>LVLI01000084.1:0-314786 GCA_001687465.1 Halocafeteria seosinensis | reverse complement strand
CTTTTCCACCTCCTCCACCACCTTTCCCACTTGCTCCGCCACCACCTTTAGGCATGATTCAGAGAACTCACTGCAAGCGGTAGCAAAGTTTGCAACAAATGAGGAATGTTGGTAAAGCCATTGTAATCATTGAATCCCCTGATGTTATTGAAAATTGGATAAAATTCGCTTCCAGAACCAGCAGACAGCAGAAACCTACAACATGGTTTTTCTCTCTGGTTTCTTCCCGATCAGGACTTACGTCGTTGCACCGATGCTCCAACCACTGGTTCGTGTGTTGTTTAACAAACAACAACAGGTTTGTAATGGACTCTCTTTCGTACGATTACGGGTCAACACGACAACTTTTACAATTCTTCCATCTTTCCACTGGAAAGTTTCCGGTGCTTTGGTTAGAAATTTCTTCGAGGTGGACTTCAACTGCAAGTTGCAACATCTATCCGATCCAGTTTGTGAAGGTGGGCTCCGGAGCGTCCGTTAAGCTCGTGTATACGCGACGTTGTTTGTCGATTGCTATGCCGGACGTATGCACACCCGTGGGAGATGATAAACGTGGAGCAGCAGCTGAGGAAGGAGCTCTCGGAAAGTCAGCGGGCTTACGAGAGACTTCAACGGCAGCTGGAGACGTCGCAGAGGAAGGTTAGTGCATTGTGTGAGTGTAGACTCAATGACAATCATTAACGCTGTTTCGTGTGTACAGAATGAGAAACTGCAGACGGAACTGTCGGCGACGAAAGGGGAAAATGAGCGCTTGAACAGGGAGAAATCGACCACCAAGAAATCCGTAAGTGACCCATGTCTTCGTTCCAGGTGAATGTGTGCTTCATTGTGGTCGTACGATTTTGCAGTTAGACTATTACAAGGCAGAAAAGGAGAAACTAGACAAAAAGCGCTCTTCCCAACAGCAATACATTGCCAAACTAGAGAATCGCTTGGCTAACGGCGTATCGGATAAGGGACTCATTGATGAGAACTATAAACTGAAGCAAACAATTCAGCAGCTCCGGCAGGAGAAACAGCAAGACCAAAATCATATAAAGTACCAAAATGACCAGATTCAGGAGCTGTCACACGAACTTAGCGTGCTCAGTACAGCTCTGGAAGTTCGCGTAGAAGAACTGGCATCCGAAGTGGACTTGTCTCGATCCCCGTATGAGGCCAATGACGCTCCTGGCGGAGGGCAGCACACGGGGAATTATTCTAATAATGTTCGAAATAGTCTTTTATACGAGTTGGCCCGATGGAGGGAAGCAGCCAAAGCAGCTGAGCATGGTGTATATGAACGTGACCGTAAGTGTCGTACCGTCTCAGGTGACATAGACGAGAGGTTTTATATTATTGGAACCATTATTTTCGTTCAGATCATATAAGGAATCTAGACAACCAAATTCAAAATTTACAGGAGCGGTTGCAGAGTGCTGAGGGTCAGGTTCAGTCGTTACAACAGAAAGAGAACGAACTCGAGCAAGGTAATACCGACTACCAGCGTAGGATACAAGATCTTCAGCATGAATTGGAGCGTGTACAACGAGAACGCGATGCCACACTTGATTATATTGAAGAACACTCGGCTAAAGTCTCGTCGCTCCAAAAGTCATTGGAGCATGCTCAATCGGAAGCACGGGCTGCAAAAGATGAGGCGCAATCGTTGCGGAGCGAGAAAGAGCATGTTTCCAGCAAAGCCGATGACTTGCAGCACAAACAGAAAAGCACCCAACAGGCTTATGAGAATATGAGGAAAAGGGCGGAAACCGCTGAAGAGCAATCAGAAGAGCTCGGCAGGGAATGTGAATATCTGCGTAGTAGTCTGGAGGAGAAAAAAAATGATGTTGAGCACTATTACTCGAAATACAACGAAATGCGCACCCGAACGAGTGAGCTTGAACGTGAAAACGAAAAGCTGAAGAAAGAGATGGAGGAATCGAAATATGAGCTGGAGGAGTTAAGAGAGGAGAAAGAGAGTTGGAAGGATCAATGGGAAGGGCGAGTCCAGGAACTATATAACCAGACAGAAGATTTGCGCGCTAAGCTTAAGGAAGAAGAAGATGCACGTAGAGAAGCAGTTTCCAAGTCTGCTTCGGCGACAGTTGCTCGACAGAGGCTAGAGGATGAAGTAGAGGACCTTAAGCATTCACTCGAAAATACCAGAAATGCAAAAGCAGTACTCCAGACGACATTGGTACAACAGGTGGCCAGCCTTCGAAAGGAACTAGCACAAGAACGAGGCGAACCGGATGCCCACCAGCACAAGACATCTCATTATGAGCCTTCACACGTCCCAAGTTCCTTTGAAACGAGCTTTCGCAGTGACGCGGGTCAGTTTCAGGATTCGGCAAAATCACGTGCGCGTGCGCTCGTCGAGAAGATTGCTTCCGAGGCTGGATCAACAAAGTACTCCCATCTTTTGTCACGAGTCTCGAGCAATCCTGACCGCGCTCAGCATGTGTCTCAAGATCATTCTAGGTCACGAAGCTCCCAGGAATATTCCTATGAGCAGCAGATGCAAACTTCCAATCGGCAGCAATCAGCATCCATTGCTCAATCATTAGTTCAAGATGCGCTACGAGAGGCTGGTGTCTAAACACTTGTATATTGTATTTTTCTCATAGTTTGCTAGTTGTCTACTGTTGTGTCCAAATCAGCCGCGGTGGTGCCATCCGGGCGGCTAGGCGCACTCTTAAAGCGCACGATAGGGCTAGTACGGATCTGGGAAATCGGCACTTTATGACCGCAAAGATCCCTGATGTTGCGCAGTCTATATTTGATCATGGTTGGTCTCTCCAAAGAAAGACCCCAGGCAATGACTCTAACGTTAGACGGCAAGCCCATGGGCGCGAGCATTTCCGGGCGGAAAATACCTGAGTTTCCTATTTCTGTCCATTTCTTTAAGTCGGGATGATAACCGAAAATTTCCATGGATGGCTCGGTATACCTGCGACAGGGAAAGGAAATCAAGGCTAAATCACAGGGGTTGATAATTGACTGGAGAATGCCAACTCACGGATTATATGCGGGCTTGAACTTGAGTTTGTCAATACCGATTCTACGGAAGAACTCCGCTATCGTGCCGATCAAATCTCGCATGCTGAGGTTGTAGTCTGCTACTAGCCCTTCCACTTGATGGAACTCTGCCAAATGAGTAGCGTCTAGGGTCTCATTCCTGAAAACACGGTCGATGCTGAAGTATCGGGTGGGTTGAAAACCACCCTTGCTCTGTTGGAAATACAGAAGGAAGAAATTTCTGTTTGAAATGATGAAATAGCCAAATCCAAGAACGCGCATAACCTACATTAGCAAGCTCATATAGCATCCTCGCCGAAACAGCGGTAGTATGAGTTCTCAGAATGTTCTTTTGAGCCTCTTCCCGTTTCCAATCATAGCGGTAGCCAATGCTGCCATGACCACCCTCCTCATGCATTTTTTTTACACGCTCTAAGTAATCTTCAGGAAACTTAGTAGATTGAGCAGGATCTTTAACAAAGAAAGTATCGTGCATATCTCTAGCAGGATGACTTTGAGGTTGGAAGAGTGCATCAAAATTCCAAAAACTATTTTCAACCCATCGATTCGTAGGCATTTCGGAGAATCCCATCTCTAAGAGAATTTGACGGAATTCTGTGCGGACTTTCAATAGCGGATGCAAGCATCCTCCACCCACGGGAGCTCCAAGAGACTTGAAATTGTATGGCTTGAACGACAGGTTAGCCCATTCGCCGCTGCATATCCTTATTTGACGCAATGCTTGTACCTATGATCCCCAGAAAAGTATCAACAGTGCGCTTACCTATCGAGAAGATCTTGAGTAAAATCTACCGGTTGGCGCTTTCGTTCCAAAGCATAATTAGGTCCTTTGTTCACCTTATACGATGTACTTTTCCTGAGGGAGGATGCAAAACAGTCAAAGTAAAACGCATTTCAGCCAAACACCCGAAATCACTTACTCAAGTTTAACTAGTTTCCTCTTTTGCAAATCTTTCATAGTCTTGGCATCGGGTTCGTCTCCATTGACAATGCGCTGCAAAAGTACTTGTGGTTCATCCTCTTTGGGCACATCCTGCAGCAAATCCAATATACTCGGCGCAATGCGTTTGCAAACGTCCTCCATCCACAATCCACGCGTCTTGTCTTACTTTCGGCACGACCGTATCTTTTTGTATAGCCACCCACTGGGCCTTTTTCGCTTTCCCAAAGCCTTTAGAAAATTGCTTTGCGGCTTCCTTCACGAGCATGCCCTCATTGGGAAGTTGCTGGCAGAAGTGAAATTCGGGAGAGCCTTGCTCCACGATCTCTTTGGCTTCATCCGTCAAGACATACTCCTCCTTTTTGATTTCTTCCAGCTCCACATATCCATCCGAGTGCAAAGACTTCAGGCAACCTACCATGTCGGTATGGTCCTGAACACCGAATTCAGAGAGGCGGTCTCTTGTATTATCTATCGAGCCATTATCGTGGAGGTAGCGTAAAATACGCTTCTCCAGCTCTGTTTTATCCACTTTACTTTCAGCCGCCATCGTTCACACAAGAGCGCTAGATACCAATGGCTTGTCCAGGGTGATGCATACCAATACAGGGACTGTTCACGCTCTGTACCCCTCCCTCTTGTAGTGTGTCAGCTCGCGGCCATGGCAAACTTTTGGAAGTTCACACTTCCATATATGGTTACCAGTGTACCACGCTCAATACCGTGGTAGTCCTAGTAGGTATGTATGTATTGATCTGTCCGTTTATGTCTTTGATCAAGCTACAGCCGTGGGTCCAAAAAACACCAACTAGGCAAGGATGCTGTAATGCCCCCGCATTGAGTGGTTAAAGGAGGAGGAGGAGGACAACTACTTGTACGAGGAGGCCATCTTGGCGGTTGCCACAGAGGACAACGACGCATTCGATGCGGAGGACAAAGAGGAGAACTTGAATGCAAGTAAAGGAGAAGACAATGGTGAACGTGAACAAGATGTTGGTGGGCAAGATGACACCGACGTGTTGGATGCCGAGGACGAAGACGAGGACTTGAATGCAGGTAGGTGGAATGGCCCCATTTTGCCTCCGTGTAGGGTGTCGATGGGTATCGGACAATCACTTGGTAACCTCTAGGAACTGTGCTCCGTATGGTCCTACAATTGTAAGCGTTCGTTGGGAAGAGCTCAGTGTTAGACGGGTCTGAGGCAGACAGGGGGAAGCCCCCTCATTATCGCGGCAAAAGCACAGAAGATGAAGCGGACAAAAGACAGACATTTAAACGACCAATTATCCCGTTCGCGATAGAGGCCACGGGGCTCTTCGAGGTGTGGACGACGGAGCAAGACGTCATGCGCATAGTCATTTCGAGCGATTCCTTACCTAAATATCGCACGCGGATTCGATGCACTAATGCCGGTCCTAAGAATCTTCAGGAATGTGCTATTAGTTTCTAAATCAAAATTAAGAAACAAGGCAAATTGAGAGAAGCTGCCATGGCTACCATGTTCAGTGCGGATAATCACTCAGAACTCAGTGACAAACTGATTGCCTTTTGTCGTATGCTCTTGCCTGGGACGAAGAGGGGTTACACTCGCTGCCATCAGTGCCATGTTGTTCCTGAACTAGCTGCCTAGGTATCACTATTCCCGTTGCGCTTCCGCTTCGGTTCAGTTCTGATGATGACTTCCATCCTGATGATCATTTCCCCTCCAGTTGGCGCCACTGTCCTTATTGCTCTCATCCACTGTCGCCTGGAACCGAAAGTTATTGTTCGGAGCCAAGCGATTGAAGAGAGGCATTGATGAGAGAACCACAGTTGACTGGTTACAATGATACTATATACTAATGCGGCCCCCTTTGGGTTTACCACTTCACATGGGGTAACGTAATGGGTCATTGACCCATTCTCCTCGTAAGCATCAAGAGAGTACGAACATGGCTTTCCTTTCTTTTTTTTTTCTTTTTTCTTGTTGCAAAGTACAAGGGTTGGGTAAGTGCCCCAAGATGGTTTAAGATTCCTGGAGTTGCCTTCTTGACAGGCTGATACCTAATTAACGCATGAATTTCCTCTCACGGATTTGTGAGCTGCTTTCTAATATGCGAATCTTGCTCTGATATATTGCATACTACTTTCGTACTACTTTTGTTTGTATCTTAGAATTCTTTTGTCGTAGCTTCTCATCCAATTTTGCAGCTTCTTTAGGGTTCATTGACGCCATCCTTTCCTGTTGCTCTAATAACTTTTGCTCGCGTTTGCGTTGAGCATTCTCCATTCGGATCTGGTGGTCTGTCTTCTCGCTTGCCTCTTCTTTGGTTGACGTCTGCTTATTCTCTCTCAGTTTTTCTACGTGCTTTCGAGCTTCTCGGGAAAGTTTAGTAGTAGCTACTAAATCAATATAATGAAAAACCATCTCAATCAAAGGAGTTAAATCGTCCATAGCATTGCTGTTTGGTAGCTTGAACTTGAAATATAGCACGTTTCTGGACATGGAGGAGGATTCGCTGCAAGGGGTGCAAAGACGTCGACTACTACATCGTGTCAGGCTGGTTGTATCTCAAATTACTTACAAACCGGCACCAGCAGAATCATCTGTAAAATGGAACATAGAAAACAATGGCTTCCGAGAGCGGACTTTAGATGAGGATCCAGACGCTGCTTCATTCTGGGCAGCTCGCTTATGTCTCCTTGAATGAGAAGATGCCTGCTCCTTTTGGGCTTTAGTCTGCGGACTGTTGTTAAATATAACCTTACGAACTTGTTCATGTAGCAAATCATCCACAAGCTCCGGACAGTCTGTTAGTACGGAATTCTTCCCGATGGGGCCACCGAGACGTCCCTCAGGTATCATTTTGCTGTAACTGGACAGGTCCTGTTTTTGTTCGTGCAAGGTCTTGGCTTGGGCACTAGGGACTACTGCAAACACATAGGGCTCCTTAGAATTCATCGATAGGGGGACTTCAATGGTAATCGTGTCTTCTTGAGGATAGACAACTGTGGTCAAATAGCTCAGGAGATCTTGGCGCTGGCGAAGACTAATGTGCACACGGCACCCTATTACGTTCTTTCGTCCGGAGGCATACAGTGAAAACGAATGATAGGATTCGGAGACCAAAACTGGCTCTTCCGAGGTGTCCGGAACGGCCTCTACGGGGTTAGTCCTCTTTTTTTGCTCCACCATTACCTGCTGTTCTCCGAGGACACTAAATTGTTTCTCAAATAGAGGTTGGAACGTACTCCACCTGGATACACATTTTAAGGTCGTAGAACGAGTAGCAACACCAGAACTATCTTTGGACATACCATGCATAGGCGATTTCGCGGTTCTTTCTCATGCCATAAAAGAAATTTCCCACATACAATACCACAAAGATAATCCCAAGATATTCCCACGGCTGAAAACGGTGGAATTGCCTCGGTGCTGATACACCTGTTGGCCACAGATCGATATACTGATGGGTGCCGGCCGAGACTCTATCACATGGAGAACCAGTTACACATACCTTTTGTCTGAGTAGGAGGTTTTACTTCTTGACTATCTGCATCGCTTAAAGAATCTCCACTTTGAGCTGTGGTGTGCTGACTTCCGGTATCAGTTTCTATTTCGGTATGCTCCCGTGGCTGCGTTTCAGTAGGCATGTCGCCAAACTCCTCATCTTCTTCTTCCTCGTCATCGAAATCGAGGTCAATGTCCTCCTGTCCAAGTGCTACAGAAGGCATGAGAAATGCAGTGGAAGTTGTAGCCCAGGCCACTTTGGACACTTCTCCCCTGCCTGTGATGGTTGTCGGAGCCAAGATCACGCATGTTGTGGCTGCCAATCGTACCCACGCCGGAGACACAGTTGCGGCATACGTATCCGTATCATATTGTGAGGCCGAGAAGAGACAAAGTAACGAAATAACTAACAAAAAGCTCATGCATGTCTTGGATAAGCCATGGCTGCTTCCATTGCTGACTCCGCCTATCGTTCTCCCATTGCCCTTCATGATGCCGCCTATCCGAGGAAACTTTCTACAAGTACCAATCTTACGCCATACAAGGAGAGCTTCCAATGTTTCACGTGTATACCGCATACAGCGCAGCCAAACCATTTGCTTTCTGTCTATATGGGGCATGGGCCGGCGAATTCCCGGTCCCGCTAGGGTCGCCCACCGCCAGGTCGCATGTAGACAAGGAGCAATCGGTATAGATACTAGCGCTGTTACGAGCGTTAAGCTCTGTATGACTGTAGTGTATTGTATATGACAGGTATGTATGATAAATTCATACATATCAAACAATTACTCGGTTGTTGTGTTTGTCTCTAGACGGCCGTTTGGTGGTAACGGCAAGGAGCGCGCACAATGCCTCCCCGGCGGCAACAGAACCAGCAGCAACAGGAGAAAAACGATGCTGCTGGTGAGAATGAGCAGCAACAGGGAGCGAATGAACTGAGCGCTGAAGCTCAAGAAGAGGAACAGCAAAAGAGGAGGGCGCTGGTGGATCGCTGTGTTGAATTGAAACAAGCCGTCGCTCGTGAAGAACTGCAATTTAACGAATTCCAGCAGCACAAGGTGAGTGCATTAACTATGGCTAGTAAAAATTGCCTTCTTTGTATGCACGCACTTGTGTCTGCCACACTGTATACTTCAAACAGGATAAATTAAACCACTTTTGGATCGTAGCTAAACGGGACTTGGAAGACAAGAAAGCCGAACTTCGTAACAAGGAGCGCGAATTAGAAGACCTCAAGGAAAAACATGATGTGGAGATAAAGGTGAGTTATTCAGTCAGCAATATCAGTGGGATGCACGAGTAGCATGTCTTTCCTTTGGGGAAATTTGTTACTCGTGGGGGGCCGAAACAAAGTGCTTCACGAATGTTTCCGTTGCGACTGTGCAGGTCTATAAACAACGTGTAAAGCATCTACTTTACGAGCATCAATCTGAAACAACAGAAGATAAAACAGGTAAGCAATTGCTCATTCTTACTACGGTTATAGAGATGCAATATTTGTTAAATACGCTGGTGTTATCCCGCAGACGCTCAAGTCAACCTGAAGTTGAAACAGGATGAACACAGGGAATCGGTAGCTGAGCTAAAGAAGGACATTTGGTCACTAGAAAAGATAAGAAGAGAAAAACGAGTGGCACACGAACAATATATGAGGTAAGACTCAGCAGAATCATCGACTTCGGTTAGCTGACGTTGCAAACAGACGTAGCTGTGCTCACTTGACTCAGAGAGTTAAAAAAACGCCACGACGCCGACATTACTCAATTACGCCTGGAGTTTGAGCGTGAATCCCGAGAGCTTTGTTCGCAATACGAAGACAAAATGACGGTATGTGGTTAGCAATAGCTTCTCTGAACTTTCCTGCCCTTAATCGAATCCTGCGGTTTACAGGTCACAAGGAAAGAACTCTTCGACAAACGAGAGGCCAGCGTGCGCCGAATTGAACAAAGGAAATCAAAACACATAGAACAGGTAGGTCGAAATGCTTTCGAGTTTTGTTAGAGTTTGTTAGTGATTCTCTTCGTTCCTACCAAATTTGCAGTTGATTAAAGCTCATGAAAAGGCCTTCCAAGATATTAAGAACTACTACAATGAAATCACCCATTCGAATCTAGATATGATCAAGAGGTAAGCAACGCTCGTAGTCCAATTGGATAAGTACCTCTTCTGATGCACTCTACCGTGTATTGTCTCTCTAATGCAGTCTCAAGGAGGAAGTAAATGAGCTGGCCAAGAAAGAAGCTCAGGATGAGCAACGGATTGTTGCTATTGCTCAAGAGAATAAGCGCATGTCTGCTCCTTTGGCGCGGGCTCTAGAAGAGTCGAAAAAGCTAAAGGGAGAAAGGGAGCGTTATCTACAAGATCTTGAAGAACTAGATAATGTTAAGGTGCGTCATTCCGTCCGGACCAATGTCTCCATAGACTTCGTCACTGTATTTTTCCTCCCCGTAAACTTCAGGGTAAGATCTTATCTCAAGAAGATGAATTGGCAACCCTCCAATGGGAGCATGAAATATTGGAGCAACGTTTGGAACGGCTACGAAAAGAGAGGGATGAATTGTTCGAAAGGTTTACTGAAAGCTTATACGATGTTCAGCAGAAAGCTGGTTTCCGACATATGTTGCTTGAAAAGAAGATGGAAGTAGCAGGGCAAGAGGTATGCTCTAAGTCGTGCATTTAGGGAATCTTAGTTATCAATTAGACATTTCGCTTTCTCCAGGTGGAAAAGCAAGATGCTGCATTGGGAGAGATATTGTCCCAGGCCAATTTGGACGAGGAGACCATGGGCGATTTTGCTCATCGACTGGAGGAGGTCCTCGCTACTAAAGATGCCGCCATTCGGGAGTTGCATAGTGAGCTGCAGCGCGTAGTGGCGGCACACAATCGGTATGGTATTTTTAGTTAAGCGTTGTGGAGCAATCACGGCTTATCCTGATATAGCCCGTCATTGGCATCTGCAGGCTAATAGATAATTACGAAAATTTGATGAGGGAATACGGCGTACCCAGGGAGGAATTAGGATTCGAGGCTCTGCGAGAAGCACCGCCCGAGAACCCGATAACTCAATCTCTAGAAAACTACCAGGGAGGATACAGCGGCGGATCATCTACTCCCGCCTACGTTGGTTCAGCTGCGCAGCGGAGGACGCCTGCATACTCTACGACCCCCGCCCCAGGGACATCTGCCAGCAGGGAGTAAGGAAGTTATTGCTGGCTGGAATAGGGGTCATCCGCGAGAGAGGTTTGGCTTGACGGCATCTCTGCAACCTGACCATCTTTAAAGTCGATAGCCTTCTTGGTGTGATCACTGACTTCGTTTACCAGATGATTGGGGTTGTGTAATCGTCGTCTTGCAGAGCTATTGCTTGCGATGGGACGCTCTTCTTTGTTACTGGGAGTCAACTTCTTGGAATACCAGCTCTCCATCGTCGGCTGCTTGACGTATGTGTACAACGTTGTTTCTCTACACCACGTAGGCTGCAAGAAATGGAAACTTGAATTTCCTCCCGAGTATGCTAGATGAAAAGCTACAGACTTACATTAATTACTTTCATCCTTGAGGGATTTCCGAATACACAGCAAGGACTTCCATTGTAGTGGCATCTGCGACTGTGTCGATAGCACAGCTTTCTTAAGCAGACTACTTTCCGCAGTTTGGGTAGCGTAGCTAGTTGCGACACTAAGGATAACATCAGATCTGGTTCAAAAACAGCATTGTTAATAAATATTACGGTGGCATCAGATATATCTTCACGGCAAAAATCGCCCCGTCTAAAATCAAGCTTTTTTCCTGCTGAATGGATGGTTTTTGTTAATGTGCGCTCTAATGCCTCCCTAGAAATAGATGATTGTTGACACCGGAACAGGTCCTCCAAGTAAGCATCAGGCAAACGATCTAGAACTCTCCCAACGTCATTCTCCTTAAGCTTTGTTGCCTGATCCTCCGCTTGTTCAGCAACTTTGTGTCTTGCTTGTGCATATTCAATACCTTTGGATTTGCCAACATTTGTTTGCAAAGCGACTTGCAGTGGAATTTTCCCAGTCCCCGATCCGAGGTCATAAAATACGTCTTGTTCACCCAACTCTCCGAGCTCTGGTAATACCTCTTCTTCAATACTCTTAGGGACCACTTCTCCATAGGTTAAGTTATGATTCCTGTTGCTGTTTGTTTTCGAGAAAGTTACACTTCCTGGTTTGGCAACTGTAGTACAAGCATAATTTGAACTTTCAAGAAGTGGCAGTATGAACAAACCGTTATGTTTTTACACATACAACTTTGTCTTAGCTCCTCTGCTTCTTCAAGAGAAACTTGATGCATCTGTCGCTCACTGAGGTCTTTGTAGATGAGAGGAATGACCTGCATGCGCACGCTCACCTTATTTCATGAAGTCCATACCTCAAGTTCAGCTGGGAGCTCACTTACGATCTCCTGGAATACTCTGTACGATATGGAGGCCGCGACCGAATCTGAAGCAGTGCACTGTTCAGTTATACTTGAATCCTCTTTCCACACAGGATCTACCTCCGTTTCCTGCTCCAGTTCATCATTTTGGGCCTTTGATCTTTTTGGCGCGCTGGTTTGGTGCGCAGATTGGTGGGATGGTCGCTTCACAGATGCACGAAAATGGGCTTTCACACCCATTCTGGTCTGTACGTTTCCTCTCCACTATGTTCCATACAACAGTCTCTGTTTTTGTTCCACTCAGATGGTCCTTGGTGTCTTCTGCTCCTTGGCAGCCTTACAAACTTGATGAAACTGTATTGTGTGAAGGTTGAACGTGTTTTTGGCGCGTACAGCGTCGCCGGTTGTAGAAGGCACCGGCTTCGCCGGCTTTGGATCCTTCCAAGGGGTGTCTGCACATCCGTATTTGCTGTATTGTTGGGTTCGCGCACACAGAGCTCCTGCAACACTGGCTATATTTGTACCTGGTGATACACGTGATTGAGCGCGTGTGTGTAGTGTAGTGTAGTCTTGGTTTTGTTTGTGGCGGAGGAATCATGTCAGCTCGCAGGGGACAAGGTTCTGGAGACAATGGCTGGGATCTTACCGTGGAATTTAAGCGGAAGAACTTCCCCCTTCGGGTGGCTGAAGATTTGACCGTCGACGGCCTCGCTGAACTGTTGTCTAAAGAGAGTACGTCTCAAGGGTTTTCGTCGTTGTTTTGGTTGCATCATTGAATGAGTTGGTTGGGTTCCAGCTGGCTTGAATAAGTATCGCATTGGAATGAAATTCAAGGATGAGAATAGTAAGGATGTTCGCCTACAAGGAAGAGTGAAAACCCTCAAACAAGTACGTGTGGCCTTTCTTTGCTAGCTCTGTCGGCAAGGGATCTAATGAAGTGTCCTTTGTCCAGTACGGTTTGCTTCATGGAAGCGATGCCGTGTTGGAAGTCAAAGATTTGGGACCCCAATTTAGTTACCGTGGAGTCTTTGTAGTTGAGTATTTGGGTCCCATCATCATCGTCCTCCTGTATGCGCTACGGCCTTCGCTCATCTATGGATCCGAGGGCGTCAGCATCACCGATCCCTCAATCTTCCAAAGACTGCTGGAATTCGAAGGTTACAACTGGGTTGCAAAGTATGTGATTCAAAAACAGTTGTTAGCAATTGTTTTGGAAGTTGGATCTCACCGATTTTTCCTCCTTAAATAAATTGATTTCGATGCGCAGAATGGGTGTAATTGCATGGACGCTCCACTTTCTGAAGCGGGAGTACGAAACTTTCTTCGTGCACCGCTTCAGTCGGCCAACGATGCCCCTCTTCAATCTTTTCAAGAACAGCTCTTACTATTGGGGGTTTGCTCTAGCTGTTGGATATCCTCTTTGCAGTCCCTCATACACGGCTCCGCGTAATGAAATGCTGGTTTACGCCGGGTTCGGTCTGATGGCTGTTTGCGAACTGCTAAATCTAGCGGTCCATTTGCAGCTACGCGGCATGAGACCCACGGAGGGTAGCGACGAACGCCAGCCTCCCCAAGGGGGGCTATTCAACCTTGCCAGCTGTCCGAACTACACGTTTGAGGTACTAGGATGGGTGGGCTTCTCTATAGCCACCAACATCGCTCTAGGTAAGCCCTTGATCCCACATTTGGTACTACAAGAGCGCAATCTATTATTGTGTGTATTTTGCAGCTTACGTGTTCACGATTGTAGGGTTCCTGCAAATGACACAGTGGGCTTTGCAGAAACACGCTCGATACGTCAAACAAGACAAAAAGATCTCTCGTAGAGCAGCAATCATTCCCTTTCTTTACTAGGGGCACCAATGATATCTGTATTTCCACCTGAATATACACGCAGAAGGCATTTTTATGAAATCTCTGGTAGTTCCCCGTTTTGTCGAGGCGACGCTGCTTCTATAGATGGTGATCGCCGAGGCGAACCCGCCTGACTTCTTTTCGATTCACGAGTTGACGATGGTCGGGAATGCGTTTCGTCAGTAACACTATTGCGGCGAATCACTTGTCCATTCGGTAGTCTCTTCAGCTCTGGGGATTTAACATCCTCATGTGTATGTTTTCCACCGACTGCACGTTCCTGATTATACGGATCATCCATTCTTGGGTCAGGTGAGGATGGTCTCCCAGCAGACTGCGGTCGCCGGTGGGACGAGTGAAGAGATCGGTTTGTTGAAGAGGCAGCAGTAACAGGACGATGAAACCTCTCAAAACTGAAGTCTGCATCCTTCTGGTAGCGCGGCAGAGAATCCCGCGGGACGTACTTCGGTTCAGTATGCTTAAAATCTTGTAATGGCCGATCACAAACGAGGCACTTGTACCCTGGTATTAATCGCTTGTTTGCCGCGGCAGCATTCTCACTCTCCCATATACTTTGCTGGTCATGCTTGCTCTCAGACTGTTGTTTGCGACGAGGTCTTCGTTGTATGTAATCTTGTAGCGTCTTGGTCAACGCCATCAAGTCGTCATCTTCTGCTTTGGTTTCAACACTCTTCGACAGTTGATCATAATCTGCCTTATCGACCTTTTCATCTAGGCCGCTTCTCAGACCTTTGACGTCATGGCGGAGTTTCTGAATGGCCCGACGGTGACGCTCCATATCCTCTTCGCAGAGGGACAGTCGCTCATTAACCTCAGCTTCCTGGAGCCCACTCCCTTGTCGCCGTTGTTGTCCAGACTCATCAGTTTCCTGGCTACGGTCATTTCGATTTCGAGAGCGCAGTTGATCTTCCATTGATCCTACTTGAGCACGGAGAGTCCTAATGTCGTCGGAATTGACCTTGGGAGTCGCCCCGCGGCCAAGTTCAACGACTAGTTGCTTAAATCCGTAGATCTCCGGAAAAACGTGTGCATCTCGTTCGTCGTTCTTCATTTCCTTGCTCTCTTCGGCATCCACATGACGGGTAGCGCCTTGCTCAGCTCGTGAGCCCATTGAATTTCGATATTTTTCGATTGTGCTTTTCTGTATCGAGTCGAGTTCCTCTCGAGAAACCCCTGCAAGCACTCCCGCACTCTTAGCAAGAGAAGACAAAGGCTCTCGGAATTCATCGTTTTCCCCACGAAGCTGCCATATTGCCCCATTCAACTCCGCTAGCTTTGCTGGAATTTCTTCAAGTAACTCAGCATTCTTTGAGATTCTCTTTGAAAGTGATTCGCGCAAATTTTGGTCCTCTTCTCTGAATGCCTCGTCTACTTCATTTATTTTGGTATTCATGCTCTTAATACCACGGCTCAGTTCTCTTCTCAAAGCTTGAATCTCTTGACTGGAGACACCCGAACGGTCTTGGTCTTCCTCATCTCCCTGTGGTATAGCCTGTGGTATAGGTGTTCAGATAAAACAGCTCTTTGAAAATAATTGTGGACGGAGAAAAACTCACCTTTTCTTCCACAGACGGTTCCAGATTCGAGGAGTCGAGCGCTTGAATAGCCTCTTCCAGTCGTTCAATTTCTCGTTGGTGCTTCCGTACTTGCTCTTGCAAGCTGCGTAAATCAATATCCGAAGACTCATCTTCACCTTTCTTGACTGATGAACGTGGAATGGAATCTTTGACAGCCTGTAGCTCATTTTTTGTCGCACACTTGTTGTAGTCCTGCTCCATCCTGGAGACTGACTTTTCAAGTTGATTCAGCTTCATCAAAGTACTGGCATCCGTGCGGCCTCCACTGACTGCTCTATCCTCTCCGGCTTGGTTGTCACCTGAATTACTGTGACCATCTAGCATGGCTGCTAGGGAATCGCTTGACGGAAGCTTATCAACGTCACTCTGCAGTGCCACCACTTTCTGCGCACTTTCTTCATTGGATTTCTGTACACCGTCCAACCGTTCTTCTAACGAATTAATACGCTGCAGATTCTCGTCACACAACGTATTTGTGGACTGATCGCTACGCAAGTTACCGATTCTTTCTTCCAGATCTCCCACCCGCTTGCTCAAGTCTTTGATGTTATCGCCAGACTGAAACAAAACATGGCGCACATCCGAGTAGCTATTCGTTTTCGAGAGCCGAATTTATTACGCTACACTGCCACTTACACCTTCTTTCTCTCCTTCATTTGACTTCGATAGTTCAGCCATTTGAGATTCTATGGATTCAACACGTTCTTGCAGGGAGTCTGTATCAACTTTGTTCACCTGTTCGCTGAGCGCTGCTTGTCCCTCTTCGCAACGGGACAAGCGAGAGTCATGGTCATTGAGCTTGGAGTCATTCGTCGATACTGTGGCTTTGAGACCGTCCACTTCTTTCCTCAACTCCTCGTTCTCTTTGTTACGCTTTCTGCAAGGGTCCCCGGCGGTGCTATTGCCCATCGTTTTGTCTCTACAAAAATCTACTTACTTGATGTCATCGTCCTGATTCTTAGCAACTTTAATGAGCGAATTCAGAACGTGGGTAAGATTATCGAAGCTTATGTGATAGTTTAAGAGCTGATTAAGGTCCACGTCCAATAGCTGATCCACAGATTGGCTTTCGTCCTCTTGCTTGTCTGTGTCATTTTCCCCATCCACAGTCTTCTCCTGCGTGAGCTCCTCCTCGTTCTCGTCATACGAGACGGGAGGAGGCGCTTCTCCTACTGGTTCTGACATACTGCTCCCGGTCTGGTGCTCAAGCGACACCAACTCGTCTCTTTTGTTTTTCCGTTGTGCGAGGTCGTTCCCCGGAAAAGACCAGGAAAACGAAGCCCACGGAGAACAACGTACAGAACTATGGTCGGCCAAACAAGGAGCACTCTTTCAAGACAAACTTCCGAACCGATATAGGATTCAGTGAATGTCGCTGCGAGTGTAAGGAAGAGACAGTGCACTGAGATCCGGGTGCGGCGGCCTTGTGAAGGTGCCTCTTCGAACTTCATCATGGGTCTCCATGTGACACATGTCCAGTGGCTTCAATTTGTCCATCATTGAGGAGGGGTACAACACACAGTCGGAAGTCTACGAAGTGATGTACAGAGGGGACAATGAGAAGGGTTGAACAAGATGCTGTCTCCCTCGTTTGGGGCAACAGAATCTCTTAGTCTCACTGCTGCCTGCCAGCAGCACGAGATCTTGTGTTGTGCTTCGCTCCGCGGACTATCAAAGCTGTAGAATTCGTACGCCTCCAGGTGCAGTATATTGTTTAGAAGGGAGTTGGTGACAGAGTGCTATACTATGCACCAAAGTGAAGCAGAGGAAGTTCTCTTGGCGTAGCACAAATAATGCTTCAGAGGGAAGAGTTACTCGATTGTGGTCGAAGAGGGAACCGCTCCCCCTTCATTCAACGGACTAACAGGGCCCTCTCAACCCATGAAGAATGCTACAACTTTCTTGGTTTGACTGCCACTAGTCCAGAGTGTAGGATGCTACAATTGTAGGATGTGAGACGTTGTTTTTCTACAACACCATACCATACACAAAGTGAGTGTCACTATAAATCGTTCCGTAGAAAGTATTCTCCTTAAACATACATGTATTCAATGCACAGAAATGGGGCAGAAGACTATAAAACAAGTGCCGCATTTTTTAAGACTAATTCAGACTGAATTCGTGAAGCATCATGCATACAATCTTTGATGCGACCTTCAACAACTCCAACTTTAAGAATAGTGTCTGGCGTACTCACCGCAGACCCATGAATTGTACATTGTCTGTTTTGCATGAACAATTATTAGAAGTCTTGTGTAGTCTCCATAGCAACTACTCAGCATACCGTTTCTTCTCACAGCGAGGTTTGGAAGTTCCCAAGTACAACTTGGTATCTAATTCATCGAGCCCTCTAACACCCGTTCGATAAAAATGCCATCGTAAGTGGAACTAATTGTTCAGCAATCAGCTGTGCACTCTCTGCAAATACAGAGCCAGGATATAGGATGGCTGGCGTATAAAGAGGAAAGAGACCTATGATCATCCCCTTATGCTTTTTGTTTGTGTGTATATGCAGCTACGATCGTTCTCTAACGGTGTTTAGCCCAGATGGGCATCTACTACAGGTAGAATACGCTATGGAAGCAGTCAACAAGGTATGTCTAGCATGGGTGAACTCTAGCCCTTGGGGTGGCAACAAAAAGCATAGGGTCTGTGTTGCCCCTATGCCGTCCCCTGAGCAAGACAACCATGTTTCTTGGGGATGTGAAGGTTGAGTATGCACCATGCAAGCCCTCTTTGGTGGTACAGGGGACTGCTGTGGTTGGAGTATGCGGTAAAGATGTCGTTGCTACGGCTGTAGAGCGACGAACAGTACCCAAATTACAAGTAAGTGAATGCTGCGCTTGGGTGGGATGACTAGATGCTGTAGACTCAATCAACTTCCAATTACAGGATCCGAGAACTCTGGATAAGGTTTTCGCATTAGATGATCATTTGACACTAGCTTTCGCTGGGCTCAACGCCGATGCAAGGACACTTGTAGATAAAGTAAGGGTTCATGGCCTACTCTCCGCGCTTGCTCTTATAACCTAGCTTCGATTCCATGACCACAGTCGCGTGTGGAGTGCTTGAGCTATAAGTTGTCAATGGATGAAATGGCTCCTATAGAATATGTAGCGAGGCAGATAGCTCAGATCCAGCAAAGATATACTCAACGCGGTGGTGTGCGTCCCTTCGGGATCTCAACCATCCTTACAGGCTTCAGCTATGATGGGTCTCCGAAATTATTCTCTACTGACCCGAGTGGAACATACAGTGAATGGAAAGCGCACGCAATAGGAAGAAATTCTTCAAGCTTGAAAGAGTTCTTGGAAAAGCATCACCAGGATGATCTTGATGAACGAGGAGCTGTAAAGTTAGCTGTACGCACTCTTCTAGAAATCGTTGAGAGTGGAGGGAAAAGCATGGAAATTGCTGTACGTCGGCGTAACGAACCCTGTGACATGTTGTCCGTCGATAGTATTCAATCATACGTCGATGAAGTGGAGCGCGAAAAGCAGGAGGAAGAACAGGCTCGACGAGCAGGTACCTCATCTGGTGCTGCAGCAGGGGGTCAATAAGTAGGAGGCCAACCCACAATGATCACACCTGAAGATACTAGTCAATACAACTGTTTCTTCACCAGCTGATGCTTAGAAATGTTATGTCCTTATCTAAGTGGTTTCTCCTGAACATTTTGTCAAATAACGTGATCAACATAATGGGAGTGCGTACTGCCTTTGACTGTCATTTTGCCAAAGCGTTAGATACAGATTTGGAAATTCCAAATTGGAATACCAAACTCAAGCTGAAGCAAAGTTTGCGCGGTTAGCCTCAAGGGGGCAGTAAAGGGGACAAAAAAGGTGGGACACAAGGTTCCTCTATATACGCCATGATTCTGGACCACAGTACAAATTTCCATGCGTTGTCTGTTGAGTGGCTAACAGACATTTTTTACCACTAGCAGTTTAGCTTTGGATCTTGGAACGAGTAAAATGGACCCTCTAGGACCTCTGTCCACTTCCTCGCCGGATGACCCTCTGGTGCAGCTTGCACAGCAATATTGGCCCCCAGCATCCGATAATGCCACCGCAGAAGCCCAAGACGCTTCGCAGGGTCCATCGGCCACGCCTAGCAAGAAGAAGGGAGGGAGTAAGGGGAAGAAAAAGTCCCCGAAAAAGAACGAACAGTCTCCAGAGGAGCAGCAAGCTGCAGAAATCGACGATGATATGGTGGATGCGATCTATTACGGTCATTTAAAGGCTCACGAAAACAGAATCGACCAGGATAGATTGAAGGTCTTGGAATTCACAGGCTTCCTGGAGCGGTACATTTGGCCAAATTTTGACGCCAATAAAGCGAGTTTTGCCCAAATGATGCTGATTCTTTTAGTATGTGAAGATGGATATTACTCAGAAGGAAAGTGGTGATGATATCTTGTGTTGTGCGCAGATTGTCATTGAGAAAAACCGCCAAAATATAGAAACGTGGGCAACTTTCGAACAGCGAGAACTCGAATTCCGTCGATTCTTTGCGAAGTTGTTAACAGTTCCCTATACTCACGCAATGAACCCGACGGAATGGGAAGCTTATACTCATTTCCTGGTTTTGGTGTTTCAAAGTCTTGAGAATCCAACCCTACGCACAGTAAGTAAAGCGCAATGCATTTGAAAACATCTGTTCATGACATAGTCGGATGCCCGCAGATGTCCTTGCGCCTTGTGTCTATTGGCATGTGGCGAAGCATTCACGATGGGCTGGTGGAAGTTCAACTACGAAAGTACCCTCAACTCTCTCGCATGTGGTCTAAGGCACAGAAAATTGAACCTGCGACTTTACTCAGTCCTCAGAAGGTTTCTACTAATCCATATGGAGCTGAGGGTACTCCAAGCAAGAAGCAAAAACGAAGTAGAGGCAAGCGTCCGGGGAAAGGCACAACGACCAACCCAGTTGAGCTGAGCTCGGAAACGCAGGAAATGGTGAATAATTGTTCTCAGTTGCGAGAGCAAGAGATCAGCCAACCAGCGGAGATTCCTACTGATTCGAAGAGTCTTACACAGTTTATACGGTCGTACGAACCTGTATTCCTCCCCCAACTGGTAGCCACGTTTATACAGACGGCTCAAGAGGTTGACCCTGGAGCGTTGTCAAAGGAGTTCTCTGTGAGCGTTCGCAATTACATGGAGCGATCTCTGGAATTTTTCATAGATCTTCTATCGCAAATCCCCACTAGGAGATTCTTTAGGTTGGTTGTGCTGGCCTCAAATCTGCGGCTGAGAGTGCATGATTGTGCCTGGAATCATTTGGAAACCGACAGTAAACTTTTTGGGCAATTGGTGGATATACTTGAATTTTTCCAAGGGTTCGAAGTTGATGAACACACAGGGGAGGCACTGTCCAGGGAGGATATACTGTCTATTCAATATGAAAAACTGCAACTGCTACAGCGTGTTGCCTATTCTTTTTACCCGAAAAAGCTGAAAGAGTTTGCCCTGTCTGCGGTTGGTAACATTGCGAAAGCAGACTCTCTGAAAGAGCACCTTAAAAAGTTGGACGAAAGTGAATTACTGGACGTCTCCAAGAGACTGCAACTACTGCCTGGCGACTGTTCGACTTTACAGAATGGTTCAGTGGACACCGGAAAGGGTACATCCGACGCCGGAATAAAGCTTCACCACTTTGTTCGTTTGGAAACGGATCGTGAGTCAGTGCTGAAGCTGTTGGCGGAGCATCACAAGATGCGTCCAAGTGCACTGGAACAAGTAAACAAGCTTCCGTTGTTTCCTAATGAGAAACTCTTGTGGGATAGATATTTAGTTCCTTTTGGAAAATATTATGGAAACTCTGTTCTCGCATTGCCGAAGCTGAATCTACAGTTTTTGACAATAGATGATTATTTGTTGCGGAGTTTCAACTTGTATCGTCTGGAAGCGGCATATGAAATCAGAGAAGATATCATCGATTCGGTTAAGCGATTAGGACCCAAGCGAACCATTGGTAAGTGGGTAGGGTGGTTGTGATTCGTGACAACTTGTCAGCCAGTATATCTACTCTCGTATCCCTGTATGCAGATTACGCCGCTGATGGCACCCCTGAGATTGTCACTCGGTTCACTGGATGGTCGCGCATGGCATTGAATATAGAGGACTTTAGTGTTACTAGTGTTTCGCAGCCTCGAGTAGGTCACGAAGCCCCTGCCGCTGTCACCGCGGAGGTGAAGTACGATTTGAGCCGCCATGCGGATTGGATCAAGAAAGAATGGGATGACCTGCGGGAACATGATGTTTGCTTCTTGGTGACTATTCGGGCCCCTTCTGAGACAGTCGGCGGAGGTTCCACCAATATTGCTGGTGTATCTACAAACGGTAATGGTCTTGATGATGATTACAGATCCGGTAATAAACGGGCTCGTGAGAGTCAAAATGGTGGACAACCTGGAGAGCATCCTAAACAAGATGAAGAGGAAGTGGCTTTTCCTTTCAAGTACGGTGTTGTGTATGTTCGTGGATGCGAAATCGTTCGACATTACGATGAGCAAAAGAATCTACTGAATGATCCTGCTGCGGCTTTAGCCAAAGGGATTCAGGGTACGATACCTCCAAAAGGCCATAAAAGGACATTGCAGGTAAAGTTAGACCCGAACCAATATCATTTTGATGTCCTTCAGTCACAAAGCAAATCTCAGAGTAGCGATGTTTCTTCTGCGGGGCTGGTTGGTATTGGGAAGACGGAGGAAAAAGTTGGTGATGGACTTTGGCCAGGACAGCAGGAAGGCGAAGATGTTTACCAAACATTCAATGTTTTGCTTCGGCGATCCTCAAAAGAAAACAATTTCAAGTCTATACTGGAGACCATTCGGCAGGTAATGAATATGGCTTCTGTAGGAAAGGCTATACCCTCCTGGTTATACGACGTCTTTCTTGGGTACGGTGACCCGGCCGCTGCTAGTTTTAAGAATCTGCCTGGTCAACTGGAGGAAATTGATCTGAAGGATACGCTAGTTTCAAAGAATCACGCGGAGCAGAGTCTTGCGAGCATTAGCGAAGAATCTCTGCCGGTGGTTTCGCCCGTTCTATGGCAAGAGATTGCACGTTGGCGAAGGGCGAACCCTAGCCGTTCCCTGCCTTTTGATCTTGTGCGGAAGCTCGAATTTAGTTCAGGTCAATCCATGCAGCTCCCTTTTAGGGTTAAGTTTAAATCGGTTCCAGTAAGCATCGAAGATGTGCAAAAGACCCTGAATGATCCGGATACTCGTAAGGACAAGCCCTTGGAGATAGAAGCAGCTTCGGTGTCATCGTATCATTCGGATAAGTGTGGCCCCTATCCGGAGGATCAGCCGAATGTCAATACTGTACCGTTTACCAACGTCCAGATGGAAGCTATACGAAGTGGTATAAATCCTGGACTGACGATGGTAGTGGGGCCGCCAGGCACGGGCAAGACTGATGTCGCTGTGCAAACAATTAGCAATATATATCACAATTTCCCGAATCAGCGAACACTCCTTGTCACTCACAGCAATCATGCGTTAAACGATTTGTTTGAGAAATTAGCACAGAAGGATATACATGAACGACACATGCTACGCTTGGGCATGGGGGAACGAGATCTTCAGCTGTCTACTTCGAAAGACTTTTCCAAATGGGGGCGAGTGAATGACACCTTGGAAAGGCGTCTTGAGCTCTTGAACGAGGTGCAAAGGCTGGGGAAATGTATACAAGTTGTAGCAGACGTTGGGTCGACTTGCCAAACTGCGGAGAACTTTTACCACGAGTATATCATCTCCGCAATGGAAGTATTTAATTCGCGGGTAGAGAAAATACGTAACTGGAATCAAGCGGAAAATAATAAAATCCAAGCCCTTTATGATGAATTTCCTTTCCGTTCGTTCTTCGCAAATGTCCCCGGTGGGTTAGAAAACTATTTGAAACAAGGCACTTTTGAAGAAAGTGTGGAAGCGGCAGTTGCGTGCTTTAAGCACGTTGATCAAATCTTTACTGAGCTGAGAGACTATCGAGCATTCGAACTGCTTCGGACACACCGACTTCGGAGTGATTATTTGCTGACGAACCAAGCCAAGATAGTCGCGATGACTTGCACTCACGCGGCGTTAAACAGGCAGCAGTTGGTCGATCTCAATTTCAAGTATGACAACATAATCATGGAGGAAGCTGCTCAAGTGTTAGAAGTAGAAACGTTCATACCGATGCTTCTTCAGCAAATCGACCAAGCAGAAGGCTGCCGGTTGAAACGTGTTATGCTCATCGGAGACCACCACCAACTTCCTCCGGTTGTCAAAAATATGGCGTTTCAGAAATATGGAAAACTGGATCAGTCCCTATTCACCCGGTTTATTCGCCTAGGAAGTCCGTTTGTACAGTTGAATCAGCAAGCGCGATGTCGGCCAAGCATTGCTGAATTGTATAGGTGGCGATACTCGAACTTGGGTGATATGGAAAATGTATTGAAACAACCAGAGTATCGCAGGGCAAATGCGGGCCTCGAGTATGAATATCAACTGATCGACGTCCCTGATTTCAATGGCCAAGGGGAAATTCAGCCGTCACCATACTTCTATCAAAACTTAGGAGAGGCGGAATACGTAATTGCACTGTACCAGTATATGCGGCTTTTGGGATACCCTAGTGAGAAAATAACGTTGCTGACAACTTACAACGGTCAGAAGAACTTATTACACGACGTTGCTGTTACACGGTGTAAACCATATCCCTGGTTCGGAATGCCCTCCAACATCAGCACAGTGGACAAGTTCCAAGGGCAGCAAAATGATTATGTTTTGTTGTCACTGGTGAGAACAAAGAATGTGGGGCATATTCGAGACGTGAGGCGACTTGTTGTGGCCTTGTCTCGCGCTAGACTAGGCCTGTACGTCTTTTGTAGGAAGAATGTCTTCAGTAGCTGCGTAGAGTTGTCACCAGTATTCAAGTATTTTAACCAACGTCCGTCTGTCTTATCGCTTGTTCCCGGAGAAAAGCACCCTGCTGAGAAAAGGCAAGTCGGCGATTCGGTCCAGGAGAAAGATGTCCAGCATATTTCTGGTGTTGAAGAAATGGGAAAATTCGTGTACGATAAGACGCAAGAATTAATGTCTCAGCTTAACATGCCAGCGGGTGCTGTTGCTCCTCCGACTAGTTCTGACTGAAGTGCCAGTCGTATTACACGGGATCTAAAATAGAAATATACCCATGCCGTCCACATCTCTTTTTATTTACGTACTGCTGCGATGCTCGCACAGACTATTCGTACTTCGGTCACGGACCTTCGGCCAGACTTCCACTCTTCAGAGTGCCTGAGCTGTGAATCATGCACACTTGTTATCAACCAATGTGCAGCGGATGTGCTGCTTCTTGTCTATCGTAGGTCCGGATGCTCCCAAAGGAAGACCCAAACTGGACTCTGCAAGTTTATTTTGCTTACGTCGACCAGAGATGTGAATCAGCATGTGATGTTGAATTCCAAGCAGACCAAGGCTCCTTAGTTAAAACGTAGTATACGTCTCCGGCAGGGATCGTTTCAGTCCACTTCTATTCCATGTGTATGACCCACTGATGCGAATTAACAAAAAGAAAAAGAAAATTACTGTCTGGGTATCGTGTGTGCACTATTATTACACTTGGAAGCCGTTAGTTAGCAAGGCCCATGGCGGCTTCATCTCCCTCCCCTGGGAATGACCGCTTTCTTGATACCTTGTTCGGGAGGTCATACGATTTATCCCTCGTGTATGATGAGGATGAGGATGATGATGATGTGCAAGTGCTAGAATCGGCGGCGTCGGCCTCCTCTTCCTCAGGAAGCGCGTCCGGGTGGAATTCAAATGGAAATACGGTCAACCAGCAGTCAACAGCAAGGACCTCTCAGGCCAATACTACGACGTCTGCCTCCAGTAGTAGCACTAGTAGAGCTTCGTATACGGCTCCTCAGCCTCAGCAACAGCAGCAGCAGCAGTCGCTTTGCTGTTGTATTTGTTTCGAAAAAGTGGATGTTCAGGAAGATGCTTGTGCATTATTATGTGGACATATTTTCCATGATGATTGGTAAGTCTGCTTCCTGTGCTGAAAATTTTATTCAATTTATGTATCTCCAAATGGTATTGCTGCAGTATTCAAAGTTGGCTCAAAATAAAACTGTCCTGCCCCATGTGCAAATCCGTCCCTCATGATTTCAGGAAGAAAAATAAAAACTTTCCTGTTATTAAATTGTATGCTACTCATGTTGATAACGCGAGTACAAGCAACGGCGGTAGTGGGAGCCAACAAGTCAGCAATTCATGCCAATACGTTGACCATTTCTCGAGCGTAAGTCATCAGATGGATCAATGTTTATGTCGCATTACCTTACGACTCTGTTGGAAGGAGCATACAGGAAGAAGACCAAGTTTCCAAGGCTGATTTCGAACAACTCAAAGTAACTCTCAAGAACCTTCGCCACGATCTTAGTAATGCCGTTGATGAAAGAGACGCGTTGCGTACGATGCTGGATGAGGAATTTGTAAGTACACAGCAGCCACCAGAAGTGGAATCTAGCGCTCTCTTATGTTTCCGAAAGACTTGGTTGCAGAACGAGAAAAAGAAACTGGAGGAAGAAAACAAACACCTAGATAGAAAATGCACGTCAAACGATGTTCGCTTGCATAAGAAAGAAGAAGAAATAGTAAAGCTGCAAAGACAGGTTAAAAAGTTAAAACATGAAGTTTCAGAATGGAAATCACGAGGGAGCATACAGAAGTAGTAAGCTATGTCTTTGGGTATGATCCCAACAATTCATGTATGCTGTAACATGTTTTCAATCGGGCGCAGCTCTGAAGATCTAGACCTTCCGAGAACTCTGGAAGATTTGCAAACTTCTAGCAATAACTTAGACCCTCACAAAAAAGTTGATAGGTTGTTTCGCCTTTGCAAGAGTCAGCATACCCTATTGAAAGAACGGACTGAGTAAGTTGTGTTGACGTTTTAGTACGCGTTCGTGCATATATTTCTGTCTGTTGCCCGCAGCGAGGTTTCTCAAGCAAGAAAGCAAGTGCGAAAAGCTCGTGAAACAGCGTCTAGAGCAGAGGACGCGGAGCAGAAAGCTGTCGACAAGAAGAAATTTTACCACTCCATCATTACAGACTTAAAAGAAAAATTGAGCTTCAAAAATAAGCAAATCAAATCTCTGCGAAATCAACTTAACGAACTGGGGATAGAGCCAACTTGTTACAACGACGAGGCCCCATTCTACCAAGACGAGGCTCCCCGAGAGGAAGATGCGCGGAACTGTAGTACTGCGTCGTCGGCAGCCACAAATCCTGTATCTATGCACGGGTCTGCCCCAGAGCAGCCTCAAAAGCGGAGACGATCTGCTCTCACAGGCTCTGCCAACACTGCGACGAAGCGCAGTCGCATTGTTGCCAACGGTGCGCCACGTGAGGAAAAGACAGTTTTTGCCATTCCCCATTCAAAGAGTGACTATTTAGAGGCCACTATGGCAATTACGCCAACAGGTCAGAAATACGGTGGGAACAAAGAGGGTGCACGTATCGAGAGGTGTCTCACCTCCAACAACGGAAGCGTTTCAGGTTCCGAGCCTTCCTCATTTGCTGACAACGAGCAAAATCCTTTCAAGAGTAAATCACCGCACATGGAAGTAAGACCAGTTCTGGAAGACATCACAGCTGAAGAAAACACAGAAACAGCGAAACAACTACATTATAACGAGGATGAGGAAAATGATAATAACAGAGAACAAAGCGATTCCGATGACGGAATTGAAATTGTGTCAGAACACTATCCACGGAATCTAGACAAGTGGCTGAAGAATAGGTGATCGCAGAATTCAAAATCGTTTTATTTCGAAGTCATCCGATATTTTGTGCGATAAAACTCAATAATATCTTTGTCAGCATCCGGATTCCCAGTAAGCTTGACACCTGGGGGAAGCTCTGATTCGGTCGTGCCGTCTTGGATAGAGGGTTCCGAAGTACTAACTGACTGGACTTCTGACACGCCTGTTTGGTCCAGATCGTCTAGAACTTGACTGCAAGCAGCATACCACCGTTCAAACTCTTGGCCTAATCTTAGTTTCCCATTTTCCAGAAGCTGTGTGGGAACAATAAATTCAACAAGTGAGAACGCTCAAGGCGCAAGCTAGAACGTTGCAGCCGTTCACGTACCTTCTGCGTGTACTCTATCTCAGTTTTCAGGTTCTTTAATTTATCAAATGATTCCTTGTATATCTTTTTCTGTTCCTCAATTTCTGACTTCATCCGGGATTCCTCAGGGTCTTCCTCGTGCGCGTCTTCTTTGGATTCCTGCGTTACAACGCAATTCGCAGGGGTTATCACAATATGAAGCAAACCACAGTGAACATGACAGTCCGTACGTCTGATTTTCCTTCTGATATTGTATGCATTGCATTCTGAACTCGTCGGGACTCGATTTGGCTCTTCAAATGGCCGATCGTGGAACGGGCCTCGTTGACTTTGGCCCCCGTCGATTTCGCTTCACGATACTTCTCTTTTAGAGCGGCTTTGTGTTCCTCCAACGCCGCTGCTTTAGGGTGGGCATTCATAAATGCGTCCCGTGCAGCCTCTCTGCAATAGAAGCCGATTATCAATGCTCCAGCTTAGACAAACACCACACATGCGCCGCGCCGACGCAACGTACCTATCGCGTATCAAACTTATTGAGACACTACTCCCGTCAGGCAGCTGCGGAAGACTTGAAGCGGACGACGATTGCTTGCTCCGTCGAGAACCTCTGTCAGAGGTTACCTGGGAATAGGGTTCTGACGCAGCGGACACTGAACCCGTCGAAGTAATGCTTCGGTTGTGCGTGTGTTGCTGATGTTCTATGTGACTCTTGTTGGTAGCAGCACCAGAGCCTGATCCCTTCCCTTGCTTTACCATATTGACCAAAATAGCGATTTCGTGGTCCCGACGCTGTAGCTGTTCGTTGAGAGTGGCTACCTCCTCTTGCAATCGTTTTTTCTCGGCCTTAAGTTCATCGGCAAACTCTGCCTCATCCTTTCCTTCACTCTTTCCTTCCTCTTCAGACATCACCGCTGAAGGTGCTCCTTTCTGAGCAGCGTGCAGCTGATTTTGTGCTTCCTCTCGCATTAACGCAAATGTCGCATATATACGTGTGCTCGTCCATTTCCCAATTTTGAGGTCTTGAGGGATTCCTTTACCACTCCACATCCAAGACCTGATGCGCTTCCGTAAATCTTGTATTTCTTCTTCAGTAAGCTCCTTTTCTTCTCCCACTTCTCCTTTGAGGAATTCTATTTCAGCATCTTTTTGTGCAAGTTTGTCCTTGAGCTGATGCACCATAACAGCTGGGTCAGTTTCCTCATTCACGTACGCTTCATTCTTTATGTTTGCGACTTGATTGGCAAATCGGCACGTTGCTATGCTCTCATCGATATTTTCGGCTTCTGCGCTGACAGTCGCTATCATCGCAGTTTTGCAATTACCGCCGAGACTGTCCCGTAGCACTGTTGTCATCATACTATTACGGTATGGAATATGCCGATCAGGAGCTTTCTTCTTTTCCTGAACCAGAAGCGCCATGGCATAAGAAAATCGATTACCGAATTGTTCACTAGTGAAATAATACGTACATCTAAGGCAGTAATTACTTGCTGTAGATAATGTAGCGACTTATTGATATAACCCGCCTCCCTGAGTGCTGTCCCACCTGTCTTCGTTTTGGAGACTCTTTCAGACCCCGCCAGGTCGACAAGATTGAGCTTCGAGCGCTTAACTTTCGCGCTTTCTACGTTTCTTGCTTCCAGTGATATAGTAAAAATACAATGTGATCGGGAAGACACCGGATTCATAGGCGTTTCACATATAGCTCGATTTGTATCACCCTGGCAACAACATAATTTAGGTTACTTCTTCTTCTTTTGGGTGTATAACGTCATATCCTCCTAGAACATCCTCTTACCAAGAAAAGATAATTTAGCGCATCTTCTTCAGAGTTTACCTGGTGCATTGACAGATTCCGAAGGTGAATGTTCCCGTCTGCATCTTCTCTCATCGTAACCCTCCTGCAGCGTCGGTAACATTGTCCAACACTCAGCAACAAAGGCAACCGCAGTATACTCCTACGTACGGCAATTCATCCAACGAGCTAACGTCATGCTTCGGATCCAGCAAGTCGTATCCGTTTTCGTTGTAGATCTCCAAGTAGGATACAAATATTCGGTATTGCTCTTCAGTTTTCTGCGATGGCAGAGTAAAGCAATACCACTCTGCTTTGTATGCTCGTTTCGCACGAACGAAAATGTGTTTGGTCAACTTACATCTTTGATTGTTCTGAATATGTATTGTAAAGTGCGTGGAATAATCCCTCTATCATCGTACTTCTCAGCTCCTCCGGTGATCGTGAATGTTTTCCCGGAGCCCGTCTGTCCATAGGCGAAGATGGTCGAGTTGAATCCATCCAGCGCACTATCTACAGCTTCTTGTGCGACTTCATTAAAGACTTCAGGCTGCTTTGCTTGCATGCCGAAAATGTTTTTAAACTTGAATTTGTAATGCGTTTTGGAATTGTTGACTAGCCATGACGCTTTCTCTTTGGGAATGTCAAATTCCACCAATTGTCGGTCCTGTTCATCGTACGCCAAGAATCCCGAATGCTGCATACACATACACGGCGACGGGCTCAAAAGTCAAAGCAAACGACACACATGAAGGAACGAGAGTATACGTACGCGGGAGGTGGGGCGTATTCTCAGGAAGACTTTGATAGCGTTAGAAGGCATTTTCACGAATCTATTGCCATGCACGGTTCAAAGCCGTAGACCATTGGTTAATGCGCTCGAGATACTGCTTCCTATGGAAATCACAATATTGTGCAATCCGTATACTATACTATAGTCCCTGGAGCTTAACGTCTGCCTCATGGTTGAAGTACCAGTGTGAAGCCGCGGACTGAACTTTAAGTTCCAAACTTGGACCAAAGGACTACAAACAAACGGTGGAAGTTGAATACACACACAAGGTTTGACGGTGGAAGTTGAGCTGGGATGTTGAAATTCAATTCGTTTCTTATTAAGTCAATGAGTGTATTGCTTTGCTGAGGACTGTAACATTCCATGTATAGCACCTTCTTACTGGTAGTATTCCTCACATTCTTCGCATACAAGCGTTGTACTGATTTTCATTTGGACAAATTTCCTCTTGCTCACCCTCGTCCTTCGACGCCAATGCGATTATGCTATCAAAAACGCTTCATCTTAGGCAGTCCAAAGCGCTTCCGACAAAGGTTAAAAACGGCTCGTCGTTTTACTCTATGTGATCTGCTGAGATAGCCGAGGAGTGCGCCGGTCTCATAACCCCATCTTTGTCGTCACGCATTCTGCCGTAGCCAAGAACTCCTCTTTCCAGTTCTTCACCGTACAACGCAAACTCTTAACGAAATTTATCACCCGTATACCCTGGTACAAAGCTGTAGCAAGTAGCAGAAACAGCTCCACTTTTGAATTTTGACCATTTTCCTCTCGGAGCCCTGAGATGCTTCAAACAATAGCTGTTAACAAAGTCGAAGCATAAGAAGGGAATATTAGTGCGGTTTAATCCGCATGCTACGTTACTCTCTATAGGAGTTCAAGATAACAAGTTCAAGTCTATCATACTCCATCTAGTAATCACTAGGTTTCGCCAAGGGAGTCACCAAAATCGTCATCTACAACGTAACCAGGGCTGCGTCCTTGACTAGAACTAGGTATCAACACACTACCCCGTACGCTACCGCCTTGATATCAACGACTCAATTCAGAATGCGAAGCATCGACCGTGCACCACCCTTGCTTCAATACAAAATATAAAGACCCCTTATCAAGAGTTATTTCTCGGGCTTCCTTGGATTTGTGTTGACCCTTGTTCCCCATTTGAACAGCTACCTCGATAGAGCGAGGAGGTAACTGCAGCCCAAGTTCTTCGCTTAACTGCACCAAGCACTAGTTAAAACATGCTACCGAATGAATATATGGTAGAGATCTTACCTTGATCAATTCAGATATGCTTATACTGTCCTTACCACCACATAGATGTACGATGGCGTTGTACGCTTCATCTGCGGACCCACACCGCGTGTCAGAAGTGTCATGCCGTTGACCGTGAGTGCGCTTGACGATAAAGTTCCACAAGGGCTCGAAATCTAGGTACAAACTTCCTGCTCCCGTTGCTGTAGGACCAAATAGCTGCTCCATCTCGTACTGCATCCTCATGTACGAGTGAGAATTCAAACGCAATCATGCAAGTTCACCTCAAGTTCATCGTACCGTCAGAGGGGTATACCCAGTTATGGTCCATATAAAAAGTTTAGCTCCCCGACGGTCCACACGCATAGCTGATGAAGGACAGGAATCAGTTCCTGACTGCTGAGCATCGCTTCCATGGTGCTGTGCAGCGTACTCGCGAAATACATGCCATGCTTGCTGGCGCGTACAAGGTATAGACGGTACAGAATCGTAAGCCATTTGCATACATGCACGCGCTTCATATAGAAAAACCAGTATTACATGATTACATGACGATTCGTTCTGGCCACGACAATACTACTTGTCCGTCGTTAACGACTCCATTTGAATTGGACGGTCAATTTGGACTTCAAACGAAGCACAGGTCGCGGACGCCATCACAGTTTGATTCACAAAGATTACGGCAACCATATGGATAGTAACACCGCTATGCAGAGTGTCTGAAGCACATTGTGAAAGTGCTCATTGAGGTGATATTTATACGGAACACTTTCAGGTTAGTTCGGATAGTGTGGCTACAACGGATCTGGAAACACCGCCGCAGAATGAACATACTGAAACAGTCCTACATAGTGTGCAACTCGTAATCACTCTTCCAAGGAACGCTCACCCAGTTGGTCCTCATGCTGCAGTAATCTCTGCAACAGAGGAAAAAACTGTTTGGCAGCTAGCGGGGGAAGAACTTCGCACACTTTATCTAATTGTGCACTGTCATCACCTCCCTTATTCCAACAAGTTCTGATCTTTTTATATACCATGTCAAACTCGCTCTTTCCAACAAAATCTTGAAGGTAAGCGCGTAATCGACCCGCAGCATCTTTACTAGCCTTTCCGCGGTGCGCATCATCGGGGTCTTTGTGACTGGAGGCTTCAACAGATGAAGGAAGCGGGCGAAAGTCGATACTGTCCTCCGTATCAGAATCTGACTCAAAGTCGAACGTATACGAAAGATTCAAGTCACCTTCTGTTTCTTCTTCTTCTTCCATCTCTCGATTATTTCCACTCGCTTGCCCTTGGGCTTTGGAATACCCACTCTTTACCTGCTGAGCGGCTTCTCTGGCCATTCTGAGAATTTCTGCCAAGTCGTCACGCATACCAGCGGCTTCAACCTCCAATGATACAACTTTTTCATCGGACGGGTTTAAGGAGTTGTCGCTTTCGTTGTCATCTCTATCGTGTTGGTTATGCTTCCTGGAACTAGAGCTCCTTCTCTGATTGTACGACGACTTCCTCTCTTGGATTTTCCTAACGTTACCGGCTGCTTGCTGGGCTCTTGATATTGCAGCGGCGATAGACGAGCTCGAGGGAGACGACCTATCTTCTGGCTCGTTTGTAGAGTCCTCACCACGAGGGGCTTCGGTGGTACTGTTTGCGTCAGGCTGGCGAACTTCTTGATTTAGGGAATCGTCTGATAAATCATCTGAATCTTTTCTCTCCGTGCGACTTCGTTGAGAATCCTTCCCTTCTTTGCCTTTTCTCAATGTAGGTTTTGCGCTATCCTTTCTTGAGTACCTTTTCGGTTGTTGCTGAGAATTCGCAGGAGGCAGGGGAGGTTTACCTTCAGGCTCGGTATTGTATTGATTCCCTTCAACAGGCGAGGGAGAGGCAGACGCTTTTCCTTCCTTCTTATATAAATCTACAGGATAAGTCGGTGGTGTTTGTTTCGCCTTCTGCTTCGCTCGTGAACCTTGGTTAGTGCTTCTGGCCGAGGGCCGCTGTTTGCGAATTGACTTTTTATGATTCAAAGCAGCCCGTTGTAAGGGCCCCAAACCGTCCTTTGCAGGATTGTCCGGGCTTTCATTCTTCTTAGAGTCATCTCCCCAATCAATGACTATGGCTTCTCCTCCTCTGGCTTTAGCCACTACTTTTCCCACAGGTTGTTCCTTCTCATCCTGAATTTCTTTCGAATCTGTGTCTTCCTCTTCACGAACCCGGCCACCGTGGGCAGAAGCAGCATTTGTTGCTTCCTGCTGAGGTGGCTCGCTCCTTTCTTGGTCATCAAAATCATTAGGATGCGGAATTCTGTATGGCTCCTGTTGTTCCTTCTTTTCTGGCATCTCTTGCTCTGAAGACGCCGCCGGAGTTGCAGCTGAGTCGTCATCTCCCTCCATTACAGCTTTAAGAGCGGCTCGTCTTTCTTCTATATCAGCTTCACTGACCTCTGCACTTGCAGCATCGTCAGCAGAAGTCTTCGAGTACGCATTAGAGTAATTTTCACCAGCATGCGTATAAGCAGCTTCTTGATCCGCTGCAGCTATCTCCTCTTGCTCTTCTGGTTGTTCCTGTTGTTCTTCGTGAGCTTCGGATCTTTCCTTCATTTTTTCTCTCAGAGCAGCTCTATCTCTCGCAGCTTGCTGATGGGCTCTTCGGATTCTCTCTTGTTCGGCTTCGCGTTGCTCCTGCAATCGCTTAGCCCGTTGAGCTTTTACACGTTCCACTGCAGGGTTGCCTTCATCATCTTCATACCACGTTGGTGTCTGGGGAGAAGAGATATTGCTCTGCGGCGACCGGTACGAATCACTCTGTTGTTCCCAATCGGGACTTGCACTAGCGTGTGGGCGGCCCAACTGAGCATCAACTTTCGCTTTGATCTCTTCTCGGGCCTTCCTGTTTTCAAAAAATGCCTTGCGGGCTTGGTCCATAGCGGCAGCATCTCGCTCCTGCCTACGTTGCTCGGCTTGAGCGCGAACGTTTGCAACATGATCCTCGTATACACCAGTTTCTTCACCACCACTCTTGCTTCTTCCGCGCATACCTCGATCCTGTCCAGCCCACTCATGTTGCGATGCGTTTCCTGGATACTGACCTTCAGAAGACTGGCGACGGATAGCTTGATCATACGCGCTGTTATCCCTGCCTTCAGGTTCCCACGACGGTGACCTCCTTTGTTGCCGCATTTGATTTTCGCGAATGTTTGCAGCCACCGCTTGTTGCATCTTTTCTTCTTCTTGTTTAATTTGAGCTTCCCGCTGCGCATAGGCATTCTTCTTTGCGGATTCAGCATTTTCCATGCGGCGTATAGCTTCATTCTCGATCTGTCGTTCTCTCTCCCGTTCTCGCTCCAGCCATCTCTGATATTCTTTTCGTGCAACTTCCCGTTCTTTCTGGTCTTGCTTGGTATTTTGCTGCCTCATCATTCGGAGACGCTCTTCCCGTTCTTTTTCTCTTTGTCGCTGCATTCTACGCCGTTCCTTTTCCTGCATTACCCGCTGAACCAGTTTCTGCTGGCGTCGTTCATTATAACGTTTTGCCGGCTCCTCAGCATCCTCAGCGCTGGACTGTGCCGCAGAACTCTCCTCCTCACTTGTTTGGTCAACATCAGACGCCTCGTCACTGGACTGTTGTTCCGCTGCCGCCCCCGAAGCATCGCGCTTCCCGTTGTTAGCGGCAGAGGTGGGACGAATCGCTTGACCAAAGCTTCTTGAATCCAATGCCTGCGTCATCGCATTTATTCTTTCCTGTACCGTCGGATTTAGTAAAAGCTGTTTAATATTCGGTCTGTCGCTAGGATTCCTTTGCAGCATTTGCCCGATCAAATCAGATAGTTCTTTTGACGCGTGCCGAGGCAAGGGCGCATACGAAGCTCTGTTAATCTTTTCAACAAGCAACGGTAAATTCGGAGCCTGAAACGGCAGCTTCAAAGCGCAAAGCTCATATAATATGACTCCTAAGGACCAAATATCCGTCTTCTTGTTGTATGGTCGATTGTTGCATACTTCAGGACTGTAGCACAGGTTAAGAAGATGCTGCTGAAGTACCGATCCTCGCAGAAGTGACGATTTAGGCTACTTACCTCAAATAGTATGGAGTACCTATTTGCGTTTTCGCCATTTGCTCAGTAGATCCTAAGTTCTTTGCAATACCAAAATCCCCTAATTTCACAACCCCGCCACTGGTCAAGAACACATTCTGCGACTTGAGGTCGCGGTGCACAATATGCTGCTCGTGTATGTGTTTCAGCCCGAGGCATATCTGAACAAAATAACCAAGAATTTCATCCTCGGATAAGGTTTTCCCTTTTTCTTTACACTGTTTGACAACACTGTTGACATCTCCTCCATCCGCATATTCCATCAAAATACTGCAAAACATACGTCAGTACGATGCCGCAGAAGTGCGATACCTCCAAGCAAAACATACTATAGCTTCCTGGAACTCCTATCCTCGAAGGAATCGATGTACCTGCGCCTCATAAACGAGCGTAATGAACTAGAATTCTCAATGGCGTCCGTCAATTTGAAGTTGGGGCGTACTTTATGATGTTGGAATGGTTGAGTCCCTTCAAGAAGCTAGCCTCTCGTCGCGCATCGTCGATGTCCTTCTGGGATAAATGGGAGAGTCTGACCTCCTTGGCCACATATTTCTTGGACCGATTCTCCCTATCGCAGACGAGAATGGCCTTGCCAAAGCCACCCTCTCCCAGGCACTTCAAGCGTTTATACCGATCCATTGCACACTCCCCCGCTACTCTATGACGCTGATCCACACCATGCTTCACCTAAGCAGCAAACACATTTTGCAGAATAACTATATCCATCACAACACTAGATGATAAGCGATGCTGCATGTGTAGGAGGATGGTCTCCGAACCGGACAATCAAATCGTTATCTTCTTTGCGAACCGCGGCGACAGTGTCGCCAGGCTTTCCAGCAGAGGATGGGAGGACAGCAGAAGGTAGGTACGCGGCCAGTTACTACCTTGGTCCAAGTACATTCGGCAAGGAAACCTTTTATAGCAATCTATAGTGAGAATCTAAGGGAGTTGAGTCCTACCAGTGCCACTATCCTACCAGGGTAGTGGGTACCAGTTCTACTTCCATGTCACGCCATGTTCATGCATGTTGACACAGACAACCATAGTCTGCGCACCAGTGGTGACCGAAATGGAAATGTTTGCGGTTATTTCCCAAATCTTGCGTCGGTTCCTGAACTGTACCCGCGTAACCAGTTACAGACTACAACTGCAACGTGGCTACGACTCTGCGGACATCCCTCTTCGAGTGAGAACTAATGCCATACCAATGAAACTAACAAAGAATACAGTAGGCAAGTATTTTTCCGCTTTCTGTATCATCGAATCCTTTCCCGAACCAGAGTGTGCGCGTCTGGACTTCCTCCTCTGTTTATCCCATTCTTGCTCGAACACGTTGTCGTTGACGACTCGTATCTCACATGGAGCCTCTTCCATCGGTGATACCTCCAGCGATTCCAGCATATCTTTCGGTAACTTTTCTAGACCTAGCAAAAACCGTTTATCCGGAAAAAACGTTAAGGTGATACGCCTGAACAGTCGCCCTAATCTCGGAAATTTATCCAACCTCTGTTTCAAAAGTTTTTGATGTAAAGCTTTCACCGCATGACCGTAGAAGAGCGCATCCAACGACCCAGGGGCGTCTTCTGAAAAGAAAAAGGTTTTGTCTCCGAGGAGTGTATCTAGACATCGATATAATTGTGTAACGCGATCCTTCACCCATCGCTCATCTGTGAAGCCTTTACGTTGGAGGTAGGTTAGCGTCTTGCGCCTGATGTATCCAGGTATCACTTGTGAAAGAGGAAAAACTGTAGCTTTGCTTAATAGCTTCATATAGCCGTCGTCCAGTACGTGTTGGCAGAACTCCTGCACAAACCAGTCACAGTCACTACCTCCTAGTTTTTTGTCTTATATAAGCCATCTCATTGTAGACTTACCACAGCATCTGTTAGGGGTCCTTGTATCATTGTGGCGAATGCTTGAACTGTGCACCTGTCCAACTCGGATAGTCCATACTCCAGATCCCCACCCGGTACCTGCATCCACTACAACGCCTAAGGCCTCATAGCTCCCAGAAAACTCCATCAGCACTACACACCCGACGGAGGTATTCCACGATGCTGAAGCGTCCCATAATAAACCTGTCATCCACTACTTGTGGAAGCTCACCTGGTATCATCAAAACCTCACTGTGAATCCCACCACACGACAACATCATCATTGTACTGCAGTCTCTAGTAGCCTACCTGTGGAAGCAAATATGGGGTACTGGACATTTTCGATCTCATGGCCAAGTCCAGCAAACCGCAGTAATGCCTGTAAATGAGGGGAAATTGACATATAGGAGGTATAAGGAGGACCAAGGACTTTTGGCGTACCTGAATATCATAGGCTGGCTCAAATTGCCGAAGTAGGAGCAAGTCATTAGGGTCTCGTTCGCGGTCAGATCCATCAGACATGAAGCTACTAGAGAGGTCATTGTAGTGGGATAAACCTGGAGTCCCCTGGTCTCCGAAAAACGTCACTTGTCGACGATCTCCCGCTGGAGAACCCTGACGCGAGGATGAAGAAGGTGATGTCTTAGGAGGACTTGCCGCCTCCTCGGCATGATAGGGAGACGAAGATGACATTTTGAACGGCAATGTTGTGTGCATTGGCCAAAACAAAACAATCCGTAGGTAACAATTTGTTACTCAGTCCCTGGACGTTATGTGAACTCGTAGGCGACTCGTATTGTATTCTTAAGTCAAGCAGTTTTACACGCCACGGATATCTACTTTACTATGACAGCCACGGCCACCAGCAAAAAAGTAAACTACCGATGCAGTCCTATATGTTCGTCTTGCAAATGTTAGAAACAATTACCTAACTACAGAGTTGTACAAGTTGGACTTGCACATTGTACAATTGTACAATTGTACAACGTGTGCGGTAACATTACGTGGCTCAATAGCGTTCAGTCGATGACGATGTCAGCCTTAGAACTGCTATTTTCGTCCTCATCAGCGCCACTACTCTCTTCTTCCTCCTCGTCGTCTGACGACGACGAAGAAATAGTAATTACCTGTGCTTCTTGGGGGGGCGCGGACGGTGCCCTCTCAGTTTCATCTTTGCTTTCGCTTTCACTTCCCAATTCTTCTTTAACACTTTCATCTGCATTGTTCTGTTTGTTGCGGGAATTGCTTTCTCTGGTGTCCACGCTGTGGCGTGTGCATCGCTCTCCCTTGTCTTCCCCCTCGTAAGCATATTCTGATAGGTCAATAGAGCCACCGAAGCCGCCTAACGTGTTCTGCAGCTTCTCTAGCTTTTTCTCTTTGCTCTTACTCTTGCTTTCTAAATCATCAATGGCATGCACATAGTCGCCAATAGCACTAGTAAGAGAATGCCAATCAATAGGTTTAGCCCCCAATTCCTCACCAGAGGTCAATCTCTGAAACGATTCCTTCAACGAAAGCTGACGATCTTCAGAAAGATCCCATTTAGACAAGGGTGATTCGGGAAATGCGGCTTTACTGGGGGAATCTCCCTGATCGACATGAACCATCATCTCGTGGAAAGCCCGAACCTCGCTCGCTGTCGCACAAAGCTGCAAAAAGAAATACCAGTTTATGATACCAAGCATGGAGAAAACGATTTGAGATACGCTTACAGTTTCAAATCTCGACTTTCCCCACCCGATCCGTGACTGCCTTTTCTCCTCTTTATCATCTGCAGTGTCGGCTACATTTGATCTGTCCCTCTTTACAATTCCAGAATCCCCCTTCGCCGGGGCCACGGCTGAGGCCTTTGAAGCCATCCATCTTTCCACTCCGTTTTGCGGTAGAGTGGATGAGTTAGCTGTGTTACGCGCTTGCGAAGATACCCATCTTTCTAAAGGGTTTTTCACTGGAGTCTGTCGACTTCGATGGGCAGCATTACTTCCGGTAGTTGTGAGCATCGGAACATCAAGTTCTTTCGAGGCAAAGCACATATCTGCATCATTGGTACAAGCAATCAAGGAATTCTCGCCTCTTGAGTTAACAAATTTCTTGGTTCCTTCTGATGGGAGACATAACCATGTAAGCAAACTATTCTCCACCCTCGGTCGACGCTCTTCACGAGCATCCTTCAACACGCCAGTTTTTCTGACGGGAGAATCAGAGTTGACTAAATCTATTACATTGCCCTTCTCTTCCCCTCCGAGTAGGTTATTTTCTTGGTCCAAATGCGCTCCGTCCTTAAGATGAAAGGTCCGCGACAAATCAAACGATGGATGCACACGTTTAGTCTTCGGGCGAGGAGGTTCGATATTACGTAGAGATGGATTCCTCGCAACACTAGCTCGTGGAGGTGTGTATCGCCATCGACATAGGCGCGCATTCAACGAATTGTCTGCAACGATGAAGGAAAGCGGTTACCCGAAAATTGCTACCCATTGATATTGACGCACATACCACAAATGAGAATATACTTCCACGAGTTTGCGTCCTTGAACAAAGGGCTCCATCGCTGAATAAGATATGCAGAATTGATCTTCTTCCATCGGGAGGTCTTAACACTTTCAGCACACTTACCATATCCTTGCTGCTAAATTCTTCCAGCTTCTTAAACACCTCATCTTCAAAGCGGCGATTCCGACCATCAAGAGTATTAGCTGCATTCCTCGCACCTTCAGACTTTGTATCCATTATCTTTTCAATAGACTCGATTACACGTTGGTTATACACCAATTGTAGATCGCACAAGACTCTAAGCAGGGCTAACCGAACCCGTATAGGCTGATCGAAATAGACCCATTTATCGTCCAAATCGTCCTCACTAGATAAGTCATTATCTTCGTCCTCCAGTAGGGCTTTCTTTTTTTCACTTGGTATATGCCCTAAGCCGAGACGCCACACTTCGTCGAATTCATCCGTCCAGTCAGGATGACAGCATAAGTCTTCAACGTGCTTGGGCCATTTTAAGCTACTGCAGCGCAGCAACGACGCACTGCCATATAGTCACTAGGAGGAAACTATCAGGCAACTTACGTAGCAAAATACTTTCCGAGCCCCTTCAAAAGATTTACGTGGATGTGTGTCAGTAACTCACTTGAAATGGGATGAACCAGCCCATGCTCAAGGTCCTGCAGTTAGCAACTCACTATACACATTCTGTGCTTACATAGAAGCATGACTCTGCTACTCACGGGAATAGTTATGTTTTCTATGTTCAATAATCTTCGCATCCTCCACAGCATAGCCCACACCGCCACGAAATCTACCGTCGACCGCAAATAATCAGTCTCTCGGTTTTCGCGCTCGGCCTCATCCATTTTGGGTTTAGAATCTGAAGGTAATGCTTCGAAACAACTTGCACACAACCAAGAACCAACTGGAATTTCTCGTGCAAGAGGAAATCCGTAGCACCGTTGATGATACCTGCGATACAAGCTCGAAGGCGGCATGTCGCAGGAGTGATAAATGAGGAAGCATTAACACAACTTACCCTTGCTCACATTTGTCACAGAATACGATGTCATTGGCATCTGTTGTATCCGGTATGCCACATATCTTACAAGGCACGTCCGATTCGTCACCGTCAGATTCGTTGGACGAATCTTCTGAAAACTCGCACAAGGCAATATCCCAATCTGGCACAAACCAGGCTAACGAAATGGCAAGACTTACCCTTTTTAGCATTACCGTTCCTACGAGTTTGTTTTTTTGCCCCGGCGGAGCGCTCACGATTCTCTGGTGCATATTCGTCTGTTTCTACCTCGGAATCCGTATCAAAGAATCCTCGATGGGCCCCTTGTTTGCCTTCTTTAGAAGTTTTACCCTTAGCGTACTTATCAAATTCCTTTCTGCTTGACTCCACAATGGAGTCCAACTCATTTATGGATCCTGTTGGTGTCGATGAGCTCATTGTACGAGGGGATCTTCTATCCCTCACCGTTCTTCTAACGTTGCCTCTACCAGCGTCACTAAACACATTACTACTATAAGAGCTGACCTTCGTTCCCCTCTGCGGCTGCTTCCTTAGATTGGACTTCCCCTTGGAAACTTGTCGAACACAGCTACCATTTATTCTCGATGACTGTCGTGTACTAGGCCTATCACTCTCATCGGAAGAACTGTTCTCATCGTTACTGCTACTTGTCTCCTTGTTTGCTTTGGTATGGTTTGTGTTGTTTCCGTCTCGAGTTCTGGTAGCTGCACTCCTGAAAGACACATTGCGGCCTCCGCGAGAAAGGCGGGAGGAATGTGCTTTGCGATTCCCTCCTGTAAGTTTCGCGTCGCTATCACTACTGCTGCTAGTTTCATCTTGGTTCTGTTCCTTCATTTTCTTCGAGGGTTGCCGCGAATGGGCTGACCCGGCTTCGGTCAGTCGACTAGCTCGGCGGGAAGCGACAGCCGGTTCGTCAGACGACGAATCGTCGTCATCACCCTCCTTTCTGGATTTTGCAGTAGCAGTTTTATTCTTTTTCGCTAGACGTGGGTTACCAGTATTCCTTCGCGGGTTTACTTCTTTCGTGTCGTCTGTATCTATTTCAATGACCTCGTTCTCTTCACTATCATCTGAGGCCTTCCACGATGAGGCGGCTTGCCGGCGGTCTCCAGAGGGGTTTCGGTGCGCGTTCTTTACTGAGGAAGAACGACTGTTGTTCCTCCCTTTAGAGACTTGTTTCGTCGTCGTTTGTTTCCGGTGTTTGCCCACTGCACTCGGTATACTGTCTTCCTCGGAGTCCTCATTTGAATCACAATGGTCCTCTGCATTGTCACTACCTTCACTACCACTACCGGTAGCTCCCTCCTCATCGCCATCGCTGTCGTCCTCTGTTCTACTAAAATCTCTTCTGGACCGCTTTTTCCCCGCGGTGTGAGTGCCTAAGTCGGCCAACTTATCCCGTTTTTTTAAACCTTGTCCGGTTTTCTTGTTGCGACTGGCGCTGGCCCGCGCCAGAGGCGTTTTCCTACGCATTCTTAATTTCCTGGCTTGTATCTAGCGGAGGCATGTGGAAACCAATCTTCAGAGAGGTGAAATACGTCCAACAACGCTCGTAAATGACCTGCTACAGACGACCCAGACTGGGCTTGGCCAGGGACGTGTGAACTTCAACAACTTCACGCAACGAGTGAAAGAAAACTATGTTTTGTTGCCACTCCATTGGTTATTAAAGCCTGAGTGCTGAGTGTGGTTGATAATCGTTGTCCCGTTGATTGAATGGAGCGACTTCCGTGTTATATTAGCAGTGGAACTGATTGGGATAAGAAAAGAAGTTTAGTCCTTGTTGCGAGCAGCACAATGGAAGAGTACAACTGGGACACAACGAAATTGTGACCACACTGTGACAGTAGACCTACAGTGTCTAGACAAGCACCAGACGAGGCATGACATCTATTAGGAGCAAATACTCTGGTGTTGATTTCTGAAGCATCTCCCTTCACTCAGCAGTATCCACCCAAACCATTGGTTTGTGAGAACCTCCAGGGACACTACCCAATTCTCTCACCCTTTAACGCGGTTTAACGATGCGGCAATGTACACACCCATCAAAAACATTTCTGCCTAAATTACTGACATCTTCGTTTACGCCATACCTAAAGCTTCCTCGTGCAATGATCCATGACGTCACTCGTCATTTGAATTCCAGAGCAGACGACAATCATTTCGTCGCGTTTTATGGTTCAAAGTTTTAACGGGCGTCATCCTTCGGCTATACGCGAGTCTAGCGTTTCATTGCTGTGATGGGCACTAGTGCAAATACATTCAATCATTATTGATTTTATCAGATGAGGCTATCGTGCCGTGAATGGCAATCATAACTAGGGTAAAGAGGTGAAAACGGGGCTAAACAAGTGACAAGACCGAGATGGATAACACAGTATTCCTCTCCAATACAGCTCCCCAGAGGACTAATGATGTCAAGGAGAATACTGTGAACAAGCCGCCGCGCCATGAGAATGGAGAGAAGCAGCAACAGCTGCCTCCCCGAACACGAAGAAGCCAGCAATTCTTTGACCGGGATGGAGGTATTGGACCCAATGCCCCCGATGGGAGCAATGAGGAAGGTCCACCCTCACATATTATGCTCTTAAACACGGTGAACTCTACTTCCGATCAGCAGGCGCAGACACTGCGTGGAGACCCTCAAGGGATGGCAAGGACTCAGAGGAGAGCCTCCTCCCCGTCCCCTGTCGCTCAAACCACTAAGGCAAACGACAGTAGTTTCGCAGGTAGTATGGCGTTCAGTGAAACCCATTCTGCAACAGATCAACGTCCAATGGGATTTCGAAGGAGGCTCTCGTCGTCATCTAAGAGTAATCGAAACAGTCAGCATCTTCGGTACTCGGATCCTGAGTTCGAGGTTCGGCGAAATGCCATGATGGACCTATCATCTAAAGTTCGACAGTCGAATTCTCTATATTACAACGAACGGCTGGACCGGGAACAGCAGATGAATAAAGCAGCCGAACGTACTGTGGAAAGGATTTGCAGTGGGGAGATTTCGGTAAAGTCTTGGGTGCCGGTGCTGCGAAGCTCACGAGCGAGCAAGCAAGATGCACAGCAGGAGCCCCAATCCTCCGCGAGCCCTGAAAATACGATCAAAACAGGTATACCCAAATTACGAAGGCGAAAAGAAAAAATGAGTAAGTCGAATTCCTTCATTTCGCCGGAAGGCGACAACGAGGAGACAATTGGGAAGGCCGATGTCATTTCTCCGAGGAAGATAGTGGAAGACGGTATACTTGCTCCTATAGGAACTGGCTCACAGAGCAAGCCAGCTAATCGACGCCTCGATGAAGCATTTACGCGCGGGAAGGTTGGCTCTAACGAAAATGGTGAAGATAAGGAACAACGGTTGGAACGCGGCAGGCAACATTTGAAGGAACAGAAGGAGCGAAGAAAAAGAGAGGCAGAGAGAAAGAAGTATGAAGAAACGCAGCGTTTGCAACGGCGCAAGCAAGCCTTGCAGAACCTTGAACAGGAAAGGCGACGTCGGGTGCTGCAACGCAAACGAAAATCCGATCGAAGCGATGTGCAACGTACCCATGCGTCTTTCAGACGTAATGGTTCCCAGAAAACACACCAATTTATCGTTTCCGCGGATGGATCAGCTCGATTCCCTTTATCACAGGTGTCGAACGTATCCGATACACGTGCTTACCGCGGAGATTCGCCACAAGCTAGCAGGCTTTCGTCGAAACATGAGAATGAATCGGAGGACGAAGAACTTGGGACACGTGAATCTCATCAAGAGAAGGATCCTTACGGAAGAAATGAAAGCAAGTCGTTTTCCTTGAGCGCCAAAGAATTAGGCGCCGAAGAAGACGTGCCAGCTAGGACTGCGCTATCACCACCGCAGTTCACATCTTCAACAGATTGTGATACGACGAGGCACGATTTTGAAGGGACCAGCACACGTACCGGCATAGAGCATGAAGATGTTCGCATAAAAGAAGATTCTTCTGAGTCTGACCAGTCAAATGCATTCGATGTGCACTTCGAAGAATATCAGGATTCAGAAGCACTGTCTGTTGTCCCAGCAACGACGCAGCCCACAGAGACTGCATCCATTAGTATCACGGAGAAAGTGGATACGAGGTCTCCTAATGAAGCGGATGTGTCTACTGAAAACCTTGAGAACGACTCTACGCATAAGGATGAAGTATTGGGAGGAACCAAGGACGAACAAACCTCTCCTAGAGCTAAGATGAGTGAGTTCTTCGATCGGCTCGCTGCAACGTCAAGTAAACTAGCGGTAGAGACATCCAATGGCACGGCTGATTCTACTTGGACAAAAGAGGCTGAAGATGAATCCCGCAAGTTGGTGGACTCTGCGTATACGAGTGAGCAGGTACGTGCAGTCGATCGCACGAAGCCCTTGCGAAAAGCGACGAACGGTCCCGCGAGAGATCAGGAAGAAACGCCCAATTGGCCTGGCAGGGGGCGTGAAGGAGGGAAACGTGAAAGTTTCCTGAGCAAGCGACCAGCAGGAGAAAGCCACAGTGCGTTAAAGCGCCACCGCCAGAAAAAACACACCCGACCGAAGACTCCGGACAGAGGAATTGCAGGATCAAGCAGGAAGACCAGAAAACAACGGAGCGAATTGAGTGAACAAGTTTCAAAGGCTGCAGAGGAGAGCCGCTACAGCGTAATCAATCTTCTGACTCAATATCCGGAGCATAGCACCTCTGCGGCGGGAACATATAAGTCACATGATTATGCTCAAGAAAGGAGGAAGGAGACTTCACAGGGCTCCTCTCAGCATTCGAATCGCAAGAAACGACAGAGAGTAAAACGACAAACGTCACAACGTACGGCTCCACCTACAACTCGTCGCGGAAATGCTGTTTTTGAAGGAAGAACTGCTGAATACTTTCCCAGCATGCACAATAAACTGATCCAGCAAGCAATAAAACTGTTTGGTTCAGAGGATGAGGAAGACCAACACGCACACCAACCCTCGCTTTCATCCAGCACTGCTGCAGATGCTCCTCAGAACACTTTGGCACGTACTACCGAACAGACGGACGAGAGTGGACAGTCATACAGCCGTGTTGGAGAAATTAGACGCCAAGCCGAGGCTCAGGTGAACGATCGGTACCCCGAGACATCGACTAAGTATCCTCCAGCTCATGCCTTACACGCACGACTAATGGAAGGGATCAGCGATTTGGAGAATTTGTCAAATTATGATAAACAGCTACAGAGCCTCGCACACTCGAGAGAAGTTTCAATGCTGAAACAAGAGGCAGCTGCCGTTGATGATTACTGGAAAAATCACTATCAGCAGGCGTTGTGGAATGCTCATCTTACGAGCGTAAATCAACAAGCCGAGGACGAAGTAGATAAGCGTACACGAGAGATGACGGAATATTTGTCCGAAGACTACGCTAGCAAGGTTGCCGAGTTGACGAAGAACATAATTGATGCTGAAAGTACCGTACAGGAGGCGAAACAGCGAGAAACTAGCGTGCAAACAGACGAGACTAATGCTAAACTTCAGGTGGGCGAATCCCGTCTCCCGGAAGCTCAGTCAAACAGTGGTGAATTCAAGACGGTGCAACGTGAGGCGTTCGCGTTGGAAGACAACCAGCTGAGGAATGCCGAAGGATACTATACGCTTGCCGTCTCTGAAGCATTTCGGCAATATCGGAGGGACCCTTTAAAACTCACTCGCATCCAGAGGCAACTTCTGTCAGAGGCAGCGAACATCAGTCCAGACGGAGTGAGCCATGCCGTTTCCGAATCGGTGGCTCGATCTGTTGACCAAGTAGTCACTTCCAAGGAAATATCCCACGAACACTCTCAATACAGTTCCTCTTATGGTTCAGACTTCGAAAAGTTTACAGATGACTATAGCTCTGTCTCGGAACGTTCCCGACACGAGGAAGGCGACGGAGCGCCGGCCAACTTTTCGAAGGCCCCAAGACGCGATATTGCTGAAGAACCTAACGGGCTTAGAGGTGCTAACACGAGGGACGCAAGTTCCCGAGATGAGTCCAGCATTCCCGAGGAAGGGTCGTTTGACCAGTCTACCAGGAGCTATAGCCCTCCTGTCGCTTCGGAAGTTGCTGATGACGTTTCCGAGACTGATTTTGGGAAGAAGGTTAACGAAACAGGCCAGGTCGCGTTACCAATCGACGATAGCATCCCAGAAGAGCATTTGGAGACCACATCGAATGCACAGCTCAGTGCTGTTGAATCCTACGTGGACCAAAGCTATAGTTACAGCTTCGATTCGAGTATGTACGATGAAGACTATCGCCAACGAAAGCAACTGAAGTCCTCTACTAGGAGCGCTGCTGAGATGGTCGAAAGTGACGGTGATAACAACTACGACAATGATGTCGCAGCCAGAAAGGCAGGCCACGTTGGTGGTGCTGTAGCAACAACCGAAAACGGGGATACCAGCAGTCACTATAGTAGCGATTTTGCTCGGGATTCAGAGGTTTCAAGTAACGGTGGTTCCGGTAGGCAACAACAGATTGTGAAATCCTCAGCTCAATCCGAACCTTTGAGTGAGAGCTTTGAATCCATGGTATCATCGTTGGGAGACACAGCTGCGAGCGAATACGAGAAACAGCATAAACAGTCAGTATTTAGTCAATACTGGAACGAGTTGAAGAAGCGCAAAGCTCATGAAGAGTATATTCTTCGCCTACAAAGTGACGCCCTGGAAGAAACCTACAAGAAGTCACTGAAGGAGTTAGATGGCAAAATCCAAAGCAATAAAGAAGCAGAAGACGAGGATCAGCTGGATTATTTAAAAAGAAAACGTAAGCGATGGATTCTTTGGTACCATAGCTCTAAGGCGGATATACAGAGGAAGGTCGCCCAGGTGAAATCGCGATTGTACACTGACCTTACCAGGTTCTATCAACAACTGCAGCCCCAAACCTTCAGCGGGCAGGAATTGTCATTTCAGCAAGAAGGTGTTCCACCAATGTGGCCCCAGGAAGTCCTGGAGACGTGGCTAGCTCAAGGAAATGCCGAACCGTCTATGCCTGCAGTGACCGTTTCCGCCGCAGGGGCATCCTCGGAACAGCTTTCTCAAACTATACTCAAAATATCGGATTCAGCAGTGCAAGGAAAGGAGCATGCTGTGACGGATGAACAGGAGGCATCTAGCAAGGCAGTAGCAGATCAAGCGTACTCCGCGTTGAGGGGCGAACACTACACATCCAGTGAGACTGAATACACCAGCTCTTTTGATACGGAGGATCAAGGGGCCGATCAGAGTCAAGCCGTGCACGATCGGAGCCAAGACGTGCAAAACAGTTCGCAAAAGGAAGTTGCTAATGCAGACGAAGATGACTCTATACCTGAGGAGATAGCTGGCGATGATATTTCTGAGTCTTCCGAAGAATCGGGCGAAGAATTTACGAAGTCCGAGAGCTCAGAGAAGGGATTCGAGCCCAACAAGACAGATAGTGACTTGGAAGCCCGCAACGAGTCTACGGGCAATGCTGAAGGAGAGTACAGTAGCACATTCGAGGAAGCTGATCTTGATGGCAAGAGTCCCGGTGTAGATAATGAGTCGGGGTCAAAGAACGTCGGCGCAAACGTTTTTGAGCACCAAGAAGCTGCTGATAGCAGTGCTGGTGAACGGCCCACTGTCGAAGACGGTCCAAACGAGCTCCAGAATCTGGCAGAAGTCAACGATGTATCTCACACTGGTGCAGAGGATGATGGTGAAAAGGATGATTTAACTGCTCAGTCGAGCGTTCTTCTTCCGGTTTCGTCCGATGACGCTGCCGACAGGAACGCGATATGTTGCACAGACACCGACGATGCAGATAATGAGGCTGCTGTGTGTGCAGAGGAGAGTGTTATCCTCCCATCTACCTCAGATAATGCAGAAACTGATGATGAACTCCCCCAAAGTGGCTATGACACTAGTTCACTAGAAGAGCATTTTATTGATAGTGTAGTCTCCGAGACTCTGTGGAATCACCTCTCTAAGAATCGTAGTGGCCCTTCCAAGCCTTTGCCAGAACTCATATCAGATAGTGAGAAAACTGAGAGTGCTACATCACCTTATCGGGCAACTTCAGACAGAGTAGCTAGCGGCAATTCTTTGTCCCCTGAGAGTGGAGGATCTTTGTCTGATTCCATTGAAGATAGCGAAGAAGATTTGTACGACTTCTCCGATGTGGAGCCTCATGTTAAGTTGAATGCCACAGGAGAGGAACTCCGCGTGGACCTTCCACTCAAAGGAGTGATAGAAACGAACAACCAAAGCGTTCAGCCAAGGGCGCCACAATTAGAGATTGAGGAAGCTAACGATCCTGCTTTGGCTGCAAGTGCAGCTGCTGAACGAGCAAAGCGGCTTGACGAAAAGCAAAGACATTGGAAAGAAGAAGCTGCTGACTTTGTTGACAGGTTAGCTGACGCTCTCAAGAAACATCCGGAACTGGGTGACTTCTACAATGACTACACGGAAGTTTTAAACGATTCGTCGAAGTTGCAGTTTTCCTGCTCTTATCCTCAGTCTCTTCAAGACACAAGTGTCAACGAATTCATCAGAATGGCGCGAGGCGGCGTTCCTCCGGAGGATTTCCCCGGCCCCTTGAGCTGGAGGTTGTATATTTTGGTAGAGCAGACAAAACAGGACGAAACGGCTTCCTACTGTGTTGATACGCAGATAAAGAATAGGATGCTGTTTGAAGAAGCAAATCTGTACTTTCTGAAGCGCATCACCCATGGTGCTTTAAGGAATTGGAAAAACGAAAAGCTCGGTCCAGCTGAAATTCTTGATCGAGAAAGAGAAGCTATTGTAGATCACCTGCAGTATTTTTCCAAAGGAGCTGGTGCCCCGGAGGATGCTCTTCATGGCCACAATGCATCCCAAAGGGCACTAATGCAAGCGCGGCTTGATTCTCGGCATTGGGATCCACTTTGGGACAACAATGGACCAGAAGCCAAACGCGAACAAATGTACGTTTGTGGGGAAGTGGCTGATAGCATACTCGGCGATCTCATATCCGAATTGTCCCGTGAGCTTTCTGGTATGCAACATAAGTGAGTACTTGCAGTTTTAGGATGTCGCTGCATCCACCTCATCTAATGCACATGCTGTGGTGGAACACACCCGTGTCTGCGCTGTGTACTGTATCCATCGTGTACCGTCCACTTAACATGCCATTTCCCGTTGCACCAACAGATTTTTCAATAGAGGCTGACGACGACCCCCTCCACTGGCCACACTTCACACTTCGCGCGCGGCGCGGCGCGGGGAAGTCATGGTCGCAGACTGCGACCCACCCTTGAGTGCGACCAGTTTAACGCGCCAAAACCGGGCCGGCGCCGGGGGGAAAGCGCCAAAGTAGGTGATTTTGAAGGCCTTAAAACGAGTCCTTGTGTTGTTTGTCGCCATTTCTGGAGACCATGCGGCAACTCGCGTGAATCCAAAGGGCAACTTTGGCTGTGCTGTTTTTGTTGCGAGTGATTGAAAGAGAGAAGCAGCGTCGCTCAAGCGTGTGGACTTACGTTGTTTTAGGTGTATATATGCGCCCAGCTCAATTTTTCGATCGACTACATTGTGGCTTTCTTGTGTGCTGTAAATAGTATTGGGACCATCTGATGAACCTGGTTGGAGCTATAGGGACTCGTTAGAGGCATTTGCGGTGCTGCGGATGAGGAACGAACTCAGAAACAGAGTCCTTTTAGATCAATATCGAGCAAGATGAACGACCAGGAAGAAAGGCATCCGTCGCGCCACGTGATTAACCTTCTAACGAAAGATGACCGGAGACTCGAGGTGGACATATCGAAGGACGAAGATCCGGACGCAGTGGCTCGAAGATTGGTCGCCGATCAGCCAGGACTTGATGAAGATGATATTCCCCAAGTTGCGCAGAGAATCCAGGACGCCATAAAGAAAAATACGCTTGAGAAAAGGGAGAATTCTGCCAATGCCGTTCACAGCGCTATGGCGACGTTTAGTACTCATGATACCAGCCGGCAAACCGGTGATCATTCAGAGCCTGCAACACACGCTCAAGGCAACGGACCTGAAAAAATACCAGCGAAGGGTACAAAGAGGGGAAACACTCCCCGACGTGAAAATGGTAGTGGGATAGACGACGATTACGATATGTCATCACTCTCTGAGGATTTAAAGTCTCGCCCCTCCTCTAGATATACTGGTAGTGGAAACGAGTATGGTGATGACTCTGCCGCGAATAGAAGCAACCTGGAACAGACTCAACCAAACCGGGATCTCTTAACAGGTGATGCCATTAGTTCTGTGCCACGCAAGAACAAGCAAGAGTACTACGTGCACCAAGACGGCGTTAGAACCAAGGGTCGGCGCTCCTCTTTAGGAGATATACAACCAAGCGGGCCGTACTCTTCTAAAGTAAAGGTTCTCCGAGATGATCAAGCGGTAGGTGGATACGGGGAGGTGAATGCAAGGAATGAGATTGGTAGAACTGACCCGTATGCAGTGGGCACAACCGACACAGCCGAACATCAAGCAGGGATCCTTCGCGATATGTCTGTTTATGAGATGATGTCCGGGAAGGTTGACAACGCTGCCAGACTGAATACGAGTACCACTGGGCAGGTGACAAAGGATGCTTCTTCTCCCATTCCGCGAGACTATTCAGCGCCAACTAGCTTCGTAGAGGCGAAACGCATTCAGGGTCATCATAGAGGTAGCCGGGGCAAGAGTCACACGCGATCTTCTTCCGAGAGCATATCATACGTGAAACGAAGAAGTCAAAGTTCTGCCACCGACCATCTCTGGGTAGCTGAGAGGAGCAACGCAATCTTATCTCCCATTTCATCCCCACGCTCTCCGCATTCTCCTAGCAAAGCTTTATCCAAACCGTCTGGTACGCCATTTAGTGGTATGCGACCGCGCTGCAGAACGGAGCAAACTTTTTCCCGTAAGAAGCAAGGAGAAAGCACGTCTCCAATGGTGTTTCAGTTCGACGATCTTGGTGATTCACCGGACGCTCAGGAACCCCTGCCCGTGTCCAATGTACCAACGGCGGACGCAGTAAGAGGCGAACACGGTTCCCACGTGTCACAGCAACGTGAACTGCTTCTGCAGGAGCCAAACCAACGATTTCAGTCGCGTTCTGAAGATACAGGGGGCACGGACGAAGCAAGGTTGGCAGTGTCTGGTTCACAAAGCACTGTTGTGCGAAGCCAGGAGTCACAAGAAAACATTGACTCTATGTGGGCTTTCCAAAGATCGGTCCCCTCTCAGGATACGTATGCAAGCCACGCTTCCAGCACGACTGCGGACCGGAACGACGAGACGAATGAGCACCCAAGCTCTTTCTCTGCTCAAGGAGCGGCATTAGTCAGCGACAGTGCCGATACGACTACTTCAGCTGTTACAGCTCCTCAAGAAAGCGAAGTACAGCAGGGGCAGGAGGGGCATGCCACTGCGTCTGTAGCCGTGAATACTGAGAATAGCCTGAATCCAGAGATCCCGGCGACAAATTACGACGAGGCTCCCCGTGCCGAGTCCGCCCGGTCGAAATCGTCGGCAATGGATGAGGAAAGCAGGGAGTCGTATTATAATGCGCAAATGCGCCGAAGCACCTCAAGGCACCATCGAAGGGCTGTCCGATGCGTCAGTCGTTCCTCCCGTCCCGGGCGACGGGGTAACTCTCGCGAGTCTTCGAGAAGTACTCGCAGTAGAACCCCAGATGAACCATCGCAGGTTACTTGGGAAGCACAAGTGGTACGTGAGAGTATTTGTTTGGTGCTGTAAGTATGCACAATCATTTTCGCCATTGCAGAGCGAAGGTATGCCGTTTGGAAATAGTGGTAAGTCGACTAGGAGCACTGTAAAGTACCGGGTATCCTCTAGAGGCAATGAGGGTTCTAGTAGAATGAGCCCAAGCGAGCTCGCTGCTCAAACTGCCGAAGAGGATCGAGACGAGCAATGGAAGCAAGCAAGGATGCGCCTAGGGAAGCCAACTGAGCTTATGAGATACCGTTTCCACGATAGCACACCACGATCCAGACAAGCATCGACGCGCCGGATTTCCCAAAAGTCGGTGTCATTGGGGCAGAGGCTGTACGAACGAGGGACCGAAATGATGACCCATAGGAAATCGCTTGGGAAACAAGATCGCAGTATTGAGGAGGCGAATGCGATTCGACCAGTTACCCCCAGATCTGTGCAGACTGGAGCTCGCTTGTATATGGAGGGAATGGATCTCCGGAGACATCGAGATGAGCATGCAGCCAAACTGAGGGCGGCTGAAGAAGGTAAAGAGGATTGGATCTGCCCGGAGTGCACTCAGTGGTGTCATCCAGACGATCAGTTCTGCAAACACCCTTGCAAGTATGGACGCGTGTTATGGAACCAACGGGATCATAGAACCCTACACCAAGATACTCACATAACGGACACAGAACTGACAGAATCGAGCTCAAATGTCCGTTCTGCTGACGTCAAAGCAGTTTTAAGAGAAATCCGAAACAATCCGGACGGTACCGATTGGGTTAGAGTCTGTGGAACAGAACGTCCGCCTGAGTTTCATTTGTCGAAAGGGCATGTCAAGTTTCCCTTGAAGAAAGTGAGCGATAGCATACAGCGGTATGCAACTGTTAAGAAAGAACGAGAAGAATTTCAAGAAAAGAGAGAAGCCGCAGCTTCAGAAATTGAGTTCGCAGCGTGCACCTTCCACCCTCATGTGTCTAAGAAAACAGAAAACCTTGCTTTTCGCTGGCGAGGGAAATCGGAACAGTCTGCAAAGGAGCCAGACGATGGAGACGATGCCGATGACAAGCAGGTAACCGAGTATAGGGGCAGCAGTTTGTTCCAGCGACTGTACGAGGAAAAGCCCGGACGGCTATGTAACACCTTGGGAAACACGAATGCTTCTACGTTGCACCGAAGAAGACTAACTGAGGCTATGCGAGCAGAAGTGCACAGACGCCTTTATTCTGAAGCTCAAAGGAAGAACCAGAAGTATTCAAGGCTCTTGGAGACTGCTACCAAAGAGGATCCGTTCACCGGGGAGCGTCTCTTTTATCCCTCTACTCTACCGGTTCCGAAGGCGTTTCGCCGGCAAAAACACAGCGACGATATTCATGAGCACCTCTACACCAGCGGAAAGCTTCATGACCAGAAATTGAGCGAACTTCAACAGAGAGAGCAAGAAGAAGCCACTTATGAAATGTCTCGGTCGAAGGTATTGCCGCGGTCTTCGGAAATGCTAAGAAAAATGCGCGAACGAACAACCAGCCACCTGTTTGTTTTGCTACATCGCACTACTCAGTTGTCAGAAGATGACAAAGCGCTTATTGAAAATCTGGAGCACAATCCATCTGCTGTCTCTGTAGAAAGTGCCACCCGAATCATCGGTGTACTGAGTGGAATGACGGCTCCCCCAACCGCCGCCGAAATCAAGAAGTACGTTCCTCAGCCCGTTCCTGTTAGCAAAGCTTGGATTTCTATCCTGGCAGAGCCTTTACCAAGTTTCTTGAGGCAAACAATAGACTCTGCCTTAGGGAAGGAGGGGCCCGACGCACAATCCTCTCAAGGTCCGGATAATAACGCTCAAGACGAAGAGGAAACTTTATCCTATAGTTGCCTGCATGATGCTCTCCATGCGGTTTTAAGACGAATGGACAGTTCAAGTGTTCTATCCGACAGCCACCTAAGGCCACCCGCTTACTCCATATTCCGTGGGTCAATCAGGACATGGAAGAAGCACAACCACGGTACTCAGGATGAAGCGACCTTTGAACCTCACACAGATCCTCAGTCTCGGAGATTGGCGATGTCAACACGTGAACATGCCGCCGAATCGAATGTCTATAACCGGCTATATATGCACCACATTCAGCATGAAGAAAACATTCAGCGAATTAGAGAGTCTTTGGAAGAGCAGTGGAAATCGGAGCATCCCTTCCGGCCCGCTCTAAACAAAGTACGTCTGTTTCAATTCATTGCTTCTTAGGTCAGTATGCACTAGTTGATTCTCATGTTTCGTCGCTGCAGGAACCCTCCTACTTGAAGAGGACTACCACCTCCTCTCGTCCCGGTGAGCAACCAATGCGAAGCAGCACACAACGAGCAACTAGTGAGGAACAGGTGCGGGAACAGTTGCAGCAACCAAGGAAAAGCTATCACGACAAGAAAGCTTCAGGTGATACTGATATCTCCTTTCGGTCCGAAGCTGCCACAATCACATCGTCCTCTGGAACCGCCGGTGGCGGGGGTAGTAGCAGCGCCCGAAACGATACTCCAAACGCAAATGTAGTCACCGAGGAGCGAGAGCATGCCCCGGCATCTGCAGAAGAGAAAACCTCAGGTTCATGGTCTTCCTCGAAGTCAGACTTCCTCAATGACCTCAACTTTGAGGAACTAATGCTGCCGACCACCTGAGTAACGTGAAAGTTGAAGTGTCTGTGATGTGATGCCCTAAAATTTTTTTAATACTTAAAGTCTGAGCGCACTTGGTAGAAGTTATTTGTGTTATGTGTGGCTCTTTCTGAAGTGTGTGTATACAAAACATCTTTTGTTAATACTGAACTCTTCCCTTGTATCCCCTCGTAATCCAACCCGTAGTACAGCAGTTAACGACTCATGCTCCATCGTACACAATACTTTGCTACACTAGTAGCTGAGCGTCAATATAAATCAATGCAATGAGCCGTAGTGCCTCAAACGTCTCCCACACTCCGGAAGAGGAGGCTGTCAAGGCAACGTGTCATAGTGCTGCTGACAAAGACAAACGTAGCGACAGAGACCAGCTCCATTTTGACATTGGTGACCACTATAGAGTCATTAAATGCATAGGCCAGGGGGCCTATGGCATCGTTGTGTAAGTCGCTTAGGATATACCTTGGAGGGTTAAAGTCGGTCAAATAAATTGTGTTCTTTGCGCTTCCAGTTCGGCCGAAGATTGCAGAACCAATCAGAGACTTGCCATCAAGAAAGTAAGCCCCTCAAGAGAGCCAGCTAAAGTAGTGTAACCTGCAAAGCTTTTACGTCACTTGCAGATTTCGGCCGCTTTCGAGCATCCGATAGACGCAAAACGTATTCTCCGCGAGGTAAAACTCATGCAACACTTCCACCATGAAAACGTATGTGCATCAAGCGGCATTCTACCAGCAGCACTCCAGATACCAATCTTCCGTACAGCTTGTGGCAATCGTAGATATTCAACTGTCGCCATGGACATCTGATTTTAGGGACTTGTACATATTTAGGTAATCGAAGATTCTGCTCTGCTCACAGTGTTGTGATATCCATAATGCAATGCGTTTCGAACCGCAGCGAGCTGATGGAAACTGATCTACACCGCGTTATATATTCCAACCAGAACTTGGGCAACGAACACATTCAATACTTTGTTTACCAGGTATGCTGATTGAGGTTAACACATACATCGGCGGAACTACGTCAATACGGTTGTCTTGCAGATCTTAAGAGCCCTGAAGTACATGCACTCTGCCTCAGTTTTACATAGAGACCTGAAGCCGTCGAATATTTTGGTCAACTCAAACTGTGATCTAAGAATAGGAGATTTTGGCTTAGCAAGGTACGTTCTACCTGCTGACGTTTGTTGCATAGCACAGTCACCGCACGCAGTTGACCGAGTGCAGACCAATTGCTGTCGACACTCCCGGTTTGCTCACTGAGTATGTCGTCTCACGGTGGTATCGAGCTCCAGAAATTATGCTAGCCGCCCAAGAATACTCAATGAAAGTTGATGTGTGGAGTGTCGGGTGTATCATGGCGGAGATAATCAGGAGGTAGGTTGCTTAATGCGGACTCAAAAGTTCTTGAGTCACACATTGTTCCATACTTGCAGGAAGCCGCTCTTCCAGGGAGATGATTATTTACACCAATTAACGCTGATCGCAAATTTACTTGGAACACCCTCAGAGGAGGACATGCACTTCATAACTAATTCAAGTGCTCGAGACTTCATGAGGAAACAGGTTCGCCACATATGCAGTACCTGAAACTGTTGTCTTCTATGTATAGTTGTTGTTCTCCATGCAGGAGGGCAAACACAGGCAACCATTCGACAAAGTATTCAGAGGGCAGAGTGATGAAGCCATTGACTTCTTAGAAAAACTTCTCGTTTTCGATCCGTCGAAACGATTAACGGTTCAGGAAGCTCTGGAACATCCATACATGGCAACCTTGCATGTTGAGGAGGATGAGCCAATTTGCGAGCATGAGGTACGTGGCAAATATGTGAAAGCGTTGAACTAAGCACCCTAGTAGCTCATCCTACCTCGTTCAGTTTGATTTCTCGTATGAAGATGAACTTCCGGAAAATGACGTGGACGAGATAAAAAGGTTAATGTACGAAGAGGTGACACTCTTCAACCAGGGGCATCTATGGTAAGCTCGAAAATCAAATCAATATGACATACCGGAGTGAATGAAGACGGACCACCACTCGTTTATTTTACCTCTCAATAACAACGGTGAACCTTCCCTATGTCTTTAATCAGACAGGCTCAATTTGGAGCCCAACTTGTGTTGGTCGGATGCCAAGTCGACAGCCTTGACCTCAGCATAAAGGTTCAAGGTGGCCTTCGGGCTGATCTTTTGCTCGTGAGCAAACTTAATGTCCGCTTTTCGGTTAACAGAACCGTACAGAGTTGATGCATCATCCCACTTATACTTGCCACCGAATTCGAGATCCACTTGCTTCAGCGCAGATGCATTCAAACCGAACGAGGCCTTGCCTGTGACGGTAAAGTCCTTGTTGGCTTCATTGTAGAAGAAAGCGGTAGCACTGCTAAACTTCTTCTCCGTTTGTAGACCGAAAGTAGAGCCGTTAGCTTTATATCCTACAAGGACATCATATGCCGTCGGTTCGAGCCCCTTGCTATCGTTGTCATTTATGTGGGTATTCAATGAGCCAGATGCACCAAACAGGAACCCTTGGTAGTTGAAGAGAGTAGAAGCATTGGCAGTGGCATTGACCACATCGAAGTCAGCTTCCAGCCCAGTTTGCACTCCAAAGTTTTGGACCGTCTCCAATCCAAAGGTAGCGGATGTCTTAGCACCACTAGCCCGAGTACCGTCTTCAACTTTGAACAATGCCTTGGTATTAGGAGCAAAGTTCTTGAGGCTCAAGTCCACACCAATCTTCTGGTCAGTGCCAATTTGCACTTTATCCACGTTGAAGTCGCCTTTCTTGTATTCGGCTTTAAGGCTTCCGGTGCCGCCTTTCTTCGAAACTCCACCTTCGGCAGTGTACTTCTGCAAGTTCAAAACGAAGTTTTCAGATTCCAGCCCATAGAGATAGAAGGTAGTTTCCTCATTGTGGTCAACTTACCACGCCGTTCGGAGCTTGCGATTTGACTTCCACTTTATGCTCATCGGAAAACGACTTCTTAAAGAAATCTGCACCATGATACGCACAGAACACAGACCGTTAAGATCCTCGTCATCAGAGAACTTCTCAAGAGTTGAAGCTCCACAGTTGCCAAAAGGAGTGTACAAAGGGGCACACAATGGGGGTTTAGGACCCTTTCCCTTTTTGTCGTTTTTTCAGGGGACCCCCGACGGGACAGCTTCAACTTGAGCATTCCGAAAGTTTCTGCTCCCAACCTTACAGATGCAGAGCTAAGCTTCTGAAGAAACACTCTCATGTCCTAGAGAAGAGGAGAATGCAACCAATGCGCCAAAATCACACTCGAATAGCGGCCCTTAAAGACTTCATTTCTCCACCCTAAACCCATGCCTCCACACCGGCTTCCCACCTTCCACGTACCAGCTCCACTAACCATGTCAAACAAGTGCCATGGTTCTCTTCAGCTTACAACACATCGCCTAGAAGTGAAGTAACACAAAAAGATAACTTGCCGGGAGTCATAAGCCCCCTTTCTTCCGTGAACGCCAGCCATCGCGAACATGACGCGCCATTTCCACCAGGGGCCTTTGGTCAACCACTTGTCCAAACCTCTACGCAGTGATACAGTCATCTCTACTGAGGAATATGAAAAGAAAGCGGATGCTTACCCTTTGTAGCCTTGAACACATCACCAAACTTGGTGGGCTCAGTGACGGCTGGGGTTGGAGACTTTTGGGGAGACCTTGGGGCAGACATTGTTGACGAACAGAATGCAGGGTAGTCGATGCTAGAGATAGACTTTGTCTTTCCCTCAGAAACGTTAAACTCGTGCTAGTAAATACGGGTGATCTATGACAAACTTAACGATTTGAATCATTTGACCCAATTGAACTAGTTCACGAGAACTTCACGGCCTTAAACTTTCTGGTTCCAGTCTGTTCCAGATGCTTCAACTTGGGAATTCAAGCCGTCTTAAATTACTCTTAATCGAAATAGCGAGTAGCAAGATAGAGCAAGAGATGGGAAATGATACGGATCAGGATTGATGTGTGTGTATATAGATTATGCAAACAAGGAAAACCCCACTAGCCGGTAATCGAGCGAGGAATTGAGACCGGACGACAGACGTTGGATACCCAGATACAACCACATGGGGATACACTTCAGCAGTGCAGGTAAGCATCAGTCCAGTTTTCTAATTCTAAGATAGCAAATGAAATTAAGGATCGTAAAGAGGGGAAAAGAGCGGTACACTTCTATTTTTTCCTTTTGTAGTAGTTGATTTGCGTGTCCAACTCCTTAATCGAGTCCTCTATCTGTACGAAGAGAAAAACGTGAAAGCAATCGACCCAATAATGTTGACGAAGGAACTTACCTTCTGCTTTCGGTCCATTACCTCTTTTCTTTGAGCTTCTTCAGCTTCAGACAACTCATGTTCATATTCCTTCCGCTTAGATTCCATTTCCTTCTTTAGTTTCTCCTTCATTCTGCTGATCTTCTGTGCCTGCTCTTGTGCTTCTTCGCGCTGCTTTAATTCCTGTTGTTTCGCGTTTGTCTCTATTTCTTGTTGCAGTTGTTGATTGTCCTCTTGTGCTCTCTTTAGCTCATCCCGCTGCGGGAACGTTCAACCAGAGTACTGAGAATCAAGCAAATCACATTAGTTGCAAGACTTACCAGTTCTGACAACTGTTTCGCTTTCTCACGCTTTTTCTTATCGGCAATTTGGCACTCTTTCTCGACATCGCTTTCTCCCTGCTTTCTAGATAAAAGTGTCACCGTAACAACCCCTAGCTTACGGGATTCCAAAGCATAATAGAAGCTTACTTTCTTAACAGTTCTTCCCTTTTTCTGTTTGGCAGACAACGCCGGGTGATCTTGTGATGAAGCCAGTTCTGCTTCAAACTGCGATATTTCCTGGTCCAGTGCGTCCTGACGTGAGGAATACTCCTTAAGCTCTCTTTGCAGCTCTTCCAGTTCTGAAGACGCACAACGTACATCAGTAATGGGAGACAATCCATAACGACCCTTGATCCGTAGCCTTACCAGGGACAGTTTCTTCGCACCTAACTTCTTGTAACTCTTTCTCCGAAGCCCCCAAGGCGGCTTTAGTTGTCAGTATTTTGTTCGTAAATTTAAACAGTTCCATGGATACTTCCTGAAGTGAGTTATCCCATCAGAGTCTCATTGATGGCCAAAACTGTCGCATGTAGTATCTTGCTTACATCTAATTCGCCAGTAGTGGCTGTGATTTTGTCTTTCAAAGCACGGATTTTCTTCTTTTCTTTCCCCAAGAGTTCGGAGTTCTTCTTTGACTTGTCATCATACTCACTTCTGCAAAGGGTTCAGAATTAGTGGTTTTGCTCGCAGTTCCTTGATCTATACGTGCAGAACAACGCACCTGAACGACTCCAATGATTCACTGTACGCGCTTCTCTTTTCCTCCACCTTATTCAACTTCTCCGTAATGGCCAGGATCCTGGAGACATACAACCGGTTCGCGACTCGGGATATATAGATAGCTTCCTTTATTGTTGGTTGGTTGATAACGCACTCTTTATCAAGGCGTGCAGCCGCGTCATCCATTTCCTCCGCCTCTTTGCTTCGATCCTTGTTTAGTTTTCTCAGTTTCTCTATTGCTGCAGGAGCAAGAGACAGTGCCCTTCGTGAGACTTGGAAACCTAGATATCCTACTTACAGTCCTCAATCTCATCGTACCGCCTCGACGCTTCGTCGCTACTCTTAGAAACTATCCGTAACTTCTCTCGCTGCTCTGCTATTTGCGCCTGACGTTGTTTCAAGTCCGTTTCGTACAACTCCTGCTTCTCGGCAAGAGATTTTGCCTCCTCTTGTGCTTTGGCATTAAGTTTGGTCAGCTCGTTGGCCTGGGGAAACGGGAACATATGCTGCAGCATTGTCCACAGCAACGAGCTACGACAGGAAGACTTACTAGGTTCCTCAATTCAGCATTGTAACGAGCGGTTCTGTCCACAAGATCCTCCTTCTTCCTATTGTTATCCTCAATACTACCCTTTATATCGTCTATGGTGCACGAACTCGTTTCTGTACACCCACGCACTATAATAGGATCACTTGTCGATTCGACGAGACTGCTCTTACCTTCATGTTTTTCCGCTTCTTCTAGAGCCGCTTCTAAACTTCTGTTTCGGATCGCATATTCCTGAAGTTCCTCGCCCGTTGCGGTAATTCGTTGCAAGCCTGAATGCTTACCAGCTGTCAGCACCAGTCATACTTCGCCGTAGGGGCAATACTTACAGGCATGAAGCTTGTCCTTGAACGAATCATTCCTTATCCTTTCTTCCACTTCCCCTATTCGATGAAAAAGAGAAATCATAGTACTGAGGGAATCTTCCTTCGCAAGGTTCAACCTTTCGTTTGTCGTCCCAATAGAGTGCACGGAGTCTGTTTACGACAATGTTCTGGCAGGAGTTGGTTGTAAATTGATCGTATTTGACATATCGCCATATGCTTTACCTTTGAGAGCGTTTTCTTGTTCCAAAATAAACGCTTCCTTTTCTTTCAATCGCTCGAGCGTAGTTTGTAGGCTGCTATATTTTTTTTGATAAACCGCAAGGTCCGCAGCTGCAACAGGATGCAGATGATGGTATCAAAAAGGTCATGTCGTTTGATGCTAGGGTAGTAGCTTACAGTACGATGCCGCCTCGTTCTCAATAGATTGAGACTGCTTAAGTAATTCATCATGCCGTTCATTCACTTGCTTGAATTCTCCTTGATACTTTTCATATTCTCTCTGCACATTTATTACGACATACCAAAGCATGTAAGATCTACAGACTCGTCCTTCCACTTTCATATACTTAGAAATATATAAACAAGGCAGTATAGCGCCGAAAACTGTATGAACGATAAAAAGAAGAATTCTGGGAGCACTGTGACTGACCTGAAGATCTCGAGCCCCCTGTAAAGCAGCCATTCCCTGAAAGGAACTGGCTGTGGAAGTTGAGGAATAGTCTGTCGCTCCGCTCATCTTGCTTTAATAATGTTGATACACAGAGATATTTGCCAAAAAATAAAATTAGGGTGCTGATTTCCCGCTGAGTAAAAAGAAGAATTCTGAAGAATTTCGATTACCACGGGTCACCTTGATCTCTTCTGCCTCATACAGCCACGCTACGATAAGGACCTTCAGTGAAAAAGAATTGCTTTCTTCTTTGATCTTGCTTGGGAAACCTTTTGCACATTGTCAAGTATTTTGGATGACATACCAATGGGTGGTACTTCGCTACAATTCTTCTTGTGATTGCCCAACTTCAACTTAGATCTGGAATCAGGAAGGCTGAAGCTCTGAGAAATTGACCACATCAAAGCCCCTTCCGTAGTCTTCGAGCCAGTTAAAGTTCGTTTGCTTATTTTCGTTTCCAAAAGCATACAGCAACGATTCTTGCTCGAGACGGGTTTCATCGCAGTCCTCTTTACCAGTGATTTCCCGTTTTCTAGCTTCATCCAGGTTCTTACACTTTGATCCTTGACCAAAGATACCGGCACTCTGATGGACGAACGTAGAAATGGACCTAAAAGTAAAGCTAATCCGTTCTTCACTGAAGTCTTTTTCCTCCGGGGTTTTCTCTGTTTCAGGCCTCTTGTCTTGTCTGATCGAGTGTAAGAACTTCCTGTTCGTCTTCCAACCTAATACGAATACGGAATTGTGTGGCAGTATGAACTTATTTGACTTTCTCGGAGTTCCCTTGATAGTCTGTTTTTCACGAAGTACCATGGTTCGAGCAGCACCTAGACTCACGTTGATTATATTACTGAAAGCTTTTACATCTATGGTCTTGTCTGAGTGCTCGCTAATATAATCGTTCCCTCCACGATAATATTGGATTAATGCGTGATTGAAATGCTCATTCAGTAACTCATTCATTTCATCACGGATTATTCGAGCAGTTGACGACCATGTACTTAAAGTCGGTTGTTCATCCGCAGGGTGCCGGTAGATGGGATAAACTACATCAGAGCCTTCGCCGGTTATGTCTCCTTGGATGGATATGAGACGCGGGACACTACCGCCTCTGTGGGCCATAGTTTGCCACTCTATTTCATCCTTCGAAAGATGGAAGTAGCGACTGGCACAATCACCATCTCCGAGAGCATCGTAAATTACCATGCTATCTCCCTCCCCTAATCCTGTTAGAGGTGGAGCAGAAATGCGTTTATCCAACTTTTGGAGCCATTGTCCAATTACGTCGGTACTGAATACTCTTTCGACATCTATTTCCGTATCGGCACTAATCATAGAGCAGTCTGCACAGACGCTAACTTTTACATTGGTGCTTTGTAGTCGATTAGCGACATCGCGGAAACAGTCGTCTCGTTTACCCAGAGTACCACAAACAGCAACCTCTGCTACACTTAGATCATGCACTACAGTGGCGTGCAGTCTGTCACAGTCATCCACACCACAGAGATAATCTTCCGACGTTCGTGACAAAGACTTCAGCAATTCCGTCAGCGATCTCTCAGGAAAATTCAGGTCGGAGAGAAATTCATGTTCTCGTTGCGAAGGATTCTCGCTGAACATCTCAGCTGCATGCGTAGGTTTGAGGATATCCACAGCATTCGAGCCATCCACAAAACAGATAGGTATCTTATCACCCCCGAAACGCCGCGCCATCGAGACTAAAAAGCGAACAGGAGGAAATACCGACTCGATTAGATCTTCCTGCAAACTATCGTCTCCCAGTGGTGGCACGAGTATAAGTAATCCGAACAGTCGCCTGGCTTCGTCTGGCACCCCAGTTCCTTCCATTTCTACTTCGTATCCTCTCCTCACAGTCTAACTTTTCTACAGCGTGTCTACCTCTTTACACTCAATCGAGATGCGAAATAAGTTAACCAGAAGTCGAATCGTGAGAAGCTCATCAACCCTGTGTAGCTCCAGAATTCCACGGTACACACCTTGTGGAAGTTCGTACCGTTGGCTGCTCCAAGTTCAACCCCACACTCTTGCCTGTACAAACACTGTCATATGGCGAAGCATGACGGTATCGTTAAGTGTAGGATATTGAAGCAATCTACCTAAAGAAAGCAGCTTTTCTCTTCGTCGTTATCGGGACAGGATTTTCTGTCTTACGCCTTCTCTTTATCGAAAGAGTGTGGGAGCTACGATTAATACATATACACACACAGAACAATGAATGCCAGCGACGGGAGCACACGTGTGGCCAAAGTGGTATTGGTGGGTGATACAGGTGTGGGGAAAACCAGTATCGTGACAAACTTTGTTACAGGACAGTTCGACAAATTTGCTGAACCAACGATAGGGTAAGTGCAAGCAGTGTATAGGTCTTTTCTCGATATTTGGCACACCGATGGACTGTATGGGCAATTTACAGGGCGGCATATCATAGTAAAATCATGAAAACGCCTCAGGGAGAAGTTAAATTCCAGATATGGGACACAGCTGGACAAGAAAAAGTAAGTATACTCTTCACGCTTCACTGTTCTCCGCCCTGTATCAGAATGCCTTTGATATGTGCAGTATCATAGTTTAATACCGATGTATTATAGGGGAGCATATGCAGCAATTATTGTTTATGATGTATGCCGAAAGTCGTCTTTCGATATGTTAGGCCACTGGCATGAAGTGAGTGCATCAGCAATGTTTGACACGGAAACCAGGATACACACCGTGTTTTCTTTACAGGAGCTGACAAAGACGGCCAGCTCTGACGTGAAGATAGTCATTGCCGGAAACAAGGCGGATAATAATGAAAATCGAGTAAGTGGTCATCGGAAAGCCAGTTACGTACAGTCGTTGGATCACGGAGACGGTGTATGCTACAGCAAGTGGATCGAGAGGTGGGGGAAAGGTTTGCGCAAGACATTGAAGCGGATTTCTTTGAAGTATCAGCGAAAGAAGGTTCAAACATCAGAGAACTGTTTAAGAGTGTTGGTATGTCCCCCTCCGATCCTCATCTGGCAGAGGTCTCTGTTTCACTTACTGTATGATGTTTTGTCAACAGCTGATAGCTTGCCTCCGTTGGATACCAACAAAGATGATACTAACGATGATGCATTGGCACTCGGTGGTGATGATTCTTCAAAAGGCAACCAAAAGAAATGCTGTTAGCGCGAAAATTGTGGATCAACTGATAAGAATTCACATCATGTTGTAGAATTTTTCTTGAGAATCATGCTATCAAGTACCGACCGCTACTCTGTCAACTCCATAATAGAATTGACCACATCGTTACTGTTGTTCCTCAGAGCCTTTACGGCCTTGCTGCGGCTAACACCACCTTGGTTCATGACAAGTTCGATGTCGTTTGGTTCTAAGCCCTCTTCGTCTACTTCCTCATCCTCTTCTTCGGCTTCATGGGTGGCGGATTGCGTCTTTGCTGCTTGAGATTGGTCAGCATTACTGGGTGCATTAGAGCCAAGGCTTTGTAAGTCAGGGTTTTGGAACGCTTGCGCAGCTTGGCTTTGTGCAGAAGATGAAAGATCCTCAATTTTAGCTTCTCCAAAGATAATGTAAGTGTCAGATACAGGGCTCTTGAATACCTCGGGTTGAGCGATAACAAACAAAATCTGTGTAAAAGTTAACATGGGAAAACCGACGAATCACGTGAACATGAAGCCCATAGGTCCCTTAAAAATCTGCACGTCTTACATTCTTGCTCTTTTTAACAGTGACACGGGTAATTCCACCAATCGGTTTCATGCCCAATTTTTGCATAGCTTTGCGGCTCTTCTTCTCGGCTCGGTTTTGTTTTCCTCGGCCACCTTCACCAGCTCCTCCGGCTTGTCCACCTTCCTCACCAGACTGTCCCTGCTGGTCTTCCTCTTCTAACTCAGGAGGGGAATCATCATCGCTGTCCTCCTCTTGTCCTTCGGCAGCGCCAGAAATGGCGGCCTTGTCGTCTTTATCGGCGGGCATATTAAATTGCGTTTATGGTCTGGATTTTAACATCGCGAAACATAGCGGTAATGGCATGATATCGAGGTATAAACACGAAAATTGTCAGAAGAGGCTTCCGGAAAAACTACAAAAAGCATCAGGGGTCCTCCGTCCCCTTAGATACCACCGCATCCGGGGACGGAGGACAGGGAGACATTGACCGCGAGCATTTATATGCCTTGCGCTTTACACTGACCGGGTCTACTCTACTTACGTGGGGAAATATGTCAAATTGGAATGATTGTGCTCCTTGAAGGTTCCGAGGAGTGGTCTCAATCGAGCTATACAAATCATCAGCTGGCTTGAATTGAGCAGGCCCTGCGAGACAGGCTGTGACACAGCTTGCTGCACCTTCACAAATTTGAATCAGTCCCTGATTGATGGGACAGGAATAAGGAAAAAGAGGAGGCTGGTGCATAGCTCCTGAAGATTCAACTTGGTTAAACGTGGTTCCTTGAAGCCGACGTTCTTGCCAATGCGCAGTATGACCACGGGGAGCTTAGTGAAAACTTCCCTATGAAGAATACCTCTTCAAGCGGGTGGAGTGTAGCGAGATAGGTAAAGACCCATGAGACATTTGGTTTCTAAGCGACAACAACCAGTTTTTCTCCTTGCTACTGTCATGCTGCGTTTGTACTTAGCGTGCATTTAGGTGTTGGTATTCCGTCAATACTACAGAACATGAATGATAAAATGGCGGCTGTGGCATGCTCCCGTCACCTCCACTGTAATAGATAAGCACCCGAATGACACACGCTGGTCTACCACGGTCTTTCTCCCTCGTCCTCATCACGGCTTCGCTTCTTAGGCGCATCGCGTTGTTGATACTCTCCGCGGTCGAACTGACGCCCCTGTCCTCCTCTTCGTCCGCGTGCTCTGTATCGGCCGCGACCTCTGCCTCTGCCTCGTCCTCGTCCCCTACCACGGCCTCTACCGTCGCCCATTCCATTATTATATAGACCTTGGTTTTCCCACTGACCATACTGATCGGCTCTTATCCTCTGTAGGTTCATTTGGGCCTGCGAAGCTGCTTGGGCTTGAAGCAAAGCGATATTGCCGAATCCTCCTCTGCCTTCGTCGTATTCCTGTCGTAATTCATCGCGCACCTGCAATCAAGAGGAAGCCCACAGCATTTAAGTTGTTCGCACACACATACGTACACAAGTGTATATCGATATAACCTACCTGTCCACCAGAGGCGCCGCGTCCCCATTGCCGCCCGTCTCGATATCCCTTGTCTACTTCGCAACGAATTATACGACCGTCTAGTTTGAATTGTGAGAAAAAGTTTAAGGAGGCCACCACTGAGCTTCGATGATAGAATCTGCAGAGGTCGTGAATTAGCCTATAGCTTACTGTAACCATAGAGAGCTACGCCCCCCGAACATACATTATGAACGCAAAGCCGCATGGTTTCTTCGTATACATGTTCAGTCCCATGATAACCCGCTCAATGGGACCAGCTTGAGAAAATAGCTCATAAAGTTGTAATTCCGTCTGTAGGAAGGAAGCAATACTGTCTCTGTATGCACGAAACAATACCCCACATTCAGAGTTCGTACCGTCACAAACGACAAGTTTCCGACGTAGATTGCTCTCGAGGAAGTAGCCACCAGAGCCTGGTTTTCCGCCGTCCTATATCTGCACCCCAAAAAGCCTTGTTTCGATATCACAGACCCTTGTATAAGCCAGATTGCTTTGAGGCACCTCACCTCTTCTTGGAAGCATGATAGGGCTTCGCCTGTTCATTGAAGTATTTCAGTACCGATGCCATTCTGTCACCTTCTGTATAGTTAACCCTTCAGTATTCGTCAGAGAGAGAACCGTGAAACTTGTGCCTGGGCCTTCATGGAGCAGAAACAAAACCTCCATCGTCGATACAATCGCTGCGTCAGGCGATCGAGCAATCTTTTCGACGACTCTGCTTGAGCTTCACAACGCTGCGCAAATTGAAGTCCAGTGACACCTGAAGGCCTTTTGCCATGTATAGCGAGAGTTTGACTGATTGTGGTGCGTCCATAACCGATGTAAGAGAATTTTCCGAAGGTGTACCATGCTTAAACGAACACAGGGCGCTGGTGGACGAGGTGGAGGTAACAAAAAGCGCAACAGGAACCAATCGGATGGCAAGGTGGAGGTAAGGTTCACTTTGTACAGTACATACACATGTCTTGACCGTCAGTGATTTCGATTGGCCTGCAGAAAGATTCGAAGAAACAGAAACAAAATGGGAGCCAAAAGGAGGAGGAACAGTCAGGGGTTCTGAAGCAATTCAGACCATCCCAAGCCAAGTCCAAGAACCGCACATTGGTGCTTTCCACTCGTGGAATCACTGCCCGATATAGACATTTGATGGAAGATCTGAAGGCAATTATGCCTCATCATAAGAAGGAATCCAAGGTAAGAATTGTATGGAAAACTATCAGAGACATTATCTGCGTAACACACACATGTTTCGAGCGGCAGATGGACACTAAGGATAACATTCGAGTCGCGAATGAGCTAGCTGAGGTTAATAGCTGTAACAACACGATACTGTTTGAAGTAAGACGAGTCTTCTTCTTTTAACTGATTCCGACGCTCAATGCAATGCTCATCCGTCGGGCTTTGGGCCAATGTGTTCTGCAGGTGCGCAAAAAGCGTGATTTATACCTGTGGATTGCTAAATCTCCGCATGGCCCTTCAGTTAAGTTCCATGTCGTAAACGGTAAGTTGTTTAGAGGATATGTGGAAGCTTTGCATTTAAATTAGTGCTCGCTCTCTCCAGTACATACGATGGACGAACTGAGACTCACTGGGAATTGTTTGAAGGGTTCTCGGCCTCTCTTATCTTTCGACCAGTCATTTAACAGCGCACCACATCTGCAACTGTTAAAGGAATTATTTACTCAGGTAAGCAACACACAGTTGATATAAGTCTGACGAGCAACTTGTACTGATAGTATGCTGCGTCTTTTGCTCAGGTATTCCATGTACCGCACAAACATCCGAAGAGCCAACCCTTCCATGATCATGTTATGGCATTTTATGTGGTAGACAATAAGATTTGGATACGACACTACCAAATTGCTGATGAAAGTAGTGACAAAAAGACGCGTGAGCAAATGGTCGCCAAAGGTCAAGAGCCAACTTCCTTAGTGGAAATTGGGCCTCGTTTTGTTTGCGATATAATCAGAATTTTTGCTGGCGCTTTTGGAGGCCCAACAATCTATTTTAACGAGAATTATGTCTCTCCAAACAAGGTTCGCCATGAGAAGCGTTATGCGGAAGCCCAGCACAAAGCTGCCCGTGTTGAGTCGAAGCAGCAGAGAGCGGAACGCGCGAAAGAACTTGTTGTTCCTCGCTCTGAGCTCGATACCGTATTTGGAGAAGGTGGTGATCGAGTCGACTTTGAGCAGGCTGAAACTGTTATTGGATATGGAGCTTCTCGCAAGGATAGCGAGACTAGCAAAGGAGGGCCAAGCAGCGAGGTAGATCAGGAGCATAGTCACGACTCTGGATCAGACTCTTCCGGCGAGTGATATGAAGAATTTACTGTTTAATCAATAAATAGACAGAAAATGAAAACTTATGGATTGCTAATGTCAATGTCGCCATGACGCGGGTACTGGGGAGCTCAACAAGCCCCAGTGCAAGAGGCAGGTATTGTTTAATGTCTGCCTTCACTTAATGTAACTAGCTGTTGTGTGTTGAGACTATTCAGCTTCTTGTGTGTTGAGCCTATTCAGCTTGTTGTGCGTTGAGCCTAATTCAGCTGGTACAAGACTCTGACGGAAGAGTACCTATAACGCGATGAAGCAGCCTGGCAGTGGCGTTCACGCATCGCAGGCGGTTCAACTGTCTGAAGTGCCCATCGCAATACTTCTAACAGTTGCTCAGCCTACCGTGTCCGTTTGAGCATTTCGTGACTCATGTCGACCAGGTCGCGCCACCGCGACCGCCGCCCGCGGTGGCAGTTACCCTCCGGGCCTCGCTAACTGAGTCAGTCCGGCGGTCGCTGTCAGTGATCGAGATATCTTGTGGGTTGTACCATTCATACGCGTCAGGCTTGCCTAAAGAAGGGAACAGTACCGCGAGGGTTTCCCAGTGTCAAACAATCACGTACTCTCCTACGTTGTACAACCAGCTTTCCTTTCTTGATTGGGTTTGTTGTTCTTCTTGTTCTTCGATCAAGAGATCGTCGTAGAACAAAAAAATGGCTTATTCGATTCGAAACCAGCACCTAGATCCCAAGCGGGGCCGTATTTACGCCGATATCGAGGGACAAGTAAGTCAGGACCATATGCTGGGCATGTTTTCACAATCGGTCTGGTAGGCCAATGGTAGGCCTTGGGGGTTCCGTCGGAGCCAATCACGAGTGCTGTTCCCACCGGGCGCATCTACAGCCCCTAGGGAGGACGAGGATTCCTAACATTATATGGAGGTTGCTAACGAGTGTGTGACTTTGATTCACTGCAGCTAGGGGATGAGAACTATGATGAAATTTTTAAGCCGGAGATGCAGCCAGGTAAGTTCCATAGAGTTCACAGCGGTGAGTTTCGAGGACATTGTGTCGTTGTTGTGCTTCCAGACGAAGAAATTGTCCGCGAATTCCGCTCCTTCGACATTGAGAGAGAAATGCCACAGTGGCAATACTGGTGTCTCCTTGTATTAACTTGCGGATGGTACGACCACTTATTCCAGAATAATGTGGCAGTCCTTCATTTTATCTACACTTCTATCTGTTGACCAGTTACTTGGTGTATCTGAAAATGTGTGTAAAGTGTCGCGAGTTCGAAATTGGGAATTCACGCAAACGGCTGGCGCTCACCGACAAGGTAGGTGCTCCCAATCACTGGGCCTCATTTGTTGCTACATGCATATGCATCATACTCGACTGCACATTGTACAACAGGGAAGACTGCTGTGCTGGAGTAGCGAGGTTGACGGCGCTCGTAAAGGGGAAAACGGAGAGCCCGCCTTTTCCTCCGAAACTACTTTGACGTGGTTCCACGTCGACAATGTTAATTCCTTACAGGTAGGTTCAGCAAGGTATCTTTGCTTCACGTAGACCGCCTATTTTAATAGCATGTGAGGTCGCAGCTGATGCTAAGATCAGACAATCGCTGTGGGCCTATCGACTGGTGCGGTTATAAGTCAACGGCCATAGTGCGTCTGTTCTTTGGCTCGTATTACCCAAGCTCTTCCATCCGTGCGGCAGGAGGTACGTCTACCAATTTTGGTTCAAAAACGAGGTGAATATTGCTTATTCGGAATGTGACGCGCTATTTTCAGGAATTACCGATAGCGGGGCAATTAAAGGACGGCGTTCTGCAGAGTGGTCGCGAGGTGGATTCTTAGACAAAGCGCTCAGTGAGGAGAACACTATCCAGAATGCTCGCAATACGTTCGACTTTTTGAAGAGAATAATCAAACTGACTTACGCCTTGATTACAAATGACGGCCCCAAAGTTCTGCTTAATTCCTTTAAGGTTTTGAAGTTTCTCTTTCATTTAGTCAGCGCTGGTAGCTTCTATAATCCAGAAGAGGAAGTGCTGGACAACTACGATGGGATCGGCGAGTTTTTTCTAGACATCGTGTCAGAAAAAAAAGATGACTGGTACGATGCGTACCATGACGACCAAGCTAATAGTTGGAGCGAGCTGTTGCTTCTCTCTCAGGGTATAGCGGATGCGAAGAAAACGGAAAATCCCCTTGCTGATCTCGAAAGAGATCAAGAGAATTTTGTCGTCGAGAATGCCGGTGGATTCACTCCAGCTCGGGAACGCCCTTTCATTGGAGAAGACAACAAAGTGCGCATTGATGAGAATAAGATTCCCTTAGCACAAAGCGAGGAAGTCGTCAATGCACTTCCGTTGCAACCGCGCATGACGTGGTATGAATTCTTCTTTGTGCCAACAGCTTTGTGCTTGAAAAAGTATGTGACGAAATCCGCAGCAATCCTTACTACACAGCGTGCGTTCAGTGTGTCTGAATTTAAGCGTGGATCGCATAAGTACGAGTTGGCTGTCACTGCGTATTATTTTGGCACTCTTGGCGGGGGCTTCTGTTTGCGGGATCCTACTGGCAGTTACGGGTACTCTATGGATGTAAGTACCTCTTATGGTGCATTGAGAGTGGAGCCCGTCATGTCGCGATTGTGGCCCTGGTCTAGGCTGATTCCTGAAGGAAGGGAAGAATCTTTTTATCGCTTTCTCACAAGCCTCCAAAAGGCTTGCAAAGCTCCAAAGATGATCAAAGCCCCGGCTGAAGATGAGATCCCGGCAGATCCGGAAGACTTGGAAGCCATTAAAACCACGTTTGAGCTATGGGAAGACGAACAGGTTTGCTCTGTAGTAAAAGCTTATAATAGGCACAACACGAACGAATTCATGCGTGTGCCGGCTCTCGCTATGATATCTATGGGTGACGCCTTCTTTTTGCAGAAGTTTATAAACGCCCTAACCTGCGGTTGGCGTCCTCGGCAACGTGATCAAATACTAGTCCTCACGACCCACCGCCTTCTCTCGGAGCAGAAAATTTCCAATAGTTGCACGAAACCAGCGTGTACTTCTAATGAGAAACTTTTCATGTGGGCTCCCCTATCTGAAGTACAAGCCTTGAGGCTCAATGGTTCATTCTCGTTCGTTCGCCGCGGAACACTCTATAGCCTGGCCTCCAAATTCTTTCCTCAGCTCTTCAGCCCGAGCGTTAGTCAGGTGGATGTGGAAGCTGGATTCGGGACCTCCTTCGACGAAATTCCGTTCAACATTGGTCGACTTTCTTATCGCCAGGAAAAAGGGGCGCTTGATGACGAGAATGCCGGATTTCATCACTTTTCCAGGACGTTCAACGCGTACCTCTCCACCAAAGCTGTCAGCGAGCAACGTTTGACTCCCAATATTCTGAACGAGCAGTATGGTGCATCTTTGCCATATCCCAGCGAAGCGTACCGCACCACGAAGGGTACCACCGTTGGGGACGCAAGTTCACCAAGAAAGGAAAAGTCCAGTCCCTCGAATGTGGCATCCAAAGATAGAGAAGTACAAGGAGCTAGCGCCACACAAGAACAAAAACCAGCCAGCACAGAAGACGTACAGGTTGAATCGGATGATAAGGCTGAGCAGTAGCCGTTTATCTCTGTGTTTCTACCATAGCGTTATCGTGTGTATTACAGTGTAGTACAACGGAAGACGTTATCAAAGTTCACTCACTTTCTTCTTTCTTGTATTCTTCAAATGCTCAAAATTTCAAGTTATTTTCTTTCTGAAGTAATACGGTTGCAAGTTTCCGAAATTTTTTCTTGTTCTTTTGATACTCACTGTATACATTATTTTGAGCTTATCAGTTTCAAGTGCCAAAACTTAAAATCTTTCCCGGGCCGTACGCCCGGTATCCGGGCTCAGAGTTGGAATTCAAATTCAGGAATTTCAAAATAGAGAAAAACGAGGATTTGAAGCCATGGCGTTGTTATTCGGGCCAATGCGGCACTCATATTGCGTATACCAAAGGCGCATAGTGGACGCTGACTCATTATCGCTTTGGAAGTAAGGAAACAATCGGCAATAAGGCAGAGGATCCTCAGGGGATTTTCAAACAAACAGCACCAAAAACGAAATATCACTTTTTAGAGAGCTTGTAGGATTTTTCATCCAGAAATTTTGAGGTTATCAGGATGCCATCTTCACCTGAAGATCATGTGGCAACGCTCACGCGGTGTCGTACGCGCCTCTTCGATGAAGGACCGGCGTACGTAGGCTACGCGCCCACGGGAACTTTGTACACAGGTGGATTTCCAGGGGACATTGGTTCTTTATTCGCGTTTTTTGAGACACCCCAGCACCACAACAGCGATGATTCACTTTCCCAAGTGGGCGTATCGAATGAACCAGACGTCCAATACAAACCGGTCGACGGCGAAACACCAGTCTTGCAACTGTCAGTTAACTCACGATTTCAAAGACATTCCAGTGACAATGGAGAGGCTTCTCCGGGACACACAGCGGACGATGACACGAAACTCGTAGTCGCTGAACCAATTAAAGCCGTCACTGATTCAATGAGTTCTGACACGCTTCTGCGAAGTGGATGTGATGTGTCTTTGCGCAAACTCAAAGATCTCTCGATGGAAGCAAACTTGCTACGAACCACTACAGGCATTTCTTCCTTGGAAATATCTCCTTCCGGTAGCATTATGTAAGCACCTACTATCAGCAGAGGATTAATTTATCAATGCATAATGCGTTTTGCTGTTTATCTGCAGCTTTATTGCTACGTTTGGCGGAGAAGCGTTCTTACTGAATACCGAGACGAAGAAACAGACCCAATTTGTGGGTCACAATAACTTTTGTATACGTGACGCAACATGGGCTCCGCAAGAAAACCTTCTTGCAACACTTGGATATGATGGATACTGCAGAGTCTTTGACATCTCAGGAGGTACCCCTAAAGAAGTAGGTTCCTACTTAATTATGGAACGCAAGAACCTACCAAAGCTGAGTTCATCTAACCAGTGGACGTTGGCGTGGAATCCTCGCAAAGAGTCATCGTTTATTGCTGTAACTGGGTTAAAGGATGTGCTTATGCTTCACTTTGAGTATCAGCAGCAAAGCCTCCAAGAAAGCTTCCGTTTGGCTGGGCATAGTAAGGAGACTACGTTGGCGTGCTGGAGCCCGAACGGTCTATTCCTTCTAACAAGTGATAAATCTGTCATTCCCGAGGTACGTCATTAAGCTTTTCGAGACTGAATTCCCTCTTATTCTCCTTCTCTTCTATTATTGTGCCTACAGATAAAAGTGTGGCATGCTGCAAAGCAGGTATGTGCGGACACGTTCTACAATAGCAATTCGGAAGACCTTTCTGATAATGACGGAAACGCTGTTAGCGATATTTCATGGCACCCATCCCATAATTACGCTTCTGTCGTCGATAACGACGGATGGTTAGCAAGGTTTTCTCCCGTAGATGAAAAGGCTTGGGGCTCCCCGACGGACTCCGAGTTGGCTGAACGAGAATGGGAGCTGCTTCAGACCAGGTTGAGTTATACTCTTGGAGACGAAGAGCTCGATGCGCACTTTTCCAAAATGGTAGAATCAGAGGCACACGAGGATAATGGCGAGGAGAATGAAATGGAGCAGCAGCAACGAGAGGATGAAGATGACGAAGAGGAAGACGTTTGTCCATCTTCTCGCTCGAGGAGGAAGCGTATACGTAACCCTGAAATACTCAATGAGGTCCCGTCAATGCCAAAGGTAACTGCTTCAGAACAAGATTCTGTAACTATGGTAAAGGACACAGAGAACACAACAGCTACGGAATCAGGTGGCGAGCATATGGCTCGTGAGAAACAGGATAAGTTTCATGAGACTGAGAGTACTATGCATGGTGAAATCTACAATCCAGACGACGCTGCCTACGCTGCGTCTCCCCCGTATAGCGTTCAAGAGCCATTTCAACCCGGAAGTATATCGAAGGAGCATGCCACTGTGGGCATGGGTGGTACAAAGTGGAGGTATCTAGCTTGGACTCCGGATGTGCGGGTGATCTCCATAACGGATACCGCAGGAAACCATCGTCTGGAAATCGCATTTACTGACATAAACCGAGGAAGGTAAGTGCACTGGTATACATTCCTGTATCTTACCAGTGTATGACACGCTCTTCGAATCCCTTGCAGCTCAATTCGTTTCGTGGACGATGTCGGCTACGAAATAGCTGGCATCGGAGAAGCTGGAGTCGCATTTGCAACTACTACGCCTGATGATGACGAACCGTGTCAACTGCGCTTTCGCAATTTTCATTCTTGGTCAGGTGGTGATGACTCCATTTGGGATGTTGCGCTACCGTCTGGAGAAATACCACAAAATATAGCTGTGGGAAGAGAATGGGTTGCTGTAGCCGTCGCGGTAACGTCTCACTACTGCGAAACAGAAACATACAGGCTTCGAATTTGGGGCACTTCTGGAATTGAGATGGCTGCGCTCTCGCTATCCGGGCCAACAATCACTATGAACGCTGTTGGTTCCTTGCTAGGAATTTGTTTCTCAAACGGCGGTACTGTCCAGTGTTCTCTTTTCGCATGCCCAGACTCCCGAAACACTACTCTTCAGTCTTCCTGCATTGCTTCAATGGAAGATGTTTTCTCGCTTGGAGGTATTGATGGGGTCTCCGGCATAGCTCCCAATTTCCCGATAGGGAGTTACCCCGTGCATCTTGGCACCGTCGCTTCGCCTGTACAGGGCGAGCGAAGAATAGAATGGGCAGGCTTCACACCCTCTGGTCTGTTTTGTTTAATGGACGACTTTGGCATACTGAACTCTCTATGCCCTCCGAACGGTTGGCTATGGATGCCACTGCTGGATACGAAATCTACTGGAAAGTCTTCAGATCGCCATTTTGTTCTTGGGTTAAAGGACGATTCGCTAATCAGCGTCCTACTGAAGCAGGGCCAGCAAGCTCCGCGATGTGCTCCTTCAGGGAAGAGCACTCCTTTGGTTTCAAAGACCTCATTCGAAGCAACACGCGCTCATTGCTTCGGAGGAGCAGTCTCTGCTTTGTCTGTCGAAAACCAGCAAGAGATTGGAAAGTGCATAATTGAAAGATTGAACCTGGACATGCTGCGCTGGGCCGGACATATTGGGATCCGTCTGGACGTTAGTGATAATGTCGATACCGACGATCCCGACCTTTCAGGAGACGTTTCTTATGTTGGACCATTCGGTGTGGGTTTCTCAAGTAACGAAGACTTAGCCAGTGAAGTCACGAAGAAGGAAAAGAAACTTGATAAGAGAATATTAAAACAAGTCGGAAACTTGATCAAGGTGGACGCTGTCGCGGCTGCCTTCCAATTGTGCACGAAGCTCGTCACCCCCAAGGCCCATGAACTCGCCGTTCAATTTGCCACGAAAGCTAATCACCGAGGTCTTATGACACGTCTCCATGCTTTGCGAATAGCTCGACACCAGGAGCAGAACACCTTTGGCAACGGAAATAACGATGCTGCAGCTCAATCAAACAGTCAAGAGTTAGCGGAAACAAAACAGAAGGTCGCAGAATTAAGTAAACTAGTCAACGATATGGTTCAGAAACGGTCCGCGTTTGACAGTCCTGACGAGAATGGCAATAATCCACCAGGCAGACCTCCAAGCTCACGCTCGGCTCGTTATTCCTATTCCAAGAGGTATAGCGAGGTTGACTTAGACGAGCCGTCTAGTAAGACTTCGCGAAACTTGAACGATGGACACCTTTCTGAAACTCAAGTATCCACTCCTCCCCGAACGAAAGGCAATTCAATGTCCAATCCGTTTGCACAAGGTTCCGTCTCATCTCCTTCGAGAAACTTCGAATATGATGAACGAGACAAAGATGTTTTCGCCAAGTTCGCACCCTCTCCAGCCCGAGTGCTAAAACATTCCACGGCTCGTGGAGAAGATCGGGCAAAGAGAGGGTTAGGAGAGCATGTACCCAGTTCTTACGACGGTGAATGGGATGGCGATTTGCATGCGGAATCTTTAGTAAGAAATAGTACTTTCTCTAGAGAGGCGAGGAATAAAAAGCAGAATGACATCCGTGCAATGTCCTCTGACTAAATACACAATCATCGGGTATTTGAGCTGTGGAGATTCCATAAGGACTAATGTATTGCGCGATTATAACAAATATGGCACACCTTCATCTCGTTTGAGACATCTTCCATGCCGGCAATCAAAAGTAATTTTGCAAGAATGAACAATCTTTTTTACTAGAGGAAGTATTTTCTCTAGTTCAACATCATGGATAACCCCTTTCTGAGCATTCGTAGACGAATACGCTTCTAATGCACCAATCAGCAATTCACCAATACCACCCTGGTTTTTGACGGCGGATGTACTTTCCGCCACCTCTGGTCCCCACTTCTTCAAGAAGTGGTTCGCTTGGTCTTGGATAGACCAATAAGAGGAAATCAACACTTCTAGCAGAGCAGTTTCTTCTAGATTATGTTCTGAGTTTCCGGAGCTAACAGTGTTCTCCAAAGCTTGAACGACCTGGTAATGCAACCTGAGAAATGATTCTAACGCAGCTACGATACACTTGTGCCACTGGAGATTTGCCCTTTTGACTCTCGCTGCAGCATGGGCTTGTTTGTGACGGAAATAGTGAGTCTGATTAGTCAACTCAGCTGATTGCTCCGTTTCGGTTTCCGAGCTCATATTATTCAGTTCTTCCTCAGAATGCAATGTCAAATTTTGCACTCTTTGTAAAGCATCGTGGGCAGAATCTCGTTCACCATGGGCTATTTCAAGAACGTAGAAAAGACTCTCCCAGGTGTCGTTGGGAATAGCCGCCATGCTACTGTAAACACCGATGTTTGCAACCGACCATTCCAACCAAACTGCAGTGGGTCCACCCTGGGAACCAATAACTTGTATCGCGGATTCGGGACTCATTGCACAACACTCAATACACTGTTGCAGCACGACAGTAGAGACACGGCCGGCAAATCCTACTGTAGCCAACTCCGCACAGATGTCTGTTTCTGCAGCTTCTGGTATTTTCGTAGCCCAAAGCTGATGACATAGGCGATAAATATTTGCAACCACCTCACCATTCTCATTGCGTTCGCCACCCGTTGAATAGGCTTCTTTCAGTTGCATTTCATCAGGAAGCGGGTCCTCGGGACGTGGACCATTTTCATGAAAGGTTATCATCATGTTCTCCAAACTTCCAAAAGCGCAGACTTCGCGTTCGACGAGCAGGAAGGGCCCGATATCTTCCCCCTCCGCATTGACAGACTGAGACAATGATTGGTAAACAGAGCCGCCGTCTTTAGCTTCAGTAACTCTACAAGTAAGAAAAGCTCTGAGTAGCTTGGTGTACCTCCCTATCAAGATCCGGATGTTCCTGTACGTCGTCTGGCCATATACGATGATTGTATCAAATAATAGTCGCGCTCGCCACACACACGCCTGAACAACATCGCTATTTTGTTCATCGGAGAGACTCCATAACCAAGTTCCTAAGGTTAACTCGTCTTCTTTTCTCCTTAACCTGTTAAGAAGCTCTGTTCTGATCTCCTCTGAAACACTACAAACATTCACTGCTTCGGGGTACACTGCGGGAACCAAGCTTGAACAACCGCGCGGGAAAATTTTCCCACAATTATCGACCCGCTGCCAGGTACCCATGTACGCCGCGACATGGTTGAGCAATCCTCTTACTAGTTGGTACTGAGGATCCACCTGAAGCGCTAGTGCCCTTGCAGTACGTTGGTGCAGTTCCTCCGTCAGCGAGGGACATCGGTTCATTACTAAAGCAAGAAAGCAAGATGCCGGCGACACTCCTTCTGTGTCTTCTGTAGCGACGTTCGCATTCAAAATTTCCCCTGCTCTAGATCGAAGCGTCTTTCTATTAAGGGTGTTTTTGGCAGCTCCACTCTCGAAACCATAATATGATAAATCAAACACGTGCATCCACTCGCTCCAGATAAAGTTATAGTCCGCATTGTTGAGGTAATGGCTGAGCGATTTACTGATGGCTTTCCATACGTGATTTCCTAACCACGGAAGCCGCTTAAATAATATTCTCATGTATATTCCAAATGCATCGGAGGCGGAGCATTCTTGATCATGAAGGCGCTTCCCTTCCTGGACCCTTTCCTCCATACGCTGTTGACGTCTCTCTCTCTGAGAGACATCATGAACCATGATATCGACTAGCACAGCAACATAATAGGCACTGTGATAGCGTGTGGCAGTATTCTCCAAGGCGCAAAGTGGGAGCAACAGCTGCTCGATGGCAAGAACAATTACGGGAACTTCCGATAGATAGTCTTCGAGGGAGAATATAGCTGCAGCTGCATCAGTATGGAAGGGATAGTGGGAATGGATAGTCTCATCGATCATACTGCGCGATGTCCACAGAAGGGAGAGTCGTTGGAAGGAAGTTCTCAAGCCCAATGCACCCGCAACAGCATCAGTGCTGGATAGCGCTACACTCATCCCGTGGGGATGATTGTTTTCCAAATTCGAGTCCTGTACTTGCTGGCTCACTAATTCCAAGCTTGGTCCCACAAGAGTAACGACTGAGGAATGGGGATACACAACATATTGTAATGCCGATGCCTCGGTCTGTATCCCAAGGCGGCCCCCGATAGACTCTATTGCGTCCTTGTCTTCAGTCCACAACCACGAGTACACTGGTAAGACGATGTCTTCTGGTAACTGTTTGCCGCAAAGCTGATCCTTCACTAAATTTGATACCCTATGAACTATTGGATTGGCATTCGAGTTGTGCACACTGGAATAAGCTGCTTGCCAAACGCAGCAGAGAGCCGATTGTTCAAGCCGACGAGTGGCTCCTGCTCCTCTTGAAGCGTCAGTCAACGTTCGCAACTCGTCCGGAACAGAGCGGTAGTGTACAATTGCCGCTGTGACGAAGCTAGTACATCTATCTAAAGCGTCCGTCATTGCACTTCTTCCAGCAGCAATTTCTTCTTCAGATAACAATTCACCCTCCAGCAACACATCTCCAAGCCATACCAAAGCGGAAAGTACCAAATAGCAACAATGATAGGATCTCACCGTAAAATCGGGATCGTTCGTGCTCTCCAGGAGCTTAACTAGAAACGACATGAACGCTTCGACCCGCAGGACCCTAGACGCCACCAACTCACACAGAAATCTTAGTATACTGCGACACTCATGTAAATTGAAGTCCTTGACGGCATTCCAGAAACGAGCAAATAAAACGGTGAGCACAGCTCCTGCAAAGCCACTGTCGCTCTTATCAACCTTGTCATCTGAGACAAGGTCCAAGCAACTTTCCCAATGTCGTATCGGTGCTTTGCTCTTTTCACATTGATCTCGAAACCGTTTTAGATGGGCGAGATCCGCATCCGTTGTGCCCTTCGACTGCAGCTGCACGATCATACTAACCAAGGCCGCGTATTCACAGACCCTCCCTGGAATTTCCGTGGCACTGAAGTGGGCACGTATGGAATCAGACGGTACTAGGCAACTCAACGTTTACCTCACTAATGACTTTTAACTTACCAGTCCACAAGAGTCTTGACCAAGACATCCCAATTGTTGTCCATGTTCATGTGAAGCTCTCGAGCAGTGCGAAAGAGGGTCTCTTCTCGGGCCGCCCCTTTCTGGGTTTCCCCGATGAGAAGCAACGCAGTCCTCGTGTTGCGTTCATCATAGCTCTGGTGCACATCTTCGTCTATATCCTTCAGCTTCTCTTCAGGATTTACTATCCGTGGCCTTCTGACAAACTCCTGCGCAGCAGTATCCGGGTTGGGTTTGGGATGATTTTGGTCCATTTTGCGCCGCTGTTTTTGAGGTCTCTCCTCGCCAGCATTCTGTCCATCTTCTCCATGGGGGCGGTCGTGTTTGTCACCCAAGGCACCTTCCATAGAGGTATCTGTAGCGCCATAAGGCTCTTCTACAGCCCCTTCATTTCCACTCGTCTCTCTTACTTCCTCAGAGACTGCGGCGCCATTTTCTCCCATCTGCGAGTCGGTACTCATATGTTGATCCCCTTCACCGGTGGTATCAGCCTCCATTTTGACTGTATATATAGGAAAAAGACCTCTGAAGAGACTGTGTATGATGTAAATAAGGAGACGAATTCCTCTCCTCTTAAAAAATGCTTGAAAATGAACTAACACACCGTAGTCCACTGGCAATACAATGTTCTGTTACCCAGGTTATGCAAGAGTGCTTATGGCAGGATATATTTCCTATCCTCGCATTGTATTATCATCTATTTTTGTTGACGGGCGAGACACCAATGGGGGTGCCCCCGATCGACTTGAAGGGGGTGCCAAAGGGGGCGCCAAAACTACAAAAACATCCAGGGCAGGATCTTACTCCTGTCGTCCTGGGGCGATTTATAGGCAATTGTTACAAAAGGAGAATGTATAGTGTAATTTACTGCTACATGGGACAGGGGGATGGGCTAACACTGCACTAGAGCTATGTAGAAGAGCTCAAAAACTGATCGGAGACAGCCGACGCCTCGGGGACGCGGGAAGAACGAGACTACCTATTCATCTTGCACACATACTCTGTTGAAAAAAGCCAGAGAATCTTTATATCGTATGGCATGGTTCGGTCGTTCCATTGCGTACCTGCATAACTGGATTAGATGGGAATTGTGCGCTTCCTTCTCGACCGAGCAAACATTTCTTCTCCTGAAAGCGTGGAACTTTTTTTGCCTCTGAAAGCTTTTACAGAGAGTGTTTCGTCCAGGAGTTGATATAACGGAGCGTCGAAAGGTACTTAGATAAATAATCTTGCGGTTCTGTGAGTGATCGCTTACGAAAACGCACTATTCCCCCTCTTGTTTCGCTTGGGAAACACGAGGAGACTGACACAGAAACGAGCCGAACACAGAGAACTTTATACTTCGGTGGCATTAGCATTAGGCGCCTTTTTTTCTGTTGTCAACACACGATACGTTAGAGTGAAAATGGCTTCCACGACCACCTCCACCGAAACGACCAGCACTGCTCCTACAGATGGAAAGCAGCAACCACAAAAGCAACATAAACTACAGGATTCTTGGAGTGTACACTGGAAACGAGACAATGTCAAGAGACACCCAGACGATAAAGACACCGTTAAACTTGGGTGGAAGGCCAGTGTTGAGCGCATATGTAGCTTTGATACTGTTGAAAAGTTCTGGGCTTGCTGGGCTCATATACCAAAGCCAAGGTAAGGGAACCGAACTGCTAACTAAATTTTCTCCTGAAAACCCATGCTCCTCTGTTTGCCTTTTCTTGCAGCCAATTGTTCAAGGTTACCAACCAGGAAAAAGGACCTTTCAGAATCACTGCCGACGTTGATGTAGACGGAACTACGGAGCGAATGACGTATAGTGTGTCGCAACTATCGTTCTTCCGCGAAGCAATCCCCCCTCTTCAGGAACACAAACTAGAGGATGGTACGAAACCCAATAAACTAAGGCTCACGTACGAAACAACTGATAAAGGTGAGCGTTCGATTATCCTTATCGTCGAAGTGCATCATTTATCATTGGTGGTTACACTCTGCATCTGCACAGTGAAAGCGCCGATGGACAACTTCTGGGACAAGCTGTGGGAGTACCTTGCTTTGACTTTGATTGGCGAATCCTGCCCTTATTCAGAATATGTAACAGGTATCCAAATGCTTCAGAAGAAGGTGAGTGGCTTTGATCCTTGATTCCGTTCTGCTATATCAACTATTAGGATCGTCTCTTGACTACAGAGTCGTAATTGGAGGATTGAAATTTGGCTCTCCGTTGAGGATGACAAGACTGTAATTGATAGTATCAGTAACACGTTTAGAGAAATCCTGAAGCAAATTCGGAATGACATAGATTGCAGTCAATTCCATCGGGATCCCCTGGTGGCGGATCCGGATGGAATTGAGTTACCACAGAAGTAATGAACTATAATGGATCTGTGAAGTTCCGGATGGCTGCTTGGATGTACCAAACTTGTTCCACAGAACGATGGTTTTACGTTCAGGATTTAACTTGAACGTTTGGGCTCCCACACAATGTACCCAATTCGGTTCTTCAAACTAGCAAGCAGTATTTATTTAGAGCCACACTCTAGCTCCCTGCTTTGCTCTACTCCAGACCAACATGCTGGCCATGGAGCCACATTCATCCTGCAGCACCAGTAGTAACACCGCGCAAACAACGCTGCGCACAACATTTAGCCGCATTATGAAATTCGAATCGAGAATGGCTCTGCAGTTGAAAGCTTTAGCTGAGCTGCTCATAGTTATCTCCGACAAGCACGCGAAGGCTCATCCCCCAGGAATGTAACTGTGTCGTACAAACCATGACTGAGAACCGCGGCGAATCCATTGCTCATGTATGTACGCTTCCCTGTATATCCAAAGTACGAGCACTTTGTACACCGTCTTGTACATGCTGGGTAAATTTTCTCCCATTGTTCTACACCAGGCCTGCGCTCTCGTCTTCGACGATCGGCCTCGTCGCGGGAGTTCTACATCCAGCACAATTGTGTCATCATGTCTATCCACCATTTCGAGGAGCTCATCTGAAAGAGCGGCTGATCTCTTCCACTTACGGGAATGACAACGACTGTCTGTTCTGCTGCAGAGGGGTTAAATGTATTTAAAACCTGCTTCTCGCCGTCTTCCTCTCTCTCTTGCGGAATCTTCAAGGTGGAACTGTACAATGTGGACATCTCCGCTTTACGGCTGGGTTCAAGTCAATTCATTCAGATTCATTCAGCGACTAGTGAATTTCCTCCGCCACTAGGAGGCCATCGTTTTATCACATACGTAGCAATGATGTCCTGGAAAGGGGATCATAGGCTTTCTGCAAAATTTGAACAGGGGGTAACGATGTACTTGCTTGTAACAGGCGCTCTTTTTGTCGGAAAACAGCACTTCAAGTTGACTGTTTCAGCCTCCACTTTGCTTCCTTTCTCAGTTGGAACTCCATCCTAGCTCCTTCTGTTGCCGATATCAAGAAGCAACATGGTCTCATTAGAATGGAGAGTCGTCCAATGGCTCCTGCATAGTCTGCTCGACCAGTCCTGGAGTCAACCCGCGGAGAAATTGCAACGTGTGGGGAAGGAGCAGTTCCGCCTGAGGGGGACGACGAGGACAGACCGAGATGGATGGGCGGATCGATTCAGTGCCATCGGCTGAATGCATGCGCTTCCACCGTGTTCCCCTATTCTCGGCCCCACTACACTGAAATTTGGCGATTGTATTGTGGGGTCAGGTCCGTGTAACAGTATCCTCAAATACTGAACCGAATTCGTGCATGCATGTATCGGAAGTTTCACTCTTGTGAGGTAAGTGTACAAAGCCGAGAGAAGTGGCAAAGGGATGAAACCATCGAACACTTGCCAGAAAACCTGGTCTCCGGAGGCCCTTGTATACGCTTTTACACGGTGTATGTGTGTCTTTCTGGTGTTTATAGTGGTGTAGCTGCGTTCGCGCCGTGATGTGGCTCCTCCTGCTGCGGTATGACGTTCATAAAAGATATCGTAGCACGGCAAAGCTTCCGCAGTGGTGGTGTCCGCCTCTTCCCAAGGGGGGGTTCAAGTCCAAAGGGGAAGCCAAGGGGAACAAAAAGACTCCTCTGTCTCCGGCTGTGTTTCCATCGTTGTATGGAGCGCAGCAACAGTAACACGCCTATTAACTAAGGGGCGTATAAGAGTCCTCATGTACCCTGGCGATCCTTGTGAAGGGTTTAAGTGAAGGGAAAGGGCTAATTCTTGGGCAGTTATAAACCGGAGGAAACTTCACTGGCCGAGTTGGAGGCAGAAGAACAAGGAGCGTCATCCTTTGAACACCTGTCAGGTGTTAACCACGTGTGGAGTTTTAAAAAGTTCGCCTTGCATTTCTCCTGGTCTCCGAAGATCGAGAGCCGAGGTGGTATGTAGGGAGTGTTCATCGAGATGGGACAACTTTCTTCACCGCGGGTATAACGTTCACCCTTCTTTGGTGACGTGTAGCCTTCAAGTGTAACTGATTCTTTTTATCACATTGCAGAAAGAGTAAACGGATTCTAAGATAAAGCATTGCAACGATGAGTGGAACGTCAACTCCGAGGCGCGCATGGAACCAACATGAAGATGATTTGGTGTACAAGTTCGTAGCGGAAGCAATTTGGATGCTCAACCAGGGCTACGGAGAGGAGAAGATACCTGGAATTTTACCAGGCGCTGTCGTAGCAGGCCAAGTTTTGCAAAATTCTTCTATTCCACGCGCTCGTAGCTCGTTCAGCAAGGATGTGTCGTCGTGCTGTGATCCTGAAGATTGTGGAACGGAGACTGATGGAGCAGAACCCCTGAGTCCTGAAACTCTGCCCGACAAGAGCCCATCCGAAACACCTTCGAGAGTGAAGACATTTGTTGACTCTTTGGGAGTCACACGACAAGTAAAACTGCCGAACTGCAACACCTTGCTGGATACGATCGACTGGCAGGCGCTGTCTGGTAAGTACTTGAGGTTCAATTTACGGCTATACACCCAGCATGGTCACTTGTGTACCTCTTAGTGAGTTGCAGATAAAATCCTTCGTCATCGTACACCCAAGTCAATTCGTGAGCGGTGGAGAAACCACTTGGATCCTTCGATTAACCATGGGCCATGGAGTCAGCAAGAAGATGAAATCCTTTTTCGAGCAGTCCAGGAGCATGGTACCAGCTGGACATGTAAGTACTGTAGGGAAAGTCGAACGGCATCCACCAGTACCACAGTGACATATTCCATATGCTGCAGACATTAGTTCCCTCCTCCAAGGAAGACCTGAACTCCAGTGTAAGAATAGGTACTATGCCACGGTTAGGAAGCAACGTCGTCGGCAGAAGCGCGTGAGGAACTCAGAGCCAATGTATGAATCTTGGCAGCCGGAGGTGGCCTCCAATGCGCCTAAGCTTGCTCCTTTGTCCGAAATGCGTGCCTACGAGAGCAGAGGATCTGGCATTGTAACTTCCTCGTCTCCGTGGTATAACAGCGGTTTTCCGTCTCCAGCGCCAATGCCTCAGCAACAGATGGGGGCGTACGGATATTACTCGAACGGCTCTGCTCCAGTACCACGAGGGACCGTACCAGTGCATTCTCAAACCCCCTATATGATGCCTCTAACCCCTCGTCAATCAGGCCAGTGGTACATTCAACAGCAGCAGTCTGTTGCCCCTCAAAACTGGCAGCCCCCTACATCCCAGTGGCAGCCTGTACAAACTTGTTATCCTGGAAGCTACCCGTCCTATGGGAATGGGATGCAAGGGCAGGGTTCCAACATGCCTCAATATCAGACCGTCCCCACGAATCCCGTGTCCTATCCCGAGAAGAGAATTGCTCAAAGTTATGCTCCGATGGGCGAAGTGGCCAGGATGAACGAGGTTTCCGGTGGAAGCAAGATGAGGAGAATGAGCCCAGGTCCAGCCCCAACTCCAACCCCTCCTAGTGCCGGAACTACGGGTTTCTTTCCGCGCACTGATGGATTTATCAACCAACGTGTTGCTTCTCCTTCTCCATATCACTACCAAGGTGCCCAATCCAAGGGTGAAGATTCTTTGGTCAGTGACGCAAATACTCTCCTGATGTTATCTCAGACTGCTGCTTGCCGCTAAGACTATGGCAGTAAGAAAATGTTGGCGTATTGCATGGATGTTATAGTTCCGATAAGTTGGTCTCAAGGAGAAGAGATGTAATTTAATTAAGAGCCTCCAATCCATGGTACAGTCCCAAGGAGGTGGCTTCTCTAAGTTCGCCCATGCGTTCCAATAAGGCGCTCATTGATTAGGTAAAGTATTTCCGGATGTCTCCAAACGGAGGCTTGCATATATTATGTTTCCCCGAATCCGTCCATGTCCGCAGTTAAGCGAGACACAGTAGTATAAGGGAACGAAAACAGGGTGATTGAATTCACCCTGACTGCATGTTTTGTTTACTACCAATGGCCATGCATTTGGTTGTGATTGAAAGGAAGACATTTGCATGGGAAAAATGTCGAATTGGTGACCAGGGTTTCGTTGGAACGAAGCTGTTCACCCCAAGCTTATAATTTAAATAAATATATGAATATAGAGTGATTTCAGGAAACTTCTATTCATTTATCATAATCACCGCCCCACGAATAACAGCAATTTCCGAGGACTGCTGCTTTGTGAACTTGTCAAGGTCACTTGACATAATAACGTCAATTGTGTCTGTTTCCCAAATGTTTCGATCCGGCGCGGTGTAGTCTATTTTGACTCGCTTTTCTTTTCCCACGGGCATTTTTTCTTTCGAAAATGTCGACAGGGACTGCTGACTCTGTCCAGCGTGCTGCGAAACAAGTGCAGGACGAAGCGCCATGTCTTCCTCTCAGAGTTCTCAAGCAGCTCTCCAGCTGTGCTGATGCTCCCGATGCGTTTTTCTCTGACCATGCTGCGGCGCACTCAGTACTCTTGAGCTTGGTATGTGGTCAACCAAAAATTCAATTCAAGCCTTTGCTCTCTATATCTGAGCCGCGTGTTTTCTGGTTTGCGACAGACGAACACATTGAACCACGAACCCCCGGGGGATGAGGACGAGGAAGTCGATGTGGAACACTTCGGGAATAAAGCCAAAATCGCTGCACTCACCTGTCTGGCAAACTTGGCCAAGGCGCCCGAGTACTCGCCGGTACTCATGGACGTTGTACAGAGACTGGATGAAGCGTAAGCAAGCAAGCAAGCATCTAACTTGATTCAACTGGGGTCTCGCACCTTGAACGCCCAAGGCACGAATGCTGTTTTGTTTTCCACGGGGAATGCAGGTTTGAAAGAACTCTCAAGAGTAAGGAACAAGGTCGAGCGGAGTATGGAACGCTTTTGGGGTCGTTCCATCAGCTTGTATTGGTCTTACTGATTCGCCTGTGTGAATACAACTTGAAAGTAAGTGCAAACTTGTAACCCTAAACTCTGACAGCAAGACTATACCGTATAAGGCGGTGTTATACAGGCTAGTGAACTTTTGGAATGGTTTGATGGAGATATTGACTTGGCTGTTACTGTTGCCGCCAGCACTAGCAAAGTTATAACCTACGAACCTGCCATCCCAGTGAACGTCGCCTCGATCATGAAGGAGTTGGCTACTCCCGACACATACTTTTCAAATGAGCAGATGGATGAAGAGGGAGTTGGTATTAGTATTGAGAAGTTCTTGAAAAAGGTTGATGTTCTACAATTTCAGCTACTTGGTGGTCGACCTCCCGCTTTGGAAAGTATCAGTGCTACGCTGAATCGGCACCTGAAGAATTGGGAGAATTCGCAAACAAGTTCGCCAGACGCTCACAACATTAAGGGCCTCAGAACACTTTCAAAAGGTGTAATTTCCTTGAATAAATTCATACATTCACTTTACAATTTTGTGGGAGACTCGAGGATGGGAAGCTCTGGAAGAGGGATATCCATGGAGTGGTATCGACAAGCCCTTCTCGCAACAGGGAACTTGGTTGACTATTTGTGCCTACCTTACTTGAGAATCGGTCAGAACATCATTCGACATGAGGGCTCATCAACAGATGAACTTCCATTTGTGGCAGCTGGTCTGGGGAACACCTTGGTAACGCTTGTGATGGTAACTTATTGTCAGCCATTACGGCGGCTGAAGATCTCTCGGCACTATCCGGTTTCCCTTCTATCATATTTGGATGAGAATACTTCCCTTCCTTTGATCTGCCTTCTTTTTGCCCTTTGCTGCAACCTGGATGCGTGCGCTCCTTTGCCGCCATCCGAGGAGGCGAATCCAACTCTGCTGGAGCACTACGAGAAAGAGAATTCTGAGAATGGAAAGAGCGTGGCTACAGGTACTCAAGCTAGTGGGACCCCCATCGCCTTGCGGTCTTCATCGAAAGAGGTGTCGAAGTTTATTGGAGAACTTGGAGAGGAACTGTATCCTGAAACAGTCACGGAATCCTGGAAGATTGCGCTGAAGCGCATGTCGCTCTCGACTTTAAAGCTAATCTCCGCTATAGCCTGCGGTAGTCCGACCAGTTCGCTCGATCCTAGGAAACACAATTCCAATTCGTCTGCAGGGTTGTCGTGGCTTCGGTGGGTGCCAATTGAACAATCGAACGTTACCTTCAGAAGGCTGACCGATATTGTGGACGAGTTGCTAGATATGGAAGAATCGATCGAATACGTAGAGCCTGCTCAAGAAGCTGAGGTTTCTAAAGAAGAAGAAAGTTCGAGTTCCCTACAGTCGCTGGAGAAGCAAGATAAATCTCACCCCCCACACACATCCAAAGCGAAAACCAAAGAGGTTTCCTCTCTCAGAACACGAGGAACAAAGCCCTCCCAGGAGAATCGACAGGAGAGAAGGACCAAGGAGCTCCCGGAAGTACAAGCACCATCCTATTCAGTGGTTGATTTGCCGCCTCCAGATCCAAAAGGAGCCTATACACGCAGCGATGACCCCTCGAATGTTCAACAGAATAGAGGTCAGAAGAAGTACAATGCAAGAGAAGTCGCCCGGAAGGAACGTGAAATGAAGGCCAAAGGTATCAATAAAACCCGTTCTGGACGAGAAGAGCGCGAAGAGGAAGGATCCGTTCCTCCAGAGTTTCTCTGTAGCATAAGTGGAAGCTTGATGAACGAACCTGTGACGAGGCCAATGAACGACGATGTTAGTTCAAAAAGGGCTGCTGCTCTGAAAGTATTCTACGGTTTTGACGTTTCGGACATCATTGAGATAAATCCTGAGCATGAACGTATGTTCCGCAAGGGAGAGAACTATACAGATATAGAAGAGTTCAGGAATGATCCCGGCACTGCAGAATTACAGAAGAGTCCTGTTGTTATGTCAAATGGAAATTATCGTTACCTGTGGCCGCTTTATGACTTGAGCTCTCTCAAATCATGGATAAAGCATCAACACCGAGGTTCCAGGATGGTTGGAGGTGGAAGCCGAGGTGAATGTCCCCTGACAGGAGTATTGATAAGCCCTGATGACATTGTTCTTGCGAAGGATATTCGGCGGGATATTACAGCGTTTCACGTTAGGACATCCATGCAAATGAATGAAACGAAGGAGAGTAAGGAAGAGGACCTATATTCTTTTTGAGGGCGCAACGTCTGCTAAAATCATGAACCATGATGCGTATTTATGGAAAGTTCTCTTGTAGTATTTATGGAAACTTCCTCTTCTAGACGTTACCGACGCCTATAGGCATTGAGCCGTTGCCTCCTACCACCGCGCCGAGACTCTCTGTTTCCCCCGCGACCACCTCGATTGCCAGAGCCACCACGGCCCCCACCTCGGCCTCTTCCGGCTCGGAAGTATGATGTACCAGTGTTCCCTTGAGATCGTGGGTCAAACCGCTTGCCCATCCAAGCGCGGCCACCTTTGCCTCTTCCGTCGTTCCTGCCCTCGCGTGGAACACCTTGCCTAGCAGCAAGGGCGTCCTCATTACTCTCAACGAAGTATGCAACCTTACCAGCATACTCAAGAGCCAGAGCTTGAAGGGGAGTAGTTTTCAGTCGATGCATAACAACAGTTGCAGTTGGTTGATCCCATGCAGCAGGGAGTTCATCATTAATCATCATTTTCGATAAGGAACTGTGAACAGTGTTCATGTCAAGGTCGAACATGTGAGACAGTCGCTCATGACTCAGTGAATCATAGTAACCGGCAAACGTGTGCATAAAAGTAACCAGTGCTGCCTCTCGAATATGCTGCTTGAGTAACGAATGCACCTTTTCGTATCCTCGATGAGCCCATAGATGCCACGTGCGCATTCCCAACACTAAATTTTCACACTGTTTCCAGTCACCGCGTGCTAAAGCCATTCCAGCACACATCACAGTATCTCGGATCGTCTCTGGCGGACCGATAAATGTTTTCCTATCCATCTGATCTAGTAGTCTTCTGTAAGACCTGCTAATCACCCTGGGATTGTGTCCATTCAGTCCCTGGGCAGCACTCTCGGCAGCCGCCATATTGGGCACCTCTAATAACATAGCTGACGTCAAGTGGCAAGCTTCTAAAAGATCAGCGTGGATATGCATATGATATGGCATCATTCTCCTCTTTTCGGCCTTCTCATTTCTGTTGACGTTTGGCTGTCGATTATCCTGCCGCCCAACACCCTGAGCAAGCAGCTCCTTTGTGCGTCCAGTACTACAAAGATCCTGTAGACATGCATGCGCTTCCTTGATCAGACCATTCCGGAAGGCGCACGCTCCCAGTTGAGCCATTACACGATTGAACAATATTTGCGTCGATGCATCTGCCTTGTCAATCGTTTCTTGGAGCTTGCTCATTAGTAGCATATCCCGTGCGTCAAAGAATCGGTCATGCAGAGCATCATAAAACACTTGACAAAGGCATGTACGAGTTCTTTGCCGGTCATCACCGTAAGCGTACACAAACTGTGCAAGCTCAAGAATAACCTTATCTTCGTTTCGTCGAGGAACGCTCTTGTTTTCGTCCGGCTTTACTTCATCGACTTTCGGAGCATCTTCTGCATTCACGTTTCCAGCCTCCAAGTACTCAGCTCTTTTCCTCGCAGATTCTTTATATTGTTCTCGGACTCGCTCTTCCAGTTGCTTCTGCACACGACGCATACCCTCAGCTATATCGTTGTGGCGGTAGTAACTATGCTCCAGTATCAAATGAGCGGTTTCAGCAGCCAATTCATAAGATCCAACACGCGAATAATACTCCTTTATCCGCTCAGCTAGCTCGATTAGCCACTGTTCGTCCGGAATGCGTTGCACGTACTCAATTGTATGAGGATCAATGCTCTGAAGACTCTTCATGAATTCCTCACTGAGCCGTTGAAGGAACACCATCAAGCTGCCAATCACTCGTATGTTAGTTGTCCCATCCTCCGACTTTTCGACCAACTTCTTGACATTTGCTTCCTCCTGGTTTACTGGGCCATCTTGAGTGGCTTCATTTTGTTGATTTTGGACAGGACTGTCGGTGGTGATTGTGCTTTTCAGGTATGCAGCATGATCTTCGGAGGTTTTGTCTCTGTTTTTCGCGACAGCCTCGGCCACATCTTCCTGTGTGACACTGCTTATCTTGAAATTGTTCTTCTTGCCGACATCACTGTTGAGAATGTCTACGGCAGTCCACAGCTCATGCAATACTTGTCGCCATACAGCAACAGGCAGTACACTGTCTATAGTTCGTGTAGCCGCATCCAAGCGGGCTCTGGCAAGCTGAAAGATAACAGGAATCGCATACTCTCCGTAATCACCAAACTCTAATGATTTTACGGTCAAATATTCTAGAGAAGAAATGGTCACATTTCTATCGGCATCGCGTTTGCCCCACGTCGCCAGCATTTGTTGAATCTTGGATCCAACAAGTTCTGGCGAAAGCTTTTCCGTACATAGCTTTTTAAGTGCTGCTTCGACGGGACTCAATATTTGGGTTGTTTCAGGCTCAGCGCCACTATCCTTAGCGCTTTCCTTCTTCTCCTTGTGAGGTTTCTTGCGCTTCCTTTCGTCCTTTTTGTCCTCTTTCGCGGGTTGTTTTTCTTCAGTCCGTTTAACCCATCGGGCGCGCCCTGTCAAACGATTTCGTTCGTCATCTGAACTTTCGTCTGAGCTAACAGATTCATCGTCATCCGACCACTCGCTCGAGGAGGATTCTTCGCGCTGTTTAGCTTGAGGGCCTGCTTTATTCACTACAATCTCCTCCGAGGAAGAGCTGCTCGCAGAGTCGCTTTCGGCGGCATCTTCTTCCGACGCTTCCGATTCCTCTTCATCAGGATTAGCTAAATACTCGTCAATGTGTTGGCGGAATTTTTCGTTGTACTTCTTGAGGTCTTGTTTGGTTCGATTAAATCTGTAAACGAGGAATTAATATACTTGACTCATGTTAAGTACCTTCTTTCGACAACGTCAGACATACCCCGTAGCATTTTTTCTGGACATCTTCTTCGTGTCTTCCTTGCTCAATTGTTTTATCGCTGTTTCGAGTTCGGCCAATGCCTTGACGTAGAATCTCGGGGTTCCACCCTGTGGTAAGCACGGGTCAAAACAAACGCTGTGATCCGAATATCGATTGGCCAATGTAATTCACATCAATGCTTACATGTTGACGCAACACGTTCCAACTCTTGTCAAACTCTTGGGTGAGTTTATTGAAGCCTGGGGTTGGGTCACACACGCAGAAAAAGTAAAGTGGACACTTAAGTATAAGGAATTGGGGCGATTCCAAAACACGTACTCTCTTGGATCTTGGACCAATCATTGATTTTCTTGGCATTGCGAATATCATGTACAAAAGTTCTCAGCTTATCCCATTTTCGCTCCTGTTCAGACTTGGCGATACGCTTTCTGTTGTCATCACTGTCACTGTCCGATTCAAACTCGAAGCGAGTTTGCTTAGGGCCTCTCGCTTGTGCTGTGGCGGCTGGCTTGGCTTTCTGAGAGCCACTTTTATCGCTATCATCGCTATCATCAGATGAAGAATTAGAGGAAGAGGACCCACTGCCCTCTTCATCATCGCTTTCCTCCTTCTTCCAGAACCGACGGGAGTCCGCGGCTTCCTTATTCGTAGACGACATTGTTTACTCCAGAGTACTGCGGTGTCTGCAACCGAAACAGGCAACGTGAATCGTTGTAAAACAGCGTCTGAATGCAAAATCCCCCTCAGGGGGAGTGGTTGAACACCACCACGCTTTTTGTCGTTCGTTTTCCCCCTTGTCTCTCCCCCAGAGAAATCCCCTTGGGACATGGAGTCTCAATCGGGGTCCAAGGACCACACTATACCCCTTGGTTTACAGTCTTTACACATCGAGGACGTACTATTTCTCACTCCGAGTAGAAGGGCTAATGGATAATGTTCCTTCTTGACCAGCTGGTGGCACCTGAACAAGGTATCAATCCTGCCAAAATAAGACTTGTGAATGACCACCTCAGGTTGTGATTTCAAATGAGGTGAAGTGTCAGCCCTCTTTTATCAGCTTTTTACGTCCAGTATTGTTGGCGTATCCTGACAGGAGCAAGTTTATTTAGTGTATTTTTGTTTGTAGTATACGATACTGGAGACAATGAATCGATTCAACAACGATACGGTCGAGGAAAATCGCTTCACGGCCGTGGCCAACGAGTTTGCTCGAACGCGTGATTTTGGCTCTGATGCAGACGATGCAGGCCAAGATAGTCTCCTCTCTCCCGTGAGGGACTTTGTTAAAGATTTATATAGCGCATTATGCCTTGGACGACAGCATGGTACGTCTTAATAGCGATAGAAAAGGGACCACTGTAGGGGTTCCCTTAGAGGGACAACCAAGGGGCATTTAGAATAACAAAGAGGGTGCTCCATATCATGCTGTATGCCACCTTATGGGCACATTATTGACCATATTTCATTCTTTGTGGCTGTGCAGAAGTGTCTAATGCGTACGAAGTTGTTTGGAAAGACCTCTCCAAGAAATACTTTAGTGAGTCACCCTGGCCCGAATTCGAAGAGATCTCTCATTTGGTGCGCGATGACCAGACTTTCCTGACGCTATATAAGTTGCTCTACTTCCGCCATTTGCTTATGCAAATACCTACCAAGGAAAGACCAGCGCGGATGTCGGAGTTCTCGGATGCTTGGGATGCGTACAGGGAATTCTTTGACTTGATCTTGACGGCGGCGAAGACAGCCCAGAAAGAGCAGCCCAGTGCAAATCGACGCGCTGACGATTCGATGCTGCAGGCACATACTTTGCCATTACCGCCCACGTGGATATACGATTTATTGGATGAGTTTCTGTATCATTTTCAATGTTTCCATGAGCGCCGTAATGAACACGCCAACGCGCTCGCTAACGAGACGGAAGCCGAGGAAGGCGAAGAAGGTGAAAGTGTGGATGAAGATGCGGACGCACCAAAACGGAGCGCTGCTGTCGGAGGACGGGTCGAAATGGACCTGGATGAAGAAGATCTCGGAGAGGTTTGGAGGACTGAAGAAGTCTTACGATATTTATACCGCATTGTAGCCGAGACAGGTGTACGGGAAAAGCTGAGCACCCATCAGTCCAAGCGTGCTGCTGCAACTAGTCGTATGGCTAACATAAGCCAAACTGCCCCTGAAGTACCGAAATCCATTTTTGGAAAGACCTCTTTATATCAAGGAGCTTACGTCCCACAGTCGTTTACGGAATTGGCTGGTTACTTTTCTCTCATTGTATTGTTACGTCTCCATACGAAGCTAGGAGATTACGGATCAGCATTGGAATGCGCGTCGTACATCGATTTAACAGCAGAATCTTTCTTTGCGAGAGTACCGAAAGCTCATAGTACGCTCTGCTACTACTATGGTTTTTCATTGTTGATGGCTGGTCGGCATGCTGACGCTGCGGCTCTGTTTTCCCGTGTTTTGTTATTTTTCGAACGAACGAGCACCCTACGATCCAAGGACGACAAGAACGATAGCCGAATCACGAAGTTCACACGTCGTCAAATGGATAAGATGTATACCCTATTGTCAATCCCTCTTGCTCTCGCTGGTTATTCCGGAACAAGGGGTGTGGATGCCAGGAGCCTGTCGCTTCTTCCAGGTGTTGAGGAGGTTGTGGCGAGGACTGTCGTAGATAGGCATGGGGAAGCAATGGCGAAAATTGCCAATGCTGCCAGCATGCCGTTACCGCACTCGGTGATTGCCAAGGCAGCGAGGATTTTCCCGGAACCCGATGCAACAGAAGAAGAAAAACAGAAAGTTTATCACGAAAGTTTAACGGATGTCTCGGACGAAGTAAGGAACACTCTAGCGCCGGCATTGGAGGTCATTACAGATGCTTTCACGAATGCTTCACCTGGATACATAGTACCCGTCGTTAGCGTTGGTAAGCCTGCCGATATTAGAGCACTTACCCGCCGTCAAATTGCCGTCTTACGGGAAGAAACCCTCTCGAGGGCAGTTGCGCTTCCACACATCAGGTCATACATGCGATTGTATACCTCGATTGATACAGCGAAGCTGTCAACGTTTTTGGGGTTGCCGCAAGCGGACATCCCTCAGCTACTGTTGGGGTTGAAAATTAAGTCCTGGCAGCGTCAAGGAATCGCAGCCGTCAATGAGGGAGAAAACAATAACGCATCGCAGATGTCCTCGCATGGGTCGCCGACGGAGGTGACGAAAGTACAATCGTTTTCTGGACGCTCTTGCTTCCCTTTTGCCTCTAGCGACTTGATACACTTCTTTGTGTCGGGTGATATGGTTCAAGTAGAAGAGAGTAAAAAGAGTGGGGATGCCGCTCAGATGTTTGCTCATTCTGTGCTAGAATTTGCATCAATTAAAGAAAAAGCAAATGAAGCACTCGAAGAAGAGCGCGAAAAGAAACTCGCCAAGGTGCAACCGTCAGCGAGGATCAGCGCGGTGAGAGTGTCCTCTTCTCGAAGGCCACAGGGATCGTATCAGCAAGGAAGCAAGTTTGGTAGCGGTAGGCAAGGTGGTGGAAGTTATGCCAGTCGTCTGCGATAATGATCCAAAGCGTTCTCGTCTCCCGTTTTTGTTCCATCAATGGACAGTTCCTCCATTCGAAAGACACTTTAGATGTTTCTACCCTTTCCAATTATCGCATAGGTTTTTTGTCGGAGTGTTTGTAGCTTACGTTGCAGCAGGTCCCATATTTGTGCGGCCAGCTCTTTCTCATGATAAGTGAAAACAAGAAGAACAGCCACTGAACAAACAACGCCCACTATCAAGTGACGCAATAAGGCTGTAGTGGAAACATCTGCATAAATGTCAGTCGGGACCTGGTCCAGAAGAGTACGAGCAATGCTCTGTCCTGGAACAAACAGTGATACAGTTGAATCACGATAAGTAAATAGTGCAGAGATACTACACATGACGAACGAAACAGCGAAAACAACAACCAGATGGAGCGACGGCAACAGGCTAGAGGCCTCCATGGCGACGCTCTTCTCCACAAACCAGAAGTATGCCATTTTCATCGCCCAAAGACTTCGAACAAAGAGTTGCAGAGACATAGCTAAGACCAGACCCAGAGAGCCATAGTGCTGCAAAAACCAATAGTGACACGCCAGATACGGAACTAACAGGAAAAGCAGTCGCAACGTGAAATGTTTGACCTCTTGGCGGTTTCCAATGGCGGTGTTGAATGCTTCCGCGATTCCATTGACTGACATTACTGTCATGTAGGCGCAAAACGCACCTAAAAGCATAGGGAAATTAGTTTCGTTTGCCCATCGAGGACCTAGAAGAAATCGCGTAAGGACATGAGTATATGGGGGCCCAAACGTCGCAAACAAAAGCCCTACGATCGACATTAATCGCAATGACCTCCCGAACGTTGTGTAAAGCTCCTGTGACCTCGCTCTCTTCTGTTTTTCTCCTTTCGCTTCTGTAACTTGAGAGTGCATTTTGGTGAACATGTTTCTAGATATTTCTTCCATTGCACTGAATATCATTCTAGGAACTAACCCACTGTAATTCGCAGCAGCAGCATATACTGCCTTGTCCTCGTAAGACGATTCCGAGGACAAAAGTATCCTATCTCCGTTGGATAGAACCCATGTCAACACTCCGTGAAATAAGAAAAACCCCATGATATCCTTCAACTCCTTCCAAGCGAACCTCCAACTTAAGTTTCTGGGTAGCATGTCTGACAGTCGTCCACGACCACCAACAAAACAAATGAAATACACGATCACAAGAGCAGCAGCATACATCAATTGAGCACAACCAAAGGACATTTCTCCCCAGTCAAGCCAAACGAAACATGCATACGTCAAGAATCCCCGGGTGATTGAACCTGCGATCTCAGCCAGGGCTTGCCATTCATAGATAACCAAGTTATGGGAGAGAACCACAAACGGTTCTGCCAACGACTCCAAGGCGGCTGAGAAGCAATATATCCAAATCACGTTTAATCTCGTCGGTGACACTTCAAAGTACGGCAAACTATAGAGTAGGCCCCAACTTAATGATCCTGCAATCCCCAGTATCACCGATATCCACGACAGACCGACGACGCGCTGGAATCGTTGGGAAGTGGTGGGTTCCTGTCTCAAGTCTTCCCGTAACGCAGTTTTACGGATGGCTTCCCTCGACACGAATAAAATGAGATTATGAAGTAATTCCATGTCGTTCGAGATCCATCCATACGTCCTTAAACTCACGTGGCGAACCAGCAAAGTGTTGAACACGAACGCCAAAACCCTCTGGGAGACATTCAGAACCACGAGCAGACTTCCACCGGTAACTATTTGTTGCGTTAGCGCCGTGTTTGAATCATTCCCATGCTCCTCCCGCGTAGAAAGAGTACTCGCTTTGCTTGTACTCTTCCCCCTCTTTCTTCTGCGCAAAGAAGGAGAGGAGGAAGAGGGGCTCTCGGTAGCCATATCGGGCTGAATATGGGCTGCAAGATAGATACAGAGCTTTTATGACCTTGTGAAGATGGCCATTGATGACTGGTATATTGTGTATAGACGTCCCCTATCACCCCCAATCGCCTCTTATTAGAGTACAGAGAATGGTGGATCAACTCTGGCCTAAACTACGCAGTATCCATGCAATGCACCAGGGGCTTGGTAAACGTGATCAACGCTCGGACTTCACAGATCCTCCTTTCTGTAAACCACGTCGTTTCATAGTAGGGCGATTCCGGTTCACCTGCGTAAATTTCCACATGTTCCGAATTCAACATCCTCATCTAGCAATTGTCAACAAGAAATAGCTGCACTTACATGTGATATTTCACCACCCGTATCCGCTGTCATTGTCTCCATACCAGTATCTGCTGGAACCGCTTCACCACCACCTCCACTGTCGCTCTCCTTTGATCTTCCACCAGGAGGCATCATCGCGCTGCACAGATGTAATACCCGTAAGAATAATTGTGAAAAACATGCACATTAATGCGCAACATAACGTACGCTGGGCCCATGGGGATGTTCCCCAGCTGCTGGATTCTTGACGCTATACCACTCTTGCTGCGGGAGTGGCTTTTCTTCTTTGGTGGGGAATTGGAATTAGGAGCTTCCTTCGGAGTTCCTGATAAGTTGGACGTCACAGCTGACATATCAGAAACAGCTCGTCTGTGAGATGCAGGAGTTGTATGGGTATCCAATGGAGGAGACCCTGGAGAATCAGCTGCCTCCTCTGCTTTCCTATCCTGCTGGGGCAACAAAGAGTGGTTCAGTTACCCGTCATTACCGCAACTATAGTCATGACTCACTTTATCTTCGTTGCTCGGCGTAGCAGGAGCTGGATCCTCTTTTCTTTTCTCCCTAGCAGTCGTCTCATTAGTGTTCTGAGAAAGAAATGCACTGTTTCCATAGGATACATGAAAACGGTAGTACTTAATTCTCCGCACATACCTTAGAGACACTCGATGTTTGTTCGGTTTTATGTGGGCTAGTACTCGTAGTAGGCTGCAACTGCATTCAGAGCTCCTATACGGTGGCATTCAGCAGAGAATCTTGAGAGGGGTCGTCTTGAACGCACCTTAGGCTTTTGCTGTTCCTCTGATTTCGGAGATGGCTTCTGCCATCTTTTTTTAGGACTTGGCTTCTTCGTTACATCCACCTCTTCCAATACCGCCCTAGAGGGCTCGTCCGAAGATTGTGCGCCGGTGGCTACCCCTGACGAAGTCGTGGTAGCTGCTTCCGTTGCTTTCGGTACACTCGGGGGTGATGTTGATGTATGTCCACCAGATACGCCATGAGAAGATGCCGTTGTTTGCTTGGCCGTCTCAGTGTTCGACGAAGTTGCCTCTGCCTTTGGTGCAGTCGCCACCTTGCCGAACTTCTTCTTTGCAGCTGAGACGGCCCCAGGATCGCCGCTAGCCCCTGTATTTGCGTTACCAGAGGCTGTAGCGCCACTGGATGAGGAAGACGCTCCACTTTCTCCTCCTCCTGCGCCTTTATTGAACATGGCGATGCGATCTTTGATGGACGGCATTCTGTCTCAGTTTTAGATTTATTCATTTACTATCGTATTGACAAAAAAAAAAACCAAGCAAAATTCATCTCATATAAACCTCTGTTATTAGCGTATCTCTTGTCACCGGTGTCCAACTTCAACTTGAGGGAATGAACATCCCGCTAGAATTGGTGCATAGATGAGGTTAATGGACGTGTTTGGCATACTGACACCCCAAAAATATATATTCTTTTGCATGGTACAATGGCTGGTGTCGAAGAAGGTAAAATGAAGGAGCAAGAGAGCAGCAGCGAGAGTAGCTCCTCTGGCGAAGAAGAGGAGAAAAATGAAGCTCAGACAGCTGCCATACAGCAAGCATCCCACGATGACGATGATAGTGATAGTGATGAGGAGGCTGAAGATTCGTCTGCATCATCTTCCTCATCGGACAACGGAGAGGAAGAGAAAAACTCGAATGTGAAGCCCGCCACCAGTAATTCTACCGCCGGAGGACATGACGATGCTGATGACGATGAGGATGAATCATCGTCTTCCTCAAGTTCCGAAGATGAAGCTAGCGAGACGCAGCCTCAGATGCCGGTGGCGAAAGAAACAAAGATAGACCAGTCGAAGAAGGAGAGTGGCAAGAAGCGTCCACGAGAGTCAGAGGAGAATCAAAACGAAGATAAGGCTGATTTGACCGTATTTGTAGAAGGTATCTCATACGATGCCGATGAAAACGATATGGCAGAGGTTTTCCAAACTTGTGGCGAGATACTGTCCATTCGCATGCCGCGGTATCAAGATAGCGGTAAGCCTAAGGGTTATTGCCACATCGAATTCGCTGACTCCGATGCATGCAAGAAGGCTCTGGATAAAGATGGACTGACACATCTCGGAAGATATTTGACTATTCGTCGTGCAAACTTACCAAAGGATACACAATCGAGAGGTAAGAACATTGTGCGTGTTTACTAGCGTTTTGGGGTACACAGACAAGCGTTACTCTGGTGTGTCACTATTTTTCGCTACTCTTGCCATCAAGACCTAGCAAAGACTAAGTGTGTCAATTTAAGCGTAATAATATCCGCTTGGTCTCCTCTTCTCTACAGGACCAAAGAGACCACGTCCCCCATCATGCCGGACAATTTATGCCAAAAACTTGCCTTACGATACAACGGAACAGGCGGTAAGAGAGTACTTCCAACAGTTTGGTGATATAACCAGCGTCAGGCTCGCACGGTGGAACCATACCCAAAGGCTTAAGGGATTCGGATACATCCAGTTTGAAACTACTAAAGGGGTCGATAAAGTGATGAAAGCAGCCAAGAATAGCAAGGTCCAGTTAGGAGGCAGGGGCCTCATCCTGGATTACGAGACCGCGCCACCAAAACGGTCGTTTAAAACCCAAAGCGGTAGACTATGGCAAAAAGAGGAGCAGAGAGCAGCCTCTGCATTGCAGCGCGACAAGTCTCGTCGCCAAAAGATCATGGGAAAATGAACAAAACGTTCGCGCGCACTGATCCATTCACTTCCGTCTACTTGTACTCCTCTGGGCAGTATGGCCACCCGGGACCCGTCCAACCGGCGTCGTCCCCCGACGAGCCGATGACTGTCGAGACGTATTATTCCCTTGACTCATATCCGCCTTGAGCCCTTTGACGAGAGCATCTCGGTTGCTAGATGAAGATTTTTGATTCTTTGCATTCCCCTGCCCACCGCTCTTTTGTTGATTATCTCCGGTTTGCACCGCATGGAGGACATCAGCAGCAGTTCCCCTCACAGCATTCAATAACGATTCGTCGTCCATATCACCTCCGTAGCTTTGATGACCAGTCTGTTCTCCACCAACATTGGAGCGCGTAGCATTTTGCGGGCTATGAAAGCTAACATGGTTCGCTTGCTGTGAACCCTCCTTGTCGCCTTTCCCACTCGCGTACCGAGCAAGTCTCGCCTTCGCATCACCGAGCTGTGACTGAAGATTCTCTCTTTCACTTTCAGCGAAGTCTTCATACATTGCTAGTGAAGCCTGTAAAGCAACAACAGAAACAAGAGGCTCATGAGAAACACAATAGATAGGGGAGGTAAGATGAGACATACTTCTTTCTGGTGAGATGCTGCCTCAGCTTGGGTTTCCGCTCGCTTACATCTCTCTTGTAGCCGTCGGTTTTGAGCTTGTAATTCTTGCATATCCCTTTGCATTTGGTTCACCTGGCGTTTGTACTGAGCTGCTTCCTCTCTTTCTTTTCGAGCAGAGTGTTGAGAGCTTCGTGCTGCTCTTTGAGCGGAATCCCTATCGTTTACAAGCTTTGTTACTTCCCCTTTCAAACGGGACATCGTCGACTCCATTACATCTCTGTACAGTTCATAGTCACGCACTTCTTGTGCTTTACTCTTCAGGTCTTTCCTAAGTTGTTTAATTTGCTCACGAGCCTGAACAGGGATGTCTGCGTTTTGAAGTTCCTGTCGTAAGCTATTTGTCTGCTCTTCCAGCTGCCTACGTTCGCTGTCCGAACGCTGCAACTCATCGAGAGTCCTATGTAGTCGCTGCTGGAGATGCTTCACTTCCTCCCTGCTAGATTCAAGTGCTGATAGCATCGCTGTAAACCATTTTGCACTGCTATCACCCTTCTCCGCCAGAGAATGCATCTTTGAGGCTACATGCTCAGCCTCGGTGAGAGTTGGTATTTCCTTCCCCGTGGAGTCACTGGCCGCAGCCTCTCGTAAAACACGAGCGTGAGCACTACGTCGAGGGGAAGAATGATCGCCGGATCCTCCCTCTGTCTGGGACCTGTCATGCCCCTGGCGTTGTGATAGTTCTTGCACTTGCAAAGGAGATTGTTGATAATCCTCTGTATATTCCACGGCTTCGGAGAATTGCTCTCTGCGAGGATTTCTTGACGCCTTGGGAGAATGTGGACTGTGCCTTCCAGAGCGAGATCCAGTTGGGGAACTTTGTACGGCAGCTACCGCCCTCTCTCCAAGAGACGCCTTCGGAGAGTCTCTTTCGTAAAAGTTATGCTCTGACTCTTTCCGATCTAATGCACTTCTTTGCCCCAAAGAGTAAATCCTTGAAGCAAATTTAAGCGAGGCGCATGTGGAGGCAACGCTGTCAATGCTAGATTCAACAAAAGCAAGAAGAACGGAGCTAATACGGCCACACATCGGATCGCGCAACAACGTCGTCAGCTTGCTATTCGTCCATGGAACTACTGGAGTACGTGCCTCCAGACCTTGTAACACTTCCTGGAGGACCCTCACCCATTTTTGCACCCCGTCAGCCTGAGACTGATCCACAGCACTGGCACTTCCCATGTGAAGGAAGGAGAGTTGAGCAATTCTCGGAGAGAGCTTGCCTTTTCCCTGCTGCGAGCTGACAGGAGTTTGCTGTACCGTATAGACGAAAACGCTATGCGTCCCTTCCGATGCGGACGAAGGTATTTTCTTCCGCACACTATTGATTAGTTTCGCGACATCATGAGGCCCAGATATCTCCACTTCCCATAACCCCGGGACTACACAACCTAACTGAGGATCATCCCGAAATTGCAGATTCTTTCCGGGGCCCTCGCCTCCACTGATACTGAGTAGGTCGAAAATCCTATCATCTCGTATTTCATACCAAGAAACACGAACTTTACTCTGCCAGGATTCTCTAAGACTTTCATCCAAATTGTTCTCCCCCTGCAACGCGCTGAATAATCTGCCAGCAGTGGCAATGAGAAGCCCTGCACCGAAGCAAAGTTACCTTGTAAAGGTAACCAAATGAATTAATTTACACATGTGCTCTAACATACCGTAATCGGTGGTGTTTGTTGTCTCCATGAGTTGATCCTGTTTTGCATCATTTTCCCCAAACAGCGCAAACAAGGCCGACTTGCCCGCTAGGGTGTGATCGATTAGCGGCTTAATATGGTGTCCCGTCATGGGTTCTACACAATTGTTCCCTGTCCACAAGTCGTCGAAATCAAAGCGAATCATGCTTTGTAGAGTCGGATCGGGTGCCATCAGAGTTTGATGGTCGGGGGAGACTGTGAGGACCCCAGTGGCGTTCGCCCACTCATTCTGCTGATCCAGCTGCTGCCTAGCGTCACGATCTCTTGCATTATCCTCTGAAGGAGCCACACGAACGGCAACATTCATCCTGTAGGGATGTTTAGAGGAAGATGAGCCTTGGGGAGATAAACCCTTGGGAGAGGAGCGGCTCATTTTCGTCCAACTTTCCCCCGTGTATACAGCGCCCACAATAGTTTATTCTGGCTCGTCCCTCACAAAGGTACTTCCATGCACATGAAAACCTGTATAAGGAACCAAAATACGCACTGGTGGGCCTAAATGACCTGAAGGAAGACCTCCTAACAAGACGGACCGTTCTTGCGCTTCTGTTAGCCCGTTAGGTAAGGTGGTTCTCGGATTTTTGGCTGTTCGACGCAAGACCGACGAATTAGACGACGAAAAAACGTCCTACAAGACGGGAGCGATTCCGTAGAGTAACTCTACACGAATGAATTGGATGCACGATGGTGGCGGAGAAAAACACGTCTCCGTTTTTTTGTTCGTTGATGGTTTTTTGGCGCGTCGTCGCTGCGAGTCTGCGACCATCAGCACAGGAATTTCATTTCACATACCTACACGCGATACCGGACCAACAGCATGCGCCCACACAAGTCTACCACCATTGCCCACCTAAGCAAGGAACATTAACCAGTGTCCAACGCCATGCGTCAATCAAGTCCTAGGTACGATGGGCCACGGTCCGTTGCTTACTGGCTTAGCGGTTGCTGGGTGTAATAATACCGTGATAACAACTTGTAAAGGCGAGGTTCAGATCCAGAAATAAGATTTCGTATGTATTCTGTCTATAAGCGCTCTATCTAGTGAGGAGGAAATTTAAAACAGAGCAATGAACACAAGTGTAAGCCCGGAAACTCGGACATGTAAAGTCGGTGACGCGACATACATGTACACGTACAGGAAATCCCAATGGGTTTGGCATTTTGTCTTGGAATGAGGACTGATAAAGTGGTGAAAGAATGCGGTTTTGGTAGTGGGAAGGGTTTACTCCTAACGTAGCATGCCTAGTACACTCCGATAGATTTCTCCCATGTCTTCCGTGCGTGTGTGTTTCCTAGTATTGCTCCTACCGGAAGACGTGTCTTCCGGTAGTATCAATGTATTACAAATGTAATACCAATATAATACACACCACACTGCGACGATACTGACGGGTCACGATGAAGATGTAACATGCAGTATGGGCAAACGCATCGAGCTAAATGGCTTCCAGAAATTCTGTTCCTAGCTAGGGCAACGGAGGCGAGTTCCTAATCCTTAGTCTCGCGAGAAATACTAGAGTAGCATAAGTATTAGTCCCTATTCCTCCCAGAAAATCCACATGAGTCTCCCCTGCGGAATTTTTTTCCTCGGGAACCGGGACGTTCCTCTCGTAGTTGGGATTCAGAGACTGGCAGTGGTGCTCCAACCATTACTAACCTAATACTAGAGTAGCATAAGTATTAGTCCCTATTCCTCCCAGAAAATCCACATGAGTCTCCTCTGCGGAATTTTTTTCCTCGGGAACCGGGACGTTCCTCTCGTAGTTGGGATTCAGAGACTGGCAGTGGTGCTCCAACCATTGTGAGTCCAATGTAACCGTAACCCCGGGTGAGGGCACCCATAAATTGTAACCCACAATGTTTGGGCACAATGTTCAGGTACACAGTGTGTAACTACCGTACACTTCACTCAAGCTACTTCACATTTGAATCTCACCACTCCCACCGCATTCGGCCGGCCTAAATGAGTAGGCTATTCATTCCATGATTGTCACAGTGGGGGAAAAAAAGAAAAAGAGTTAAACATACTTTTATTTTTTATTTTTTTCGATTGGTACTAGAATTCTATACCTGGACAGGGACTCTCACGCGATTTGAAATACAGATAACGCTTTGTTGTTTTTTGAACGAAACAAGGGACAGAAATGCCAGGCCAGAATGAGGAGGATGTGGACATGATCCAGCAGCAACAAGCTGCCCTCAACAACATGACCTCCTTGATGGATACGGTGGCTTGTGTGTATATCTCGAACCCGTCACATGAAATCTGCCGAGCTGGCATCGCCATTGCCTCTGCCAGAAATCGGCACGGCAGAGAGGATCCAAAATTTGGCGAGTTCTCTCTGTATCAAGCACCCGATAATGAATATTTTACCCACACGGAATCGATACTGGTTCGGCATCAGCCCACGAAAACATACATTATTCAAACCACAGGGGGAACAGATGGTACGCGGCTGCTGGATAGCTCATGTTGTGTGCTTCTATTCTCTACATGCTTTTTTCTTCTACAGGAGATCAAAAGAAGCTTAACTCCATCGCTGAGGTCACAGGAAGTTCTGTTGAGTTCGTACAGCAGAAGCCGTCTAGTCTTGAAGGGTCCAAGCAAGATATCTGCACCCTTTTAGGCGAGGAATCACTCGCCTTCTATGGAGATCTCAATAACGATAAAGCGCTCGCCTTAAAGTCTCTGGCCGTTCTTATCGAAAAGGAAGGGCTTATCCAAGATTCTACCAACCATGGAGCCTTTATGCTCTCTGAAGGAACTGTGGAAGGTCACATGCGCCTCGACAATGCGGCCGTGCGTGCACTCAACCTACTCCCCACGAGGAAAGGCGACGATGTCCTTAGCCACATGTGGGGACTGTTGAGCCAAGGGTGTTGGTCTAAATGTGGCTCTAGGAAAGTCAAGCAATGGCTTCTGACTCCACTAATTGATGTACAGCAGATCAAATCCCGACAGGATGTGGTTCAAACGTTCGTAGATAACACGCAGTTGCGCGAAGAAATGAAGGAAAAAATGGTTAGTGCATGTTCGCTGTACCTTCACCATACCCAGCCATGCTAACTTGCTATTCTTGATTGCTTGATTTGCAGCGAATTCCCGATTTAGACTCATTGAATGCCAGGCTTCATCGACGTTATGCCTCGCTGCAGGATATACTTAGGCTGTACCACTTTGTGCAAACGTTGCCAAGCATCATTGACACTTTAAAGCGAAATGTCTTGGAAGGCGAAGATGAGGAAGGTAACAAGAATATGGAAGAACCTGCCAGTGCGGGTGCAAATATACTGCATGAACAGTATATCAAGCGGTTGGAATGGGCTCATTCGGAGTTTGGAAAGCTATGTGAGCTTGTGGAAAAAATCATTGAAGATGTAAACGCTCCTGAACCGCGAATCAATCCAGAGTGGGATGAAGACTTACATCAAATAGCGGACAAGCTTCAGAGCGTTGAGAGTAAAGTAGCAGAAGCAGCGGAAAAGGTGATAAACGGCTGGGGTAGGGATCTGGATGCTAAGTGCGAGAAGGACAAACAACGAGGCTATGTATTCAGGGCTGCGAAGAAACACGACAAAACGATCCGTAAACAAGCGGGTGTAACTGTGTGTACAGTGTTGAAGGATGGGATATATTTCACCACTGAGGGGAAGAACGGGTTGCATCAGCTAGGGAAAGACTTCCGTGATCTTTCGGCAGAATATGAAGAGAAGCAAAAAAGCCTGATTCGTGATGCAGTTGAGATTGTCAGAACGTATTCGCCGGTTATCGAGACTGTTTCTGCTAACATTGCCGAGCTAGATGCTTTGCAAGCGATGGCTCATCTATCTGTGTTCGCCCCCGTTCCGTACATGCGTCCCACAGTTTACGGATTAGGAGAAGGCGACATTGTACTTGAACAGGCTCGACATCCAGTCATGGAAGTCCAAGAGAATACGAACTTCATCGCAAATGATTACCGTTTGTACAGGCGAAACCAAGCAAGCAAGAACACCTGTAGCAACGATGCCTCTTCCCCGTCGGGAAATGGACCCCGGGCACCTTCCCATTTCCAATTGATTACTGGTCCCAATATGGGTGGAAAAAGCACATACATTCGACAGCTTGGCACAATATCTATCTTAGCACAAATAGGGTGCTTTGTTCCCGCAGACTCCGCGTGTCTTCCCGTGATGGATTGCGTACTAGCGCGTGTTGGTGCTGGAGATTCGCAGTTACGGGGCGTGTCAACATTCATGGCCGAAATGCTGGAGGCTTCCTGTATTCTTCGCACAGCAACAGAGAATTCTCTTGTAATAATCGATGAGCTAGGAAGAGGAACCTCCACCTACGATGGGTTTGGCTTGGCTTGGTCTATTTCGGAACATTTGGCCCGTTCAACGTGTTGCTTTGCTTTGTTTGCCACCCATTTCCACGAGCTGACAGCGTTGGAAGATTGTGTTGATGGCGTTGTCAACCGGCATGTGACCGCACATACCGATACAGGCACGATCACCATGCTGTATAATGTGCGAGAAGGCGCTTGCCCATCTTCGTTTGGTATCCATGTTGCTGAATTAGCTTCATTCCCCAAGGATGTCATTGAAGATGCCAAAACGAAGGCGCGAGAACTAGAGTCTATCTCCGCTCAAGGAAGAGTATTACTTAGCAGTGGAAAAGCTCCTAAGCGCTCTAAGTTCGAGAGTGAACTTGCTAAATCTTTTGCTGAGTCGCTTTCGTCGCTACCGGGAGATATAGATCAAGCCAGAGAGGGTACGCTTCCTACACAGAATATCCGAGAATCACTGATTAAGTTCCTTTCCGAGCACAGAACTGAATTATGTTCTCTCTCAAATAACTAACATTCAAGAGGCCATGGAACACTGGAAGGCTCACTATCTTTCAGTATTTGAATTAGATCAAATTAAATCCACATCATCATCTTGTGCTACTCTTCCAAACTTTCCAGGAAACTCTTCCTTCATCTCCCGCACCCCTTGGGATTCTCTTATGTGTTCAGAAAGCATCGCAAGCTGTTCTGAGTTACCCTCGCTCCCGCCTTCGCTACTTTCGCCTCACGCCTCTTGATGTTTTCCTCGAGTTCATTCTGCATCTGGCTCTCCTGCTGTTGCATCCTCGCTCTCCGTTGCAGCTACCATAGGATTCCCGACACCACGGCAACAGTGACAGTACCGATAAGAATGGTAATGATACCCCATTAGTGTGCTAGCTTAGACCACCACATGGTCGGCTGAACTCGTCTGTAAATGTGTTGCACCAGGGTTCGTCCTGCACGCCTTTAAGTGCGACAACCTAGATTCTAGTACATATACAGTCACAGTGTACAGTAGGTCGACTCAGGAAGTTTGATCTCTGGATTCGCCAGTACGTACCGTTGTTGTACAACAGACTGTCGACAGCCAATTGCAACAACCTTTGAATGTGTAAGCACAGTCGAACAAGTCACGTTAAGCCAAATTGAAATCAATACTGATAGTATGATAGTCTGATAGACTGATGGTACTGCCAGTGTCTGGCTGGAACTTCAAGTTGGAAGCAACTTCACAAGCTGTTCGCCCCATAGTATTGTTAGGTTGCCGGGACTCCATAATCGATAGGAGGGACTCGTATTATCATGTTACTGTAGCTTAAAGGAGCGGAACTGGCAAGTAGGACCATCATGTGTGCTGTCTGGAGAACGGCGGCCCTTGAACATATACGTATGGCGCCTTGGTGAAGTGATGGCCCTCAACAGAAAAAAGCGCAAGAAGACACGACAAGAGGAAGAGCAGGATAGACGCTTGCATGAAGCCTATATAGCTCTGGATCAATTAACACGCCATGAGACGAGGGAGACAGGGTATGCGCGGATCGTCAGAACCGCCAAACATGAGCTTACCGTCCACCAAGTGAAGCTGCTTTTGGTATGTCATAGTGTCTACTGTATGTGATTGACTTGAATATTTCTTACTTGAGCTGATGTTCGTTTCTTCTGCAGCGTCGTGCGTCCGAATTTACTCAGTTCGATGAGCCGACGCAGCATCAATACCTCAAACTCCTCGCCGGGATCATGGAGGAAACAAGCCACGAGGTTGTTCAAGGAAATACTTTCAAAGCCATTCTCAATGCTTCACTCAGATGTCTCAAAGTCCCTCGCTTCTGGGACGCTGCGGCTGATACAATTGCAGTTCTTTTGCGTAAGGCCCACGAAAGCAAAGAGTTCCTCCACGTTGCGGATACATTCTGCCAGCTCATACTTCGATTGAATGCAAAAGTTGCTTCGGAACAAGCCGGCATTGCGACTACTATCGGGAGAGTGTCGTTTTACGTCCCTTTGTTTGATTATGGAGAACTGTTCGATACGTTGCTGGAAGGGCTGCTTGAGTTTCTTCGAGGAACAACCGATTCTGAATCTTTGACTTGTGGCTATCTGGCACTGAGCAACATTCCAAAGAGCAACCCTCGTGTGTATCTGCGTGCTTACTGTGTCTCCGTCTTAGGAGCCATTTGCGAGCTGGAGGAAAATGCTCAAGCAGTTGCTACCACCGAATATGGCTCTGCGGCAGCGGCTGCTCTAGAATGTGCTGAAGTCTGGGTTTCTTACGCTCTCGACGATCCAGAAGCAACTGAAGTTTCATCGAAATTATCACAGATCCTAGGTTGGGCCATGGAACTTGTACGGCAATCGAAAGTAAGATAGTATTGACCTGCTCGCTATCGCACTTGGGAGACTCAAGTCTGTGTGCTATTTATTCTTTTCCAGATACCACATCTTCGGGAGACTGCGTTGTACACGGCTTGCGCAATTGAGCAGTATCTGGGTGTACGGCCAAAAACAGAATCTGAAGATTCGGATTTGGAAGTAGAAAGGATACCAGCTAAGCAGGATTTGGATCTCAATTTTGGGAATGCTGACATTTCTCCTGATGTCTCTCTGGCGTCTGGAAACGAGATTCTCGAGGGACAAGTTGACAAGGGACGTCCAGATGATGCTGTAGGAAACAATCAAACCGCTGTGCGCCCGGAAAAAGAAGATATTGAAGCTGCAACGGGACATTCAGAAAATTCGCGGTTTACTTTCCAAGTAAAATGTACCGCCTTGAATATTTCGAACCTTGCCAGCAGCGCTGCTGACACCGTCCAATTTGGGATCGAGCATGCAAAGGCATTTTGCGATGAAAAGAAGCGGGGGTTTACAAATCGATTACCATGGGAGATATTACTTCCGATCGAGTGTCTTAATTGGAGAGATTGGAGGAAACTTCCGCAGCGGACGACAAACAACTATGTAAACTCACTATGCCATGCAATGCTCCTAATTCTGCGAGACCAGAACACGAAAGACGTCGCGTTTGAAGCCGATCCCGAATTGGACCAGCATACCCAGGCATTGGCATCTAAATTTCTTTCGTGGCTACAACAATGGCAGCAAGTTACTGGCGACGTGTTTGAACCGTTTAGTCCCTCTGCCAGAAAGCATTTGTACGAAATGCTGTTACTCTTTTCCGGTATGGGTGCGGGTAAGGACTGCAATGAATCTGGAAGCGTATGGACGGGAGTGAGACAGCGGGCTGCTGCTCTGCTTGTTAACTATAACTGCGATACGAGTGCCGCTATTTAGGCACAAGAAGTACTCTACCCTCGTTGTGAGTCTCTATCACCATTCGTGCTAGAGGATGCCGAGGATGCAGACTGGCCGGCTCTGCTAAGGATTTGTTCTGGGTCCTTATTTTGGCGATTCCGACTATCCAGGTTCAGAGTAACCGGACCGTCATTAGTTAGGCTGACCTTCATCATGTCACCAAAGGAGCCTGACGCTATTTTGTCAGACTCATACTCCGACTGCATCTTCTTTATAAATTCGTTGAAAAACGCCTCCGCCTCTGTACCACCCATGCTTCTATGGAAATCGGGTTTGGTGCCTTGTAGGTAGCCGTGCAATGTAAATTGGGAGACTAGAAGCACTTCTCCTCCAACTTGCTTCACACTGTTGTGGTGAATCAGAATCAAACCGCGCTAATGTGCTACTACGCGGATGGATTCTTCGATAAGAATGTCAACGTACCTTTTCTTCCACATCTTATCTTCGTCTTCGAAAAACCTTCCATTGAGTATCTTGGACACAAGCCAGTTCATATCTTCGTACTTATCATCTCGAGCAATTCCAATGAGACATACCAATCCTCGTCCAATGCTGGCTACTTCAGAGCCTTCCACGATCACGCTGCCTTCAAGGACTTTCTGCACGACGGCTCTCATGATTCTTGGTAGTGGCAGTATAGAGTTTCCACGAACAATAGTATCCAAACCCGGGTGTATATGGCTCGTGAATGAATTTTGGAGCAATCGAGCAAACAAATCGTTCACTCATTATGTTGTTTGTTCTAGAAAACACGTGGCTATCCCCAAGGCATTCCACAAATGTATGTAATGTCTACCATAGTGAATTTTGTCGTGTAGAAGTTCAACTTTCGGGAAATATCTCCCTCATCGGTCGCGACGGGGACTTGCAATGAAGAGTACCTGGTTCCGAGTCTTGCTTTTCGGCGCAGTTGTGACGGTTGTCCATGGCGCCCCACAGAATGACTTCTTCAAAGACCTCCCGGAAGGCTTTGATCCATATCAAGTACGTTGAATACTGTCTCTTGGACTCATCGTCTGAATTGGAGCCCGCCACGGGACCGACTGGTTGATTTTATTGTACCCTTATGCAGATGCTAGGGGTTGACAAAAGGGCAAGTCAGAACGAGATTCGACGAGCCTTCAGGAAACAGGTACCGTAGCGTAGCTATATGTATCCACCATCGTAGCGGGTTGAAATCACGTGGATTGTTTATGCGATACAGTCTCTGAAATTTCACCCGGATAAACAAGGAGATAACATCAAGTTGACGGAATATCAGAGGACAGAACTACAAGAGAAGTTCGAGGAGATTAGTAGAGCATACGAGATTTTAGGAGATCCCGATACACGAAGTATATGTATGTCATTTTTTGTATTCTATTGGACTACGTGTGTGTCCCTTAACCGCCGCACATAAGGACCACGTCTGTGCAGTCGACAATTTCGGTGGTGAGAAATTTGAGACCGAATGGGAGTACAGACGTGCTCAGAAACGCAAAGGAAACAAGGCAGCGAGCGACGGGTTTTACCAAGGAGATACCGACCTTATACTGCCGATAGGTCTGACAGATCTATCGCCGCAGCGTCTTCGAAAGTTAGATAGACCGCTCCTAGTCGAGTTTTATGCGCCTTGGTGCATCCACTGCCAGCATCTGGCACCACAGTATAAACGACTTGCCTTGCTACTCCAAGATAAGATGACATTCGGAGCGGTCAACTGCGAGAAAAAACGGCGAATATGTGAGGAGCAAGATATCCATGCGGTAGGTAAAAAAAAATGGCTTTTCAGCCATAGCTGATCCATTATTACAGTGTGTGTTCCTGCAGTACCCATTGCTTCGACTCTTTACCACCCAAGGAGGAGTCGAGGAGTATGACGGAGAATTGAATACCGAAAGTATTCAGCATTGGATCGATGAAGTGTCCACCTCTACTCTGGTACAGATAAACCCGGATATTATAGATAATGAAGTCTTGAACTCGCCCAACATATGGGTTCTAGTATTTTCACTTCCGCAATGCGGACCCTGTCAACAGTTGGTACCCACTCTGAGACATCTCTCGAGAAGCCTGGCTCAGTATGGAGTAAAGTTTGGAATAGTTTCGTGCAACGAGTTGCCTGATCTGTGCGACGGCATACCGTATTTTCCGTTCATCAATCTGCTTCCAAAATATTCCTCGAACGTGTTCCATTCCATCCATCTCCACGCAGACCCTCGAGAAAATCCTGGAGTTACCATCCTTGAAATCATGAAGAATGTGATGGAGGCTGTGCTATCGCCCATGGATATTCGGGACAATCACGAGTTACAGAGTTCACCAGGATTCGAATAATAATCCTCCTAGGACTCAACTAATAAATAGTACATCACACTAATGTAGCTGCTCATCTTCCGAACTGCTATCACCTAGTTCATCGACCTCGAATTCAGCAGCTTGCTCCGCAGGTATATAATGAAGCAAAGCCTTGGCCGTCTCACACTGGTACAAAATGTCTGTCAGCTCTTTGGTGAGTCCCACCGATGCATTGCGGCGCTGCAATAGGCTATCCAACGGTGTAACTAATGGGTGATATCCATTCCCTAGTTGCTTCTGGTCAGAGTGTTTCTCCTGTTGTTGTGTAGGGATGGAAACCTCATTCATGGGAAGATCAGGGGCCTCCGAAGCATCAGCTGCGCTCGTTGTAGATTTGGCGCCCCCGGAGGGGCTTCGACCAAAGAAGCCATCCAGGGTCCTCTGCTGATATTGCGTGCGCTTTTCCGTGTCTCCTTTCCGACTGCTTGAGCTATTACTTAGTGCATTCATCCAACTACTTTCATCGTGAATCCGCGGTGTATAGGAAGCTGAATCAGCCTCAATCGAGCCCTGCTTCGGCTCTAAGGGGCCCTTGGAACGCGCCACGGCTCTTCCCGAGCGATTCAGACGCGCTCGTTTATAAATGTTATGAGAAAATAAGTCATTCATTTTATCCTGGTAACACACAAGCTATCAAAGCCAAGCAGAAGAAACTCCTACACCACTACTCAATCAATCCTCCCAAGATGGAGAGACTGTAGGAGAGTGGTATACACGATATAATACATGTTTAGATATCATTAGGATTGAATGATTTCAGCCTCAAAACTGTATATATTAATTCAGGGTCCCCTTTCTTCATTTTCATTTCACGGAGAATAGCAGAGCAGCTGGTTTTTTGTTGTTCTTGTCCACTTTAGCAGCACGCACGCGATAGCTTCAATTGATTGATACTGTACACTCAGCAGAAGGCGTCCGAGGAAGTTCTTTTGTCTTCTTCGACCCACAGTTTTCCTTCTTCAACATAGTGGAAGTGGACAGAGTCACGGATGGATAAAGAGAAGAAACCGGAAGCAACAATGGGCGCTCCGGCGGAAAACAACACTTCGAATACAGGAGAGGCCCAGCCTCGTACAAGGAAGCTGAAGTCCAAACTGAGTGGAAGGAAGCATATGCTGACCCATCGCGATGTACAGGACCACTTGCTGGAGGAGTACATTTACACTGGATACCGCGGTGAAGTGGATCTTAAGGGAGCTTTTCGATCGATTTTTGAAATACATAATGAGACGATGAATATTTGGACGCACTTGATTGGGATGATCATTTTTGTTACACTAGCAGGTCATTTGTTGTACATTGAGCTAAGCTATCTGCAAGACACTTCTCCCGCTGAAACAGTAGCGGAACTGGAAACTCAGCAGCCTTCAGAAGTTGTAGCGGAAATCGCGGCGACCTTGGCTGGAAGAGCGCAATGTGTTGGGTGGGAATCCGAAAAAGCTGTTAGCACGTTTCCCTGTGATCGGTTTCAGTCGTGCGAATATTCGGTCTTGAGTGGAGGGATATACACACATTCTTTTGGTGTTGCTCAAATGTCCCTTCCACCCACATTTTCCCAGGCACGGAGTTCGTTTGTGAATATCCGGCGTCTAACGCGGGATATACGGAGCAAGCTTTCATACACTAGGGATTTGACATCAAATAGTGTACGCACAGCGCGAATTCATCTCCTTGAAACGTTAGATCGAGTGGAAACCCGATGGCAAGCTGTGCAAGTATGTACTCAAGGGTCATGGGTATGACATGAATCTCGCTGGCGATTGCTACTTTCCCGCATCTGTCTCTCTGCTGCAGAATTCGCTTCTATCGTTGTCAAACGGGGCTCTGGAAAACGCAGCTGTCAGAAGTCGTCGAGGGCTCGACGCTGTGGCAGGTAGGATCCGCTCAGTCTGTCGCAAAGCGCAGAAGCTAGGTAGAAAGGTACGTTGGTACAGACAGGGCACAGCTATTCTAGAATTATATTGTGTGTAAACGATTGCTCGCAGCATGCATCTGCCTCAATGGATCAACTATATTCTGCTGGGGAAATGCTAAATAGTCTGTCCAGCGAAGCTCTCGCCTACATCGCCTACCAAAAAGATGTGACTACTACAAAATGGCCTATATTTGTCTTCATGGGAAGTGCAGTAACTTGCTTAGCATGTAGTGTCACATTTCACTGGTTCTGTGTAGTAAGTCAGGAATGGTATAACCGTCTGGTGAAGATCGATTACGCGGGGATCAACGTACTCATCGCCGGGAGTGCTGTCCCAATAATTTATTATGGCTTTTCATGCGATACATTCTGGAGGACAGCACACTTTGCGATATTCGGAACAGCTTGTTTAGCATCAACTACGTGCATTGTAGTTCCGTACTTCTCTAAGCCTTCTTTCGCACCTCTACGAGTGGGCGTTTTTATTGGAACCGGACTATTCGGTGTTATTCCCGTAATTCATATGCTCTACATGAATTATGACTTAGAATTGGAGCTGCTTCTACCTGCGGTGTGGCATCTTGTCGCTATGGGCACTTTCTACATATTGGGCGCCGTTCTATACGCTGTGAGGATCCCTGAACGATTTACTCCTGGCCATTTCGATATCTTGGTACGTACGCGTCTCTCTGCCATGGTTGCCTAACCCGCATGCACAACCGGCCACTCCCTTTTGCTCTTCTTTCATGATGCAGTTCGCTTCACATCAAATCTTCCACGTAATGGTCGTTGTTGCTGCACTCATACACTACAGTGGGGTTCAAAGATTGCTTGAATGGTATGAACATGCCAGTCTGCACTGTTAGAAAGGCCTGTTGGCGCTATTCTTCTTCGAGTATTCCGGCAGTGCCAGCAAGGACCCACGTGGAGCTGCCTATGGAAGTAGGAAACGAAATATCAAAAAGCTTGATATTGCGCTTCTTCGTTCGGTAGACAGGGATGTTAACAGTTCCCGTTTTGCTTCTCTCCTTCGAGGTTTCTGTCGTCGAGACCAAAAGCAAGGGCAGGGGCGAATACGACTGTAATTGATGTGGTGTCTCTAAGGTTTTAGATCGGATAGTGTACTCTCCTCCCTCTAGTTTTATCCCATGGAGGTATATCCCAAGTACTGGTCTGCCGGCGACGTCGGCAATATCCTTCTTTTCTGTTGGCTTCACTCGCACGCTTAGCTTTTCCGCTGCAACACGGCGTGCCAGTGAATGCTCTTGCACCACGGCAGAGAGTAGGTTTTGAGGCCGAAACATACCAGGAAGCCATGCGTCTGATGGGACTGCTACGTATCCATCTTTGAGCCATTTTTGAAGCTGTTTATAGCTTCCTTCCAAGAGTCCGAAAAACGATGCGAGCGAAAGAGTTGTCTGCCAAAAGAAGTTTTGCCAGGATCGTGGCATGTCGCCGAGCAACAAGGCTTCCGCTAAGGCTTGATCTTCAGCAACGAGTTGTGATCCATCTTGCACATGGCTCAGTAGACGGGTTAGGTCGATGCGAATCCTTTCGACTCCTCTAAAGAACAGGTTGCATTCAGCACGGACGATCTCAATATAGCTCTCTGTAAATTCTTCTTCCGGCGCAGTGTTCAGATCGACCGTCTTCGTAACTCCTGCCCACTCGGTAATTGATGGCAATAGACTGTTCGCTAGTTCGATGAGTTTGTCCATTCTGTTATTGTCCCTGGACGAAGGTGTGCTAGCGGGTATATCGTCGCTAACGACGATACGTTTCCATTTATCCATAAGCTCGCTTCCTTGTTCCGTGTTCACGTCTGTCGTGGCGTTGATATGCAACCCGAATATGAATGGATGGGAGCCTCTGAGAGCTTCATTGGAGTCCAGGAAGTTGAGGAACCGATCATAGCCTGTCATTGCCTCATTCAACTGAACGAATAAATGGTTATTAGCCCAGTCTTTTTCCCGGGCTCCCTGGAAGTATTTGCTCAAGACAGCTTCCTGCAGGGGGAATAGTGGAATTGACGACAACAAAGCTTCCCTAAAATAGTGCTGGCCATAGGCATTAACGATGTCTTGGTCGCTTTCACTAAAAATATGGCCACCATACAGGACATTGGTGACAGTAAACCTCGCAGTTCTCCATAAGTCGGTCTCGTTCATTTCCTCTTCCGTTGACATCGCAGCCCACGCAGAATCAAAATCGGAGGAGCCGAAACTATAATTGTGTCGAAAACCGACAGATCCAAACAGTCGCCGCTGGCACATGAGTGCGTGCAGTAGACACAATGCTATATATTGCCGCTTTGTTCTGAAATCGTAATCCTCATATGTCTCTCGATCTATGGTGGTGAATGTCCGTCGCAGCATTAATTGTGGATTGTCGCTTGGCTCAACGTATGCAGTTACACAGTCTGCCAAAAAGCTTCTTGGAATCAACTCTACGCTATCAGCAGAGCAATTCAGTATCAGTCTGAAGTTTCCATGGACGGGGTACGAATAATCGGGATCCGGAGAAGTAAATAGGAGGTTTAGCTTCTTCATCCAGCGAGGGGATAACTGTATGTTGGTAACCGCAATGCGAAGACCCTTGCGCATGCCGCCCTCTATCGCCTCGTCGACAGTGCTCTCGTGTCCGGCATCCAAAGAATAAGTTGCGTGCCAGGAAGGCTGCTGCCCATCTCCTAGTGTGCCAAGCAATTCGTCTGTTTCAATTCCCTCAGAAATGACTAGCAGCGGCTTGCTGGAAGACGTTCTCTTGAACATGTCTCCTAATATGGCTTGATGGCTGAAACGCGAGTCCGGCTCCAAGTAGAATTCTCCGTCTACCAGCATTTCTTTTATACACGATTTTATAGAAGCATATAGGCAATCCGGCCGTAAGGCTTTCACGACGGCCGACTTTAGAAGCGGACGCTCATCCACAAAGTGCCAACTTAAAGGTAGTTTGCTCACTTCCGGCCCTGAAGTATACCACCATTCTCTGAATCTACTGTCATTGTCCAAGAAGTCTTTTAACACTTCGTCAATATCTGGGACATGGTGAGCAAGGGTGAGTAAAGACTGAAACCTGTCTGAGGGTAGCCATGGGGGTTTCTGGGCTGTAGTAATTGAATCGGCAACGTAGCCTCTAGAGCTTTGTTCGAGGTCTAGTCTTTTCCCCATAAGAAAGTTAAGACACAGTTCTTCTTGCTCATTCATCTTACATCGTAAGCAGGCCGGCTTTTGTACGGTATGAGCAACATATCCCCCCAGACCCCTTATAAAGTCCAATGCCAGGAGGGGTCGATCAGTGGAAGCAATTCGACGGCTCACATATCTAAACAACCGTTGAGTTACAGCATTAATTACTTCGCCAGGAGAGCTAGATTTTGTATACTCTTCGAGAAGTAGTGCTCGAAATTGCTCTGCCATCTGGCCAAACGAACATGCATATGAACTACGAATAACCGTTATCCTTTGCGCAGACAGCGCTAGCGTGCTGATAGTGGAAGCTAGTTCGACAAAGTCATTCCGTAAGTTATCCAGATGGGTCTGTGTTTCCGTCAGATGCGTTATGCTCTTCGTCACTTCTTTTGCAGCAGTTCTGGAACTTTCGATCTTATCGACGAGAGTATCGTCTTCTAAAATGCTTGAGGATGCATTAGCCAAGGCACTTAACATGTCGTCTTCATAATGACGAAGATTATTTTCTGCCTCAGCGAGCTGTTTCCGGACCCTAGACAGTTCATTTTCCACCTCTGGTTTACAAGTGGCGACGGCGTGGCCAAGTAGAGTGGTTTCCATAGATGCCTGGTTGGTCTCACCGTTTATGAACGTCATGAACGGACTGGAACTGTTTACCACATCATTATACTGTCTCGCGCAAATAAACAACAGGAAAGATGGATCGAGAAGAATAAGCCTACTGCCAATCCTGACGTTCCATTTGCATGTACCAAGATGAGTGCTGATTGACATCTCGAATTTCTGATGAAGCAAGTCTTCCAAACTCTGCGGGTACGCTTGGGGTGACAGGTCTTTCACTACCATCGAACCGCCTGTCGCGGCGAGTTCTCGGACAGGGTTAAGCTTAACGTCCTCCTCATGAGCTCGCTTTGGAATGAATTCATTGAACGAGGAAAACACTCGGAGTGCATCATTGTCGTAGCTTCCCAAGAGGCGAATTAACCAGCGAGAAAACTCACCTTCAGGATCATAGATAAGTGGCCAACTGGGCGACGAAAAAACGATAGCGCCGTTTTGAATGCTGATGGGATCGGGCGGGAGTCCTGTAGCACGCCATTCTGAGCTCGTAGCTTGATCAACTAGCCATCCTTTTATTGTTTCTAAATCTAGAAATCCATGGAAGTCGACAATTGACTCCCATTTCTTCTGAAGAGCATGTCGCATATCTGCTACAAATCTACCAGAGAATTGAGTGAAAGCTGCCATCAAAATTGACATTTGACACGATTCTGAGAATTCCTCGGTTTTCTCCTCCAAGATGTCACGCCAACGTTCCTGCTCAGAACTTAAGCTTTCAATAATCCTCCGAGACCGCTCCAGACGATTTTGAAGCTCGGTTGCTTCGTCCTCCAACGACCTCTTTTGCTGGTCGGCATCATCGTACTGAGACTGAAGGCGTTCTACACGTTGCTGAACCTTCTTCAATTTACCTTCTACCTTTTGAAGTTTTTTGTCTGCTTCTTGCCGCCTTTTCTCGGTTTCGTTTTTCTTCTGTATCAACGGTTCAATCTTCTTGTACACTTTATGGTATTCAATTGTCTTTTGAGCCCATTTGGCAAGGTGAGCGGCGGCAATGTTAGTGCCTTTCATTTTCTCGAAGTTAAACATCTCTGAAAAGACGTAGCCCTCAAGTCGTGACACCTGCCCCTCTGCCAGATCAAAACGAGCATCCAACATTTCAAGCCGTCTCTTAAACAAGTCGATCCGAGACATCATTCTTTTCAAAGCATCCCACGAGTTACCCACTCGGTCGTTTCCGAGCAGAATCTGTAAGACTTTGCCCAATGCCAGAATCGGCTCTGGTGGGTTTTTCATGCTTTTGAGTTCAGTTAGAGTAGACGTCTCTAACGAAGTTATGGATGCCTTAGCTTCTTCCAAAGCAGGTTCAGCATCCTGAAGCTGTTCATTTGCTTGTGCCTCTGCTTCCTTTTCTTCGGCCGAGAAGTTTTCGGCTATTTCTCTTTCTCTATTCACTTCTTCTTGCTGCTTCATTGCCTCATCATTTTCGGTTTCGAGTTCCTTCAAGAGTTCATTTACGTGCGCTTGTTTCTTTGAGAGATTCTGTTGGGCTTCCTTTAGATCTTGTTCAGTCCGCGCAGTGTCCTGGTTACAATCTTCGATCATTTGGAGACCGGAGCGAAGACGATGCTTTTGTTTCCGCAAGTGTTGTATGTGCCACAATAAGATCAACTTAAACTGGCGAACAAAGCTGAGAAACGAGCTAAAGGATGGCAGTGTTGCCCCATCTCCACTGATTGAGTGATATATACTAACCAGTTGATGACATACACTAATCAACAAATCTTCAGAGGCAGGCTCCACAGTTTTCTGGATAGAGAAAAAAGACGGATAGCGCAACTGCAACTCCTCCGGCAGCTTCAGAAGATCCTTCCATATTTGAGATGGACGAGTTTTTAGCGATTGGACGCTATCATCCAGCAAAATATTGGACGCCACCGCAAAATGAGATTCCTCTGACCAACTTTCCACGTTGATTTGGGAAAATTGCGTCTGCAAGGAAGCAATCCGATACGCCGCTTCAGAAGCAGAGTCGCCAAGAACGATTCCAATGGTTAGTCGCTGCGCGATGAACTGAGCACCAAGTTCTTCAACACCTTTGTCATCATCAGTAGGAACATTCAATCCCAATTGCTTTGCCTGCTGTTTCAAGGATTGGTGAACAAATTCCCTATCGTCCTTATCAAACAACGCTGGTAAGACCAGAGGGTTGGATAGCTCCTCGATTATGGCGTAGACAAGTTCGTCAGTCAATTTTTCTTGCGGAACCAAGGCAACAATCCTAACGGCACTGTGGCTGAGAAGATGGCGGAGCATTGAGCGGGCGGCATCCAACGGCTTTGGATTTTCCATAGATGGAAAATCCCATATTTCAGCCTGCGATATTGAGCTAGCGACGTTAACAAGAGCTCGCTTACCAATTCCTCTGGGACCAAGAATGCAGAAATGGTCACTAGGTACGGCGATGGCAGACAAAACTTTCAGTGCAACATCGGCGAACTCCTCAAAAAAGTTGTAGCTCTCAAAGGAGGAGGAAGCCTCCTTAGAGTCGCAATACAGATCCTCGATACGAGCGTATACCTGGGTTGTATACTCGTATGACGTACACAGCTGGTTGCTGCTGGAGAGGGTGGGAATTGGAATCGAGGTAACAGTGTCTTCCTCCTCTTTCGATTCCTCATAGTGCGTCCTCGTATTACCATATAGTCCCTCCCTAACAAACCCAGACAGAGACTTCATACGCTTTTCCTCGTCATCTTCTAGGAACTGGAGCGCTGAAAAGAACACTCGGAATATAGAGCGATAACTAAAATTAGGAATGGTATCAGTGCCGCATGAACATGCTTCGGCGAGCGTATCGACAGCGGCAGAAATATCTTGCTCTTTGATGTTGCTTCTACCTGATGAATGGTCCAACACGTACTGAAATACGTTTGACAGCGAGTCCTTCGACAAGGGGAGAGTAGGCATCAAAGTTGCTCGATGTGCTAAACGTTCTGGAACACATTGATGCGACTGACAGGGAATGTGCTGTCCCAGGAGCACACTGACGTCCGTGACTAGTTTCCTTGAGAATCCGCTCCGAGGCTCTATCCATCCTCCCAAATCAAGTAGGGATCTCAGGAACTCTGAAGAGGACTGAGATCCGTAAGAATCTTTCTGGCCCAAGTGGCAGTCATCTACAATGTATACGAGTTTAGGTTCTTGTTCGGAAAACCCCTGTCTTCTCGGAGCTAACATTCGTGTCCCTCTTTGCTCCAGGTTGTCTGCAAGATGGTCCTTTATTTCTCTGGAAGTCCACCTCTGGCTAAGTGATACGAATCGTACAAAATCAACAGTTGGAGACTTGGACACTTCCTCTAATGGAAAATCTGTGTCGCTTACATCCGTCTGAAACACAGTACTATCGAAGACCTCTAGGGCTCGCTGCCCAGTCCAACGCAGAAACATCGAGAGACCGGATCCCCGAGCACCTTCAATGAGAACCGGATATCTACGCTTAAGTAGTAAACTAGCCATCGTTGCCACAGCATTGCCGGCTAAGGAAGGGAGAACGATGTTCTGGAGTCCAAAACGAGCCACACTAGGCGCATAAGGGGGCTCCCAGGACGCGAGTCGCCAGCGAGGAGCTACTCCGACTTCTGAAAAGCTGGTCCACACCTGTCGCGGCCCAGCTCGCGACAATGTCGATCCAGAGGTTACAGAAGACCCACTTTGATAGCTGGAAGAGACCGGGTTGACACAGTAGTCCAATATTGTCCAATCATCTTCAAGAGAAGGCCACGAAAAAGAAACGTTTCGAAACGTATCCAAAAGCACTTGAGAAATCTGCTTACGAAGGCGGAAGGGGTCAGTGTTCTCAGAACAAATGTGGGATAAAAAGCCAAGAATACTCCATGATGCCGCGAAGAAAAACAAGGATTCTATGATGGACATATTAAGTCTGACAGTCGTCGAACTATCTGCCACAGTTTGCTTGGCTTCTCTGATCAAACAAGACCACAACGTACACACAGATGATGCCAGTCCTGCTTTAGAGATCGATTCTCCTTGGGGAAATCGGGTAACTACCATATCCACAAGGTTGTCAAAATGCTCATCAATAACAGACCGTACAGCAACTGCTTCACGTCCCAAGAACTTGTAACGCTGTTTGCAAGTACTGACAAAACTATCGACTATATGTCGATGAACACCGGCACCTTGGACATACAGAACACCAGTCCGCGACACCGTTGCAGGAGTGGCACTCTCCAAAGTTGTTGTCTCCAATATGATCCGCATATCGCTAGGCATCAATATTCTCTCGTTAGTGGGCAACGTTAGCACTCGGTTGTCGTCCATAACTGAATTCATATCTTCTACCCATCCCGCATCGACATCCCCATCCAAGACAATCCATTTTTGTTGCACTCCCTTGCTTGAGCTGTAAGGTCCTTGACCTTTGGCCATCTCCCGGAAAAAGTGAGTCAGGACACCATCTTGCCATGTACCAGTAACGTCCATGTGACCGTACAAATCTGTCCTTCGAAACGACTTTGACGGAATCACTTCGCTCGCACAGATATTTTTTCGATTGTCATCTCCACGAGATTGAATACCTAAAGAAAGAGACCTAGAATTCGACAACGTGGGAAATGTCCCGTGAGTGGAAAGCAAATCATCTTCGGATACACTATGCTCTCCGCTCGAAAGTGAATGGGCAAGAGTGGTCCAAATCGACGTTTTTCCGGATAATGGATCGCCCAATATAGACACTGTGTGGCGTACATCCAGGAGGCTTTTCAGCTGATGAAGAGAGTCGATGAAATTTGAGTCCGCTTGGAGACCACTGGCTGAGCACGACTCTTTCAATTTGCTCTCTTCAGACTTCTTGGAGTCACGTGTCCTGTTGCTCTCCGATGCTTCCAGGAATACGGCATTCACGACTTGGTCAAACATCTGCTCGTCGGCTGGCAAAAGAGAACCCCTCTTGAAGTCAGACAAAGCTTGACAAACAAGTAAGATTTCGGAATGAAACGACGAAGCTGCTGCACGCCTTCCTTGTAAATAGTGGGAACTCAGATCAACAACACCCTTCAGAGCCCGGAGGCCCCAATCATATTGCTTGGATGGTGAAACCATAGACCGAACCATATTTAGGCACTCGAAGAGTTTTGTGGAAAGAGAGTTAGCATACTCAAAGCCCCTGGAAAACAAAAGTACTTCGCATATACGAGAGGAATCTGGTATCACCATAGAACATGTACGAAATATGCTCTTGATGCTCTCAGGCATAGTAATTCTTCCAGAATAGCTGGGATTCATAGTCGTAAGGATCGCGCAACTGCTTCTTAATCTGATATCCTCTCCATCTAGAAGGACATTTGTCTCAATACCTTGGGACAAGAAGCGATCCTCTCCTGCGGAGCCGTCCGACTCAGTGTTACCCACCTGGGCGAGCTGCAGTAGCCCTGCGAAAATGGACCTAACAGCAGTCGCACAAGCCGCCAGCACTGACATATCTAACCGGTTGAATTCATCGAAACAACCAAAGGCACCCAAATACGACAGTCCTTTTAGTACATTCGACATGTAAGTACTCTCCAGGGAAGGTCCACAATTAAATACATACACCGGATATTCCAAAAGACGTGCGAATTCCTTGGCAGTTTCACTCTTCCCTGTACCAGCTGGCCCAGACAATTGGCATCCGTGGATAAGTCGCATCGCAGTAGCGATCGACAAAAAGCATCTGCTTGTTAGTGGGGTGATGACGAGATGAGGATAGTCACCAACGTAGTCGTGGCCTAAGTCAGCAGCCATACCAAGGATTCGAACCCGTACAGAATCGCGTCCTAGCTCCTCTTGAGGGTATTTCCTTCCATGGTAGTCTACGGGCTCCGGATCCGAAGCTAGTTCTGGTTCATCTTTCGAATACAGGAATTTTTCAAGCCGCTCACCATATGGCGAAGAATCATTGTATCCAGCATACATTCGAATCTGTTGTCGCCACTCAAAACAGTCCACACCGGGACTGGGGATATCCTTCAGATGGTAGAGGCAGTCACGTCCTCCCAAGAAGAATACGATTAGGGATGCTAGCTTTTGTTCTAATAGCACTTCGTTACGTGATTCTTTCAGCCGCTGAGCACATGTAGCTACTATGTTATTCAGTTTCGTTTCCATTCGACTAAGGGCCTCCCACTCTCCTGATTCTGTCGCGTCAAGGGCATCTTCCATCGAGTCAGTCCAGGCCACTCTCGCAGCCATCAACACCGTCTGCATCGGGTAACTTGACACCCATTTCATTGAATTGTTGGAAAACCGAAGAGCTTCTTCATCTTCCAAAACGTCCTTGGCCAGGCCACGCATGGTTACCTTGATTGATTGTTCGAGCAACGACATCCACCATTCGGCAGATCCTTCAAGCCTTAACTTTGGAACAAGTGCTACTCTTTCAGAATGAACCGAGTGGAAACTACAACCTACATTGGCTTTAGTATGTTCCACGATGAAGTTATAATCCACATTTTCCGTTCTGCCTATAGTACCATCGGATAAAAACATCCGCCTAGTTTCAGAACAAGCCTCGGCACTCCTCCCAAGAGAAACGGTTCCAATATTTGGAAAGCAAGACTGAACCAGTGGTAATGCTCTCTCCGGTGTGTTTCCCCGAGACAACATTTTCAGTGCCGTATCATCGGAGACGAAGAAAAATCGTGGAAATTCCTTCTTCTTGTCATCAAGATACTCATGCAGGGCTTTGTAGCACTTCTCTAGCTCCGTGACGATTCCAGAAAGTTTATCCACCTGGCCCTTCATACCAAGCGTGTTCTCAACCCATTGGAACGAATGCATTTCATCTAATACTCCGCATAGTTCCGTATCCACAGTAGTAAACCTTCGCGTATCTTCCGGAAGTGTAGAGGCAATGTCTCTACTACTCATAAAGACTCCCTCCATGGTTGTCCACATGTTCTGGGCCGTCAATAGCAAATGAGTATTTTCCCGTATGACCGCGAGTAGCTCACTGAGCTCTAGACACATATTATAGCATGAGCTCTTCCACTCCCGTACAAGGGTTGAGGACAACTCAAAACCTGACATGCTAGATAGGTAGGCAAGAGACCCTTGGATCTCAAACTGTTGCTCATCTATAGTTTCGAACACCCAATCAGCGTTTGTCACGGTATGAGTCTTAATTTCTGCAGAGGACTCGGTAGCGGCAGCAGCGCTGTCTTCGTATGCAGAGAATTCCAATTTTGCAGACTTCCAAAAGTTCTTGATGTTGACTAACTGCGCCTCCACTTTTGCTTCCCGCTTCGCCTGAGAGACAATATCTGTACACGCAGTACGATGTCGCTTAAGATCGACGGACAAAACATCCCCAAACCGCAATCCCTCCAGAGAGGGCAGCGTTTGCTTAGTCACCAACTCGATCAGATTCCAGTGACGGGCTTTTACCGCCCCATCAAGCAGCTCAGCTACTAAAGGCGAAACTGACCTCAGCACATAGCACATATTCGTTAGACCGTTAAACAAGGGGATGTCTACAAACCCACTGACAACCTCTTCACTTAGATATGCAATTCTATTGACATCTTCCTGAAGGCCATCAAATTCCAATTCTTTCCAACTGGTGGACCAGTATCCTTCGATCGTAATGGAGATATCATGAGCAGCATCTGTAACTTTCTTGAACTCTCTTAGCAAATAGAACTGATTTAGCAGGCTTTTCTCGGATGAATATAGAGATGTTCTTGAGTTCACAGGTAACCCGTCACCGGCTTCTTTTAGTGCCAAGTACCGCACGAAGTCGTGATCTGTGGAAAGGAACGAATTATCAGAGCCAGAGAGCAAATCAGAGCAACCACATAATCTACAGTGTTTTCGCCAGAGCGAGCAAAGCCTCTGGAAGTGATCATGCAGAAAAACGTAGACTCTGCCGATGTTGCCTTTCAGGGATTGTAGAAGTGTTGGCCAAGCATTGATCCGCTTATGAACATTAGCCGGATTCTCCTCCGCTGGACCCTTGAAGATTTCTGAGAACGTTTCTGAGACTTCATCTTGGTAAGAGTGTACTTCCTGTACATGTTTGCTGAAGTGCTCCTCAGTTTCCACTTGAGTATCCTGGAGCATGTCAGAGTATGCTTCTCGTGAGACTTTTAAATTAGAAATCATGGACTCCCACTCTCTTCGCATCTCTGTCACGCTATCGTTCAGCACTCTCCCTTCAATTGCAATCTTTTGCATGGCGTTAAAAGCGGTAATTTCTCGCTTTGTTTCCTTGTCAAGGTACGCCCTTAACGAGGAAGACACGCTGTGGTGTTGGGAATCGTCATCTTCACTACCCAACACGTATTTCAGTATTTCGTCCATTGAAGAAAATCCAGCTCGAATAGATCTATCACGGTGAAAAAAAGCGTACATCTGAGAAGTAACGAACAGCGAACTGGAACATCCAACCTCTAAAGAACAACCAGCAATTTCATTCAACCAGGCAGGAAACAAAGGGCAGGCCTCGTAGAGAAAGCCCAAGTCAGGCGAAAAGCAGTCAAAATGGTTCTTAATCTCCAATTTCTTCCGCTTGCTTTCCGTATTACGTATGCTTTCAATTACATCTTCGAAGCGGGATGGAACGAATTTATTCAAATCTGAGAGCACCTTCGCCCAAAAGTCTGTACTAACAAGAGTATTTGCAGCCCTAATTAAGGATCCGAGAAAAATTAGGCGGCTTAATAAGGTCTCTAAGATACACTGGAGTACCGAACCAATTCTGGCCAAGATCAAGTTTTTCAGTTTGCCCCGGATACCCACAAACGTCACCTCAACGCAATTAACATGTGTTTCGGCGGGGATGCTATCCAGTTCATGAAATGCGTTAATCCACTGTCCAAAGAAGTTCTCCAGACGCTCCGTGTCAAAGTGCCAAGATAAATCCCGTCCAGCTAACTCTACGTACTGCTGCAAAGAAGCATTGTCAGAACTATTATAGCAGATGGACTTCCACTCTTCCGACAACGAAGAGTAAGTTCCACTTTCGCATCGCATAATACTTGTAAAGCACTCCATGGCGTCGTTGCAAACGCTTTGTTCCCAGACCCACTTAAACTTGTCCAAATGGCCAAATGACGCTCTACAACGGTCGTCAATGTGCGAACACGTTTGATCGATCGCGTCGGCCAACTCGGTAATCTCCAAAGACATGAGTATGTCTTTTTCATAATTGTCGGAAGTCTCGTCAAGTTTGTTTAAATATCGGCTGCATCGGACAAATCTGTGGAGCCAATTGGAGAGTTCATCAGATAAAGAGGCCCCTTTGAGGTCTAGAGTGTCGGGCGGTAGATCAAACGCCAGGGTGGTGCCTTCTTCAGATTCAGATAGAGTTACAGGAACCTCTACATACGTCATTGATGTTGGTTTTTCCGGTTTTACGAAGGCAAAAAACGAAATTAAGCCTTTAGCAATTCCTCTAAGCAAGCCGCAGTACAGCATGCGCGACAGAAAACTGCAAAACTGTCGCCAAGCTTCCGAGTCCGCACGGCATTTTAAGTGGGATCTCGCAGTGTGCAACGTATACTTCGCCATTTTGCTATTGGTCACAATGCTCTCTTCATAATGGTGAATGACGGCGTTCTTAGCTTCCGTGAAGTCCCGAAAGGAGCAAAGAGAGCTCTGAATTGGAAATACTTCCGGTGGAGAGGAAATAGACGAACATATTTCCATAAGCTTCCTTATACAGCGGTTTAGTTCTCCCGAATAATGCTCTAAGGAGCGTACGAGATTTCCCGTTTCATTGATAAACGAGGAAACAGAAGGAGAATTCCATGTAAGACGTTTAACCCCTTGGTTCAGCTGATTCGACAGTTTGCTAAACGTCTCCTCGAGCAGAGGGCGTTCAACGTCTAGCAAATCCTCGTTGATGACGTTAATCTCTGTGGCGAGCAGCTGCAACTTACCAAAGAACAGCCGAATTTCTTCTGAGCGATTTTTCAACGACTCCGCACTCTGAGGAAGCCTATTGATCTCGAGAAACGAAAAGTATTTTATTTCAGACAAAATACCACTAAAATTGGCGGAAAAATTCACGCGAATTTTGCAATGCTTCCAACTAGAGGGCGGAAGAGATGAGTGCTGTCCACTTCTCGTGTCTTCAACGTATAGTACTGCACTTCCCAATTCCTTCTCAGCATTAGACGTTACGCGTGTTGACCACCGTTGAAAAATATCCGTTTCGTAGTCGTGAACTCTGAGTGTGAAACTGGCGAAGCTACGGATCAAACTGCTCATTTCCGGAAGGGAGCATATGTCACGCCGCAGCTCCTGCAAGGTATCTACCGGGACCTGAAGACAGTGCAGCAGCGAACGAGCCCACAAGACGGCCTCCACAGAAGGTGGAAGCTTTTTTGTTGTCGGCGGATCATCCTTCTCATCCTCAAATATAGCGTTGTACCGACGAAGGTCCTCTTGCAACGATTGTGCAACCCTGAAGAAGAGCTGGTCAAATTCATCTTCAACTGACGAGCCCCAGATGGCCACAGAAGCTTGCTGTAAAGCTTTAAGTTGCGACATGGCCGTCGTTTGTTCGAAAAACGATTGAGATACAACAGAAATAAGTCGTTTGTCTAATTGTCGCACACTAGTTTGAAACTTGAACAACCTGTCATCAAACGTATTGCTTGTTGCAGGAGATAGGTCCATAACGTCTGTAATTGCAAGCGGTCTTTCTGAAATAAACAATATTAGAAATCTGACAAACGCAAAAGCAAACACTCACCTCTTACCGGAGCAATATACCGTTCGTATGTTTTGTCGAAATCCGATTTGATGTTACCAATGTGTAGGGATAAACTTTCAGCATCTTTACCACCCATCACGACATGCCCCAGCTGTTGAAACCGGTGGAGGGAATACAGAATATTGCGTAGATCAGAGAGCCGTTCTTTTACCAAGTTGATGTTAGAAAATCTGCAACAGTTTAAAATTTTCCATCAGCGTGATGTGTGCCGGCCGGCCATCGGAAAAACTTACATGGCCTCGTCATGGAATACCCATGGATGATAAGGCAAGAGACTACCAACCTTCTCTTTCGCATCCCTAAAAGCCTTTTTTAGTCGAGAAATGACGCCCAATCCTACATCCACGTATTCGAACCCATCATGAGCCATACGAGACATCAAGCATGCGTCCAACGATTCTGAAAAACTCTTAATCATGCGAGTAATACAGTTTGAAATTAGTTTCCCACTTGAGACGATTTTTCCCATTCCACCAAATCGTTTAGACCGAACGTAAAACGCTGCCAAGCACCCCCAGCTTCGGCGAAGGAGGTAGTCCACTCTTTCAAGATCTAGTTGCCGCGGGGTTTGAAGTGAACGGATTTGAATTTCCAACCCTTCGATATATTTCCGCAAGACTTGCATAGCGAAATAGTTCTCCTCAGATTCTCGGTAGTGTGCTTCCAGAGCCTTCAGAGCGTCGGCATATGGTCTTGTGTAAGTGGATTGCATCTCCACAAGGCTATTCCATAAGCACTTGCCATAAGGGCTGCTGACGACATTCACAATGCTTGTCAATTGTTTAAATCTGTTGTGCCAGTAGCAAACCATTAACAATGGGCCAGGAAGAGAACCTACAAAAGCGCCCCGGTCATGTGTATTCTCCATCGCTGTATCGTTGACGAACGGCGTCTCCGGTCTTATACGATTTGTTGCGGCAGTTATAGCTTTCTCCTCTGAGAAATCCAAAACAGTTCGTATACGGTGCGTCCAATCAATAATAACTCGTTCAATTTCTTCAGCGGTAACGGAGGTCTTCTGGGCTTGCTCAACTCGGCTTATTACCGAGATTCTACTCGTGCCCAACGCGGCCGATTCACCCATCGAATTTCGTACCAGATTACGAAGTCGTGATAGCCTATCCCTACAGTCGGTAGCAGACAGAGCGGCAGAACTGTCGGAGCAAACCAACGCCCTTGCGCTCGGGAAAAGAGGGGCATGGGGCAGTATTTTATGGCCGCGCGCGGTTCCATACTGCATGAACTGACGATAGAGAAGAGACGTACAGAGGAAACATCATGTATCAAAACTTACCATAGCCTGAACTTCTTCCATAAATCGGCCCGTTTCGCTGATGAATTCGTGATAGATGCTCTTGGACCATCTATGCACCGCACCCATTGCCGGTACTAATGGGAGGATTACTTGTACAAGCACACCGTACATTTGAACAAGGGGAGAGCCTTGTATGCAGTGCATCAAGATCTTGCCCTGCGTATGGGCAACCTCAGCCGGATCATTGCTCCCGCTACGAACCCGAAAGAAGCACAGGATCTTGCTTGTACTCGGGAAGTCAACCGACGAAACGCTTGGTACAATCGATCCAACATTCTCTACGCGTGTTGTAACGAAAATAGACGAGGGTCTTTGAGGTGTAATATCCGGAAGCTCCGTTGGGACCTCCCTGGAAGTTGTAAGTTGTCGGCCTCGACGGAACCTGGGATTACTAGCCTTCTCTGTGTTGGAAGAGTTCGAACTCTTGTCAGGTACAGGAGGCAAGCGAACCTTTTCCTTGGACGGTGTTGATTCATACGCCACTAATACGTCTGTTTCTCCTTGCAAAAAATGGTGGGCCTTTGTTTGAAATTCTCGTGAATTCATCAACCGAAACAAATGTGAGTCTGGTGTATCTTCCAAACCACTCTGTTCATGTCGCCTCCGAGTGTCTCTTTCTTCTTTCTCCTCTTCGTATATCACCGCCCCTCGCCGGGTCTCGCTGAACGTAGTGGTTATCTGCCGAGCTATCCACTCCATTGTAAATTACCACCGTTAACAGAAATCACTTCTTGTGAGCTGCATCCATGCACAACCTTCGTCAATACGTCCCACACCGCACGAGACCAGTCAAGTGGTGGATGATTTATCAAATACAAACAGGAAAACAGCTTCTGTCTGTGTGCACACAATAGATCGAAGCACTTGAAGTTGTCGGCAGGCTGCAGCGCTGCGACAGGCAAGTCGCAAGTTGCAATCTGCAGACTGCAGGCTGCAGTCTACGGTGGTACCCCTGAGGATCGTGATCAATCGGAACCCTGCATATTACAATTGCAGTTTGCAATTTATTTACCAGCACTCTCTTAGAAGTACCTGGGTTTGCGCATTCAATCCTGAACTTTGAACAGCTACAATTGTAATTGCAAATCCGCGCCCAGTTGGTTGACTCGATGTCCGCATGATGTATGATAATCCGAGTGTATCCCCCTGGCATCCTGCAATCTTCGAAAACGCTAAGACCAAGTTGCTTATGCTGGTATCTGAAACATGGGAAGCTCCCTCTATCCAGGATCCCCATCCCTCATACACCTCTCCTGCATGGGCGCCAGCCGTCGAGGGAGTGACCAAGACACGACTTCGCACGCGCATCAAGAAAGCATAGCCAAATCCAGCTTAGGAACCTATCAGAAATGTACCAAAGGGCAACTTCGAATATGCTTCCCGGGGACTTCCGTCATGCTGAGGTTGGTTACCAAGCAACTTCTTGTAGGAGTAGCACGAGAGAGAACATGTCTCGGGTGTACTCACAACTACAGGGGACTGGCAAATAGTTGCCAAGTGCACCACGGGCCTAAAGGAGCAGTATTCATCCGTGTTAAAGAGCGAATGTCAGCCTGTAAAAATTGTAAACGAAACTGCATACTCGCAGTGCCCCCGTTTTGTCGCTTGGAACACGCATCAACGTGACTGACAGGTTGGCCGTCATCAGCTTGCGGAAGTTCCGCTTGCACTTCCAAACTTAAGCAAAATTGATACACGTGCTGCACATCGATTTCGGGGAAAGTTGAGCTGTGCAACCTTCCTTGATACCCTATGGCTGCAAAGTAAAGTCTCGAGCAACTTGCGGGGGACAATTGTACCACAAAGATCAGTCGAATTCGAATGTCTTCCTGCCTTCGGGGATTTTTCGTTAGTGCCCGTGGTTCGGAAGGTGTTAAGCCTACTAAAGAATGCATTCCTTATTCCACAGATACTGGTGTATGAAGCCGGATGTGAAAGGCTAACCGTCGCCTGAAACCCATCGAGGGCAGATCCTTGAGCTTTGGAACGGCGCAGAGAGTCTACTGCACCGGAATTTCCCTGAGAGCTTCTCCAATGATGGTGTTTATTAATCACCTGAATTAGTCGTGAGGTTCTGAAATCCGTGAGTGAAGTAAATACAGCGCGCTCGAGTCCGCCCTCTGGGTACCTCTCGTCAGCCAGAGCAGGAAATAGATACCCTGCACACGAGACCCCCAGGGTGAGCAATGCGGCTGGTTCATGAAGTTTCCCTAACAAGATAGCAGCAGCAGAGATCCCATAAAGCTTTTGTATATGTAATTGCACTTACGTCAGAACGCGGAAGCTTAACCAGTGTTTCGCAGAACTGGTAATATGTGCCAAATACTTTAATCGCCCGTTGGTGAGGAAATAATTTGCTGGAGTCTGCTGGATTGTCCCTGTCAACTTTGTGGACCAGCAGATGGCGCAGAATCGATGATATGAATACCAGATAGGGAGAAATGGTCTGCGTGTCAGACTCGTCTTGTAGTAGGCGCATCGCCCCTGCTGCTCGCTATACATACCGGTGCTTGTTGTGTACTTGCAAGGGAAGGGGCAGCGCGTATTCAGACGAGAGCATCTCTCCCCCACCCAATCCGGGTATTTGACGCGAATGAATGACTCCATTGTCGTGGATACCTCCACTGAACGTCATACGTGTCACTGGCAGCAAAGCGGAAAGTTTTCACTCACGCTACCACCCGTGGAGCCGTATGCCTGTTTCATATGCTGTATGTATTTCCCTGTAATGTTGATAAATTACCATATTCGTAAAAGAGACAATTTTGTAGTTACAGATGGCCTCACTCTATGGGTACATTACAACCACTTCTTCTCGTATCTCTGCGACTGAAGACTCCAAACACACTGGTCGCAACGCGGACGGCGTTTTCGATGAGTTGCATTGTGGATTAGAGGCTCAGAGCGATACCATTTGTTTGTAGCAGTGCATACCACTGAGATACACCCTTGTCCACGTAGTAAGTGTAAGGTTGGAGGGTGAAAAGCGCTTCGCAATGTCTGAACGACGAACCACAACTCTTTCTCCCGCCAGCGCAGACGGTGCAAGTAGCCGCCATAGGGCGAGAAATGCCGGTAATACTAGCCCTCTGCGCTCAATAACGCACGGGGACGGATCCTCAGATACGCACGATGTGTTTCTTCAAGAGCTAGAGCATCGGACGTACGTGGAATCGGTGCATGAACTCTCCCGAGAAAGCTTGGAGAAACAGGTTCAACTCCTTCAGCGATACGCATCACTGTTGGACGAAACGAGGAATCGTCAGATCAAAGAACATGTACATAAAAACCACCAATTGGAACATCGCTACCAAGCGAAGGTTGAATCCTACGAGAACGCTCTCCAGGATGAACGAAAGTTAACCTACCAACTCGGCCAGACATGTCAGGATATCAAACAAGATAAGGAGCGCTTAACGAAGGAAGTGGAGGAGTACCGGGCTAAAGTCGAACAACTTCAGCAAAGCTATGAGAACGAAAAGGAAGAGATAAAGCGAAGCTACCAGCAGAAAATTGACTCGCAGAAGGAGCAGCTAGAGAAGATTTGTACCGAGTGTGAGGAGATGGAGAGCAAGTTAGCCACACTGCGTGCAACATTTAGGACGTCTGGCAATCATCCCCTCCAGTCACTGGCAATTCTCTCCCAAGGGCGTTGTGGGAAACTTAATCAGTGTGTCATTCAAGAAGGAATTCCTAGCCAACTTGAGCAGATTAAGCAAGAGGTGTCGGAATACCGAGAACTGGTGCAACAGAGAGATGAACAGATTTACGCCCTTGAAAGGAAGTACCAGCATGCGCCTCAAAGCTCGAATGACACCGCGACTGCAGAGGAGGGTTTCTGCCTAGAAATTCAACGGCCCCATTCACCAGAGGTACTCTTAGAGTCCCTCGCCAACGGAAACAACGAGTCCACGTCCCAACACTGGCCTCCGAGGCCCTTGGCTGGCAATTATGATCATGAGGAAATGACGTCCTGCATCCAAGACCAGGTTGTGGACGAGACACAGCGACTACGAGAAAAACTTCAGGAGTCAGAACAAATACGGGAGGAGCAACTGGAGGAACTACGGAGATCGGAATACAATGAGGAAAGATTGCGAGAGCAAGTAAATCGTCAGGTACGCCAACTTGAGAAAACACTACAAGGGACCCAACGTGAGTTGCGCGATGTTAGGAGTCATTATTCAACCCTTGATAATAAACTTCATGATGAAAAACAAAGAGCCAGGCTTCAGGAAAGGCACAATCAACGTCTTAATGAGCAAATCGAGGCGTTAAAGAATTGCGAAGAGGAGAATAAAGAATTGAGAAAAAATTTGAAGAGCGAAGTTTCTTATAAACATCAGGTAGCCAAGAAGCTAAGGCAAGTATTGGAGCAAGTCTATCAACTGAAAGACGGCACGTTGAAAAAGAGTCTTCAAAATCCGTACGAACGGACACAAGAGCTCCGCGCTGAAGTTGAAAACCTCTCTCAGTGGGTAAAAAAACTCCAAGGAAAGGAAAAACAACGGATTAATTGGTATATGCTTCGAGTCTCGGATACGAAGCGTAGTTTTGACAACCAGATAAATGGATTGGTCGACCGACTCTGTTCTCGAAACCGCATTTCACCGGGCAGCACGCTTGCAACCTTCGAGGATACGGGTACGAGAGAAGTCGACAATTGGATGCAACTGCACCATGCAGTGGCAATCCACCATCAAAACATGCAACGGTATGAAGACGAGCAGCACGATATGATTTCTAAGCAACAGGAACTGCAGAAGCGGATTGATTCATTAGTACAATTGATCGACAAGTTAAAGTCGTCTTGGTACGTGAAGCGTTCCGAAAACGATACGCTCACGAAAGAACGCGATAAAATGTACGAGAAAATTAATGAGTTGAATGAAGAAAATGCCCGATTGCGAGAGCCTAAGGATAATAAATCCACTAAGAAATCGTTGTCAAAGAAGGAAAGTATGAAGCAGCTCTCTTTGGAAAATGAAAACACGGAGCTTAGAGAAAATTTGCAAACCCTGAGAGATTTGTATGCTGAAGTTGTGCGTAACAAAACTGATGCTGATTCTTGGGAGGAGGATCTTCGGGAGATGCAATTATCCGTATCGAACAGCCCCCTCCAGCAAGGGAACAGAACAGGTGATGAGACCGTAGTTGAGGACTTGGGATACTGCTCCTCTTTATTCCATCGTCTGTATACACAGCAATATGATTGGAAGCATGCTAGCGACATGCTGGAGTCTATCGTGAGGTACTGCAAAGGATTGGCAGACGTTGCGTCTCAGGGGAAAGATATTAGGTCGTTATACGGGGAAGTAGTGTTTGTTATTGCGGAGGTGGAAAGTACATATGATTATATGTGCCGCCGAAAAGTGGATGTACCAGATATCGAGGCATTGAGGGAGCAAGGAATCTTTACTGTCATGAGATTGCTGGAGAAAACGGGCGAGGGGACACGGAAGAGTCCGTTGGACGAAGCCATCACCATGTTCAGTGATAGTGCACCCCCGTCTCCGGATCCTGTGTATTCAACCACTTCGCAAGTGTTCGGGTTATACCGGGAAGCGTGTGAACATAATGTAACTGAAGCATATTTTAGACTCGGCCGAATGTATCATTTTGGCGAAGCAGTTGAAAGGGACACCGTGGAGGCAGCAATCTGGTACGAGAAAGCAGTAGCAATGGGTAACCACGCTGCTGAAAACAATCTAGCCCGGCTCTGCGAGAGTGGGGACGGAGTCACACAGGATGTGGCTAAGGCATTCGAGTTGTACTCGAAGGCTGCAGAAGGAGGGCACGCTGCAGCTCAATATAATTTAGGTGCTCTTTATGAATCAGGCAAAGCTACCGAACAGGATATGGAAAAGGCGTTTGAGTTATTTCAAGAAGCTGCAAGTTCCTCTGTCGAAGCACAGTTCAAAGTTGGATGGATGCTAGAGCAGGGCTCAGGGATCTCCCAGAACATTGATGAGGCGATAAACTTTTACAAGCAGAGCGCAAGTCACGGGTTATTAAATGCACAGTACAACCTTGGGGTATTGTATGAGAAGTCAAAGGCTGATTTTGACAATGCTGTTCGATACTATACCATGGCAGCGGCAGCCGGAGATTCTGATGCCCACGAGGCGCTATTAAGGCTTTCTGACAATTGATCCAGCCAGCCACCGTATTGAGACTGGTAACATGTTTCTTAATTAGTTCAGTTCGAACTTCAAATCCGACTCAACAGTTGGCTGCTGTGTTGTACAACAGCAGTTCTGCAACAGGCCCCTTAGTATAATGGGTTCCAAAATGTTTCTGCTGTTACTCTGTGTAAGGTTTCTCTTCCTTCTTTGGTTTATTGCTTGCTAGTAAGAATGAACATCTGCAGGATACCGCTGATATGACCCTAAACAGTAGCCACTTCACCTGATTCCAGCTTGTACTTAAGACCCAGAAGCTTAACGCGGCCTTCTTCGTTCGCCTTTCGGACTACCTCAATATTGCTTAACTGTTGCAGCTGATGAGTCACGTTATATTCCACTGCATTATCGCACAGTTCGCTCCTGTGTGCATAGTCAGAACTCTCGGCTGCTGATAGAACTGCAGGTCTCAACTTGGCCATTAACGCGTCCATTGGAGCCATGTTTTCTCCTTCGGTAGAGGCATTTGGAGTACGTATGTTCGCACCATCGGCAGTGCTGTCCACACACAAAGACACAGCCTTACAGTCTTCATGACCGAGAACCATTACCAGTGGTGTACGTGTAACCTCGACAGCAAACTGAATGGTGGCAACAGCATCTTCGCTCAGAACGTTGCCCGCATTGCGAACGACAAATAGCTTGCCCATGTCGCAATCGAACACCAATTCTGGAGATATTCTGCTGTCCGAGCATGTTAGAATTGTGGCCACCGGAGCTTGACCTGGGACCAGTTCCCTGCGTTAGTGGACCCGGAAGCGAAGGTGCTCAGCACACACCTAGGAGACGCATTCACACGGAACTTACCTCCGTCGCTCGCGAACACTTTTTTTGTGAGGGTCCTCCGAGAATATCCCAACTTTACCCTCAATGAATCGCTGGTTTCCTCTCTGGAGAAGTTCCCACACGCGATCTAGAGAGTCCGTCGCCTGTTGCACGCCAGGCCAGCCACAATAAACCTAATCCTTTGAAGTTCGGTGTGCTGGGAATCTTATACGTGTGTACCACCTACCTCTGGCTGAACGACGTCCGCCTTTGTACCATACTCGGCCATTCCATGTCGGAGACACGTCCATGGTGTTCTTGGACTGCTTCCGAAAGTTCCAGCTGGAACCAACCGCTGATTCCTGGAATACAATGAGCTTTGCGTCGCCCAACGACGCAGCGCCATTCCTACACACTCCCGCGACTTATTCATCTCTCTGGCATAGCTTGCTGTGGTGCCTCTGTTTCGTTGTGCGACGAAAACCTTGGTCCAAAGGGTGTTCTTTACACACGCTACGCAGCTAAAATTCAGTCACGTTCGCAATTTCCAAACCACCACCAGTACTATAAAGTATTGAGGGTCTCTGGTACGGTTTTCTCTTTGAATGAATCAATGATCAAGCCTGTGAAAAGTTGATATTCTGTGGCGCGAGGTGTGCGACTCCGCCCCGGAGTCCACGATATGGAGCGAAGTTCCAACAATACTTGTACAACTTGAAATTTCAACTTGTTCAATTATTAAGTTATATTAACATTTAGTGGTGGGTAAGCGTAGCAGCAAAAGGCGTCAGAAACACGGGAAGTTGCCGTAAGACACCAGAACAGACAGGAACTTCCGGATTTCCGTGTAATACCCGGAGGAACCATTGAGTACGAAACTAATAATATGGTATCGACAGCGTTGTACACTACCCATGCGTATGCTATAGGAAAAAAGGCATATATAACCGATTCCTTGATTTTCTTAACCCCCCACTCAAGGTTACGGGGCACCATATTGTAGTGTAACTAAAACCTACGTGCAATGATGGATAACGAAGATGGTAATGGCATTGCTCGAGCAAGAACAGGAATAAATGTTTCGATCATATGATTTTTGCTTCACCCGAATCGAGCAAGTATTTGACACCTAGAACTCTTAGTCTTCCCTCCCTTGTTGCTCTTTGAACGGCTTCAATTTTTTCAACTGCTTCCATCTGCTGCCTGATATTCTCTTCAATAGCACAGTTGTATAACTTCGAATTATAATTACTTAAATTCTTCCCTTTTAACCGGCTTGCAGCATTGAGCACTGCCGGACGAATTTTCTCCATTAGTTTTTCCATTGGAGAACTGTTTACGTCAGGATCCTGTAGCTCCGTCTGCATTCTCCCCGTAGAATCCGTCTGTACGGTCTTGATGCATCTGCCAACAGCCATGCAGTCCTCGTGACCAAGGACCAACAACAGTGGGGTACGAGCAATTTCAATTCCGAATTCAATGGTTGCAATGACATCGTCGTCCACAACATTTCCCGCATTTCGCGTAACGAAAAGCATTCCTATATCACAGTCAAATGTTAATTCGGGGGAAATTCTGCTGTCAGCGCATGTTAGAATAGTGGCTACAGGTGTCTGTCCATCTAGCAGCTCCCTGGTGCCAAATAACGGTCAAAAATAACAGTGTCGCCGTGCTTGAACAGCGCACTATAATACGCACTTTCGCCTTTCAGTAATTGGCTTTCTCAATGGATTTTCCGTAAATTTTCCAACTTTGCCTTCCATGAACCGCTTGTTTCCCCGTTGTAGCTTTTCCCACACCACATCCGGAGAATCTGTAGCCTGCGTTCTTGAAGGTTCGAGTGGTAGGAAACGTAAGATGCAGGCCTTAATGCAGTTTCCACATACCTCTGGGGCAGAGAATGTGGAGTCTGAACTGAAACTAGCTTTCTGATGTCTCGTTTGAGGTAGCATACCAAAATATGTCCTTTCGGATAGTGTTCTCCGAAAACTTGATCTGACAGCATGGTATCCATGGCCCTTGGTTCCTTTAGACAAGATAGACGACGCGATACTCGTAGCCCATTGAAATACCATAGTCTGTTGTACTCAAAGTTTCAATGGAAATTGGCAGGCGTCTGTATCCGAGACACTGAGGAGCTAAAGCAGCAAAGTTCTGGGCTTTATTCTCTGCCGCTTTCCACCAACGATATCATACCCTCGCAGCAGCTGCGTCGTCGGGCACACAGTCTCGTGGTGTATGCGTTTTTCGGATTGCAATGCGAGTGGCACTGTTTGGTATCAAGGGGCAAACGTACTTGGGTGAGTACAAACACCAGAAAATGGCCTAATCTGGTGTAGGTGCCAAGTTAACAGCTTCAAGGCAGAACGACAGCTCATTTCAGGTTTGTTAGCTTTGGTGTTACCGTCAAGTGGTTCACGATAGTAAAGGAGAAAACATGAATAAAGCTTTTCGAGAAGTTAGTCAATATTATAGACGTGGGACGGGCCCATTGTCTCATCGACAAAGAGTGCAGAGACTGTACAGACATGCACTGAAAACACTACAAGACTGGAAGCCCAGGAGAGCCATGTTTAACCGATATGCATCTGATATAAGAGCAGAATTTGATGCGAATATACAGGCTTCTAATGAGTAAGTGTAGGACAAGCGTGAACCTTCCTTATGTGAGGGGAGATTAAGCTCTCGAGTGATGACCCTGTAGACTCTTTGTCCTGGTTGTTTGGTCCCTACATTTAAAATCAGCTTGGAGTACTTGTACGATTCTATTACTTACTATCTCTCTGATGATTGCAGAGCTGCGAAACGATTATTAAGAGAAGGAGAGCAACGACTAGAAGCTTACACGCATCCTGATCCCTATGTTGGTACGTAGTGCTCTCTGGGTAACACAAGGAAACTGTAATTACGCCACTCCCTGGGTTTACAGCACCGTTTATGCCTGGAGGATCGAAATTCATGCGCAACCCACCTCCATCTTTGGAGGAATCTTTCCCTGATGGTATCCCACCTGAAGCCAACATCTCCTCCCAGACGGTCGAGTATGTGCAGGTAACAGAGAGCGCATACGCACCCGACGGCTACGAGACCGTACTTGTGGATTCATACAAGAAGAAAGCAGAATAAATTTGCAACGTGCACAGTGTCACGTTTTCTTCCATCATAGAGATATTTGCGGCGGTTTCGGGCTCGAGAACCGTAAGACCCAGCAGCTGGGTCCCAGCTTTGAAGATCGGACAATCATTTCGCAGGGATTGCCGTTAGAGCAATTCGGCGTATTAGGGTCTACATGCAATGCAACAGATACACGTTAACCGAGAATATTGTATATCTCTGTCATCTCTCCTTGTTGAATGGTAGTGCATACGTCTTTGGTAGCCATATACCAGAGAAAACGATGTCAACGGAAGTGAAGGCGTTGTTGGCGCAGTATGCCCGGCAGGGCTTTTATCGTTATATGCAGACTGTATGCGATGAGGTCATCAAGAAAAAGGGCAATGAGTCAAGCCTCTTGTTCTGGAGGGCGTACGCCACATTCCAGCAAGGTACGTCAATGTGATTATTAAGGCGGAAACCCTTGGCTCTTTCAAACTGGAATTCTTGTTACAGGATTGGGAAGTGAAGCAATTCGGTATATGGAGTCGGCTAAGAGCAGACGTTCATTGACTTTTGCTGTTCAAGAGTCTCTACTACATTTCCACAAGAGTGCGCGAACAATTGATCGGGACGCTGTGGCCGAGCTCGAGCAATCGCTCCCGGCGTTGGAGGATTCGACTTCCACCGAATCGTTGCTGTTGTTGATACCATTCCACTTGTATCTGGGAAATTGGGCCCGAGCCAAAGAGCTCTCACTCAAACTAGACCACGAAAATCCAGAAAGTGCCGATGTGAGTACCATGCTTGGGTGGGTGCACGTATACACCCCAGTGAGCGAGAGCAAGTCCGTCGAGCAAGTGAACCGAAGCGTCAACTTCTTTCAAGGTGCTCTCGCACAGCAGCAAACGGAGAACAAGTAAGTTACAGATGCTTAATTTCGTATTGATGCCGAATTCAGAATACGTACGAAACCATCTTTGCCGGTGCAGCAAAAAAGGGATCGATGCCCAAATGGGGCTGGCCAAGTATTATGAGCGTAAGGGCGCGTATGAAGAAGCAGTGGATACGTTGAACGAGGTATCTGTTACGTACACATGGTTTCTTCCGGCGTTGGCTGAGAAAGCCAAGCTAATGGCGAAGCACGGGGATTGGGAACAAGCTTCAGAAGTAACACAGAAACTGCTGGACCAGGATAGTCATGATATTGAAGCCCTTCGTCTCGAAATCCTTGAGGAGCTTACACAAAATGCCCGCCCCGAAATAGCTGCTACCAGATTGGGGGAGTTACTTGATGCGGTAGATAGACACGAACCAAAGAATGCTCGGCTCTACTATGATATTGCTAGGTGCTTTTCACGAACATGTTGTGGATCCAAGAAGGTGCTGCGTCGAACTGCCTATTTTATCGAAAGGGCACGTGCTCTAGATGATAAGCAGAGTGATTATTTAAATGAGTTAGGTTACGAGTATGCAAGGATGAAGGACTATGCCACTGCTTCGGAATACTACAATGAGGCGGCAAGACTGGACGAGAGTTCTGTGGATGCTATTGCTGGAATAATATATTGCCAACTGAATCAAGACTTGTACGAAGAAGCGGCCCAGCAACTGGATCTTTTTAGAATGATCCAGCAAAGTATTGGCCGGACAGCTGAACTGGCGTTTCTGGATGCGTTACTTGCCTGGAGGAAAGATGAAGACATTAGCAGGCATGTAAAATTGTTAGATGAAGCAAGAGATTTACACAGAAAGGCTATGACGCGGGTTCAGCAATATGGACTCTACAATATATACGATATTTTTGAAACGATGAACCCTGACTTTATCCAAGACATGGCTAGGGAGTATCTTATACACACAGAAGCCAGCTCTTCAACGAGCTCGCTGACAAAAGGGAAAAGCGGTGGTGGAAGTGACGCTGTTAGCAGTGGTATCCGCTTACTCATGCAGGTTACACACCGAGCACCTGGTGCGCTAGATTCACATATGCTGCTAGCAAGAACCTATTTTGCAGGAGGTGATTATAATGAAGCTACTCGGGCTCTCATGACTTGTCTCAACTTGGATCCGTCGTACAGTGATGCCTACTTGCTCATGGCACAGGTCCATTTAGCAAATCGAGACACTAACGCTGCATCGTCGTCACTTGATCAAGCACTAAGTCATGATTTCCAGGTGCGCAACAGTCCAGTCTACCACTTTGTTAAGGGCAAACTACTTATTTCACAGGAAAAGTTAGAAGATGCCCGCGACATCTTCGTTGCAGCCTTGAACTTACCGGGAGTAAAATCGTCAACAACAGAAAGTAGGAGTAAAGCAGGAGGCAATTCCTCGTCAATTTCTCTGCATGATCGCGCAGGAATTTTCGTCCATTTGTCAGAGTGCTATATTCAGCTTGGCGAGTTCCAGAACGCCTCGAAGACTATTCGATCTGCTACAGAAGAGTTCGCTGGGACGCCGGAAGAGGTTCGGATAATAGTTGCCCAAGCGCAGTTGTACATCGAACGGGGGGATTTCGATTCGGCGATTAAGGTGCTTAAGAATGTACCCCCAAACAATCCTTCGTATTCGTCCGCTCAAGTGAAAAAGGCCGAGATTTACTTACGGCACCGCCGAGATAGACGAGCCTACATCAAATGCATGGAAGACCTGGCTAGTCGAGACCCTAGTGAGCAAAACTACGTGTTATTGGGTGAGGCTTATATGAATATCCAAATGCCTGACGAAGCTATAGACTCGTTTCAGCAAGCCCTTCGTCAGTCACCGGACAACACGAAGTTGATCATGAAAGTTGGTAAAGCGATGACCACTATGCACGACTATAGACGAGCTATTGATTACTACGAATCCGCTCTCGACCAGGCCAAGCAACGGGCTGTAAAGTCTGGGACAGCAAAATCTTCCGATATTGCAACTATCCGGGGGGCTCTCACGGAGCTGTATATTAAGCTAAGGAAGTTTGATCGTGCAGAAGAGTTGATATCAGAGGCCCAAAGCGAGGCTCAGTATGAATCAGATGCAATGGGTCTGATGCACACTCGCGATAATTTGCGGCTACTTGCTAAAGTGCATGATGCCGCTGGTTATAAGACGAATGCGGTTGAGTATCTCGAGCGTGCTATGCAATTGCAGAGCCAAATCGTCGACCAACTTAGGAGCACTGCGGCTGATCTAGTAGATCGGGAACGCCAGTCAGCAGCTGATTTGTGCTCCGAAATTGCACAGCTTCATCTGGAGAAGGTCCCTGCGGAAGAATCAAAGGCGCGCGAATACTTTAAGGAAGGGACGAAAGCTGTAAGCACGCATGAACGATGTATGATGGGGCTTGCAAGGCTTCATTTAGCTCACAATGAACTGGACGAAGCTCAACGTGTGGCAATGGCTTTGAAGAAGGCCAACCCGGAAAGTGAAGAAGCCGCGGTGATGCTTGCCGACTTGCTGTTCTCTAAAGAGGAAACTGATGCAGCGATGTATCATTTTCAACAGCTCTTGGAGGCGCATCCGACTCAGTATGAAGCGTTGGAAAAGCTCATTACATTATTGAAACGGGCAGGTGAGCTTGAGGAAGCTCCCCGCTTCTTGAAACTTGCTGTGGCCCACAATCCTACAGCTGAGCAAGAAGCAGGATATCGCTTCTGTCAAGGACTGTACAATCGCTTTATCAATGAACCCCACGAGGCGATAAAGCATTTTAACCATGCTCGAACTACTGGGCACGGAGAATGGGCGGTAAAAGCCATCGAACATATGGTGGAAACGTACATTAGCCCTGACGGAGACGATTTGTGGCACATAGGGGTTGGGGAGAAAGGCGAGGAGGATGAGGGGGGTAAAGACGCAAGTGAGGACAACGCGCTGTCAGAAGAGAGCGCCGCTGTTGCGGAGAAATTGCTTTCTGAGGTACCGGCCAAAGAACGGTCAATTAAGCATGACGTTTTGGGTTGCTACATCCTCATTGCTCAGAGGGACCAAGAAAGCGTCAATGAAGCAGTGAGCCAATTAAGTGATTTACTGCATCAGGATAGTGAATACATCCCAGCTATTTTGGCTTTGGCGACTGCACTGATGGTACTGGAGCAATACCCCAAAGCCCGTAATCAACTCAAGCGAATAGTAAAAATGCCTTACAACGGCGAATACTGGATGGAGTTTGTGAGAGCTTGGCTACTGCTAGCCGATATTTATATCAGCAATGGGAAGTTCGACCACGCTCAGGAGTTGTGCAAGAGAGCACTAAAATACGACCAAAGCTGCCGTCGGGCATGGGAGTACCTGGGAATGATTATGGAGAAGGAGCAATCCTACAAAGACGCTGCGGAGTGCTACGAAAAGGTACGTCGAGGTCGACTACAGTAAAAGACGTCTCCATTGTGATTTTGTTCTCTTGCAGGCTTGGAAACATGATAATGACGCGTCAGCTCCGATTGGTTATAAACTTGCATTCAATTATCTGAAAGCTCAACGGCTTGTAGCAGCGATCGACGTGTGTCACAAAGTGCTGAAGAAATACCCCAGTTACGACGCAATCAGGTCCGATGTGTTGGACAAAGCGCGCAATAGCTTGCGGCCTTAAGTCCTTTGGGCTAACGAGATTAACACCATCCAATTGAATTGAATAGAAAAGCGTGACGTGAGAACGTCCATCCCATTTCACCCCGTGTTCCAGCTAGCTGTCCATCGGCGTCCTCGTCGTGGTCTTGGATCGCCGCGATGGGTAAGTATATTTCGGGGTTTGGTCGGCTCCTGTTTTTTCTGTTTCCGTCCATCGTACCCCTAACGAATACAACAGGGGGGAATAAAAAGGGTTTTGCTGCTGTAGATCGGCTTCTTCGTTTTCCGATTGGAGCTCGAGAGTTCTTTCCATTGGAGAATCGTAGTAAGACGGAGGATGGATACCGAACAACTTTGCTACTCCTGCATCTCCGGGCGGTCTCATACCGGTAGCACTACCACTGGACGAACCTGTCGTGGCAAAGTATTCCGACAAGTCAATGCTCGCGTCCCGAGCAATATTGTACACATGCGGGATAACTTCTCCAAGGTGAAGGTGTAACGAAAATCCTAGCGCAACCCAGACGGCGAATTCATATTTCTGAATGTCTTTCCATGTAACGTTCTGTAGAAGAAGTCAGAGCAATTGTAAAGTTTCACTCGTACACTAGAGCCCGACGGTAAATACTCACGAATGCCTTTTCAATCTCCGGAACAACAGTATTCACTAGCTTTCGCTGGACATCCACTGCCTCGTTGAATTTATATGCTAACACCAAGCAACACACGTATATCACCTTCCGATTAAATTTGTCAACAATCCCTTGCCAAATGCACTTTTCAAAGTATGCAAAGCCCAGAGCAACAGTTCCAAGCTCCAAATCTACCGTCTTCCACAGCCAAGCTCCGAGTCGGCGTAGCTTACGAATCTTCGACAACGTCAATTGCATTGGGCTTAACCAGGGGTGACGTTGACGAAAGGCTTCGTTAATATCCTTCTTTTTAGATTTGTCTGATCTATAACTAAGTATCGACTGCAAAATACGCAGAGAAAAAGGTATCAGAGAGCCCCCAGTTATCCCTCATGCACTATTACCTACAGCCGTGTATGCTTCTTCATTCAGAATTGTCCTTCCTTTGTCAAAGTCAATAGACGGGTCATCTAGTTCCAGTGGCCGATAATTAGGATATTGTGCATTTGCTGCATGCGGTCCGCTGATTCCCACTAAGTTCGATATCAGCTGCGTGTATTCTTGCACCTCCTCCGATTTATTTGTCTCTTGCTTCTCGTTATTGGGCTGTTCATTTGTTTCCAGTTTACCATCTTGTTCACCAAGTTCCTCATTAGTTTCGAGGTGCCCACTTTTTGGCAATCCACTCATTCCCCAAGTTGGTTGCACGAGCCCTGCGTAAGAAGTACCTCTCCATTTGAGCCACACAGGCGCATTCACGTTTCGTCCAAACTTGGCTAAGAGGTCAATTCCCTTCCGTTTCGATTTACGGCGTTGTCGCTCCTTGTGCCTGTCGTAGCTAAGGATTGACGAAACCATCGTTGGGTACCCCTGAAGCAGCAAACATATAACGCACATGTCGCCCAACCAAGCGTTTTAGAACATAATGAGATCGATTCGAGGAAAACTTACTTTGTTGATAGAGAAAATTAACCGGCCCTGCAAAACACCATCCTCGATGAGTGCTCTCCTGAACTCAGCTGTGTGACTTTGACCATGAGTCTTTATATCCTTCTGCAGTTCGACGACCCCTGCTTGTGTGAGTGGATACTAGGAAACGTCAAGACAATGTCGCACGTACAAATTTGTGGCCAGGAATCCGGACGCCAACGTTCCTGCGTGACCATAATTCACCTTTGACAACAAAACACGAGCACCACTAAACGCTTCAAAACACGTACTCCGGATCCAATGAAGCAGCGTTGGTCGTAGAGGTCACCGTGTGAGGTTGCGTTGTCGCTGCGGTTCCCGTGTGGCCTTGGGAGTACGGCGGCGGGTGTTTTCCAGATCCTCTATGTTGCCTTCCTGACCGACGCGTACCCACGGTTCCCAAGGGTATACTCGTCAAAAAATCGAGTGCTTCGTGAAGCCGGTTGGACCTCAGATCCCTTCGCTTTCGTCGATGCACAGTCGTCGCCGCCGCCACCACTTCCGGTTCGGGCGGTGCTGCTTCCTGGTTCTCCTGTGGGGTCGCGTTGTGGCTGCGCGTCTGCGGTGTGGTGCTGGTAGTTTCCGCAGCGTACGAGTACGACCCTGACGATTCCACTTCACGGGGAGTGTAACTGGTGCTGGCATGCTGCGATTCCGATACGGTGGCCTCCGAGTCGAATACAAAGGGACTTGCACCATAACTATCCACTGTTCCAGAACTTCGCTCCTCTTCGTCATCCGCCTCCATTATGATCTCGGAAGAAGAGCCGGCCTTTCGACGCCCTTGCCGAGGGCGTGTATACTCGGGGAAACTTGGAATTCCACCCTCCCCGTAATCTTCGGGCCCAAGAGGTGGAAGTTGGTATCCGCCCTCCTCCTCGGCCTTCTTTGTATCACCGTCATAGCCACTGGCCGCCATTTCTGACCCTTTAGATTAACAGGAAGTAAAAGAAACGTTTATGTCATACTAGTGTTGCAACAATACTAAGGGTACAGCAATGGAGGGAGTAGGTATATATTCCTGAACTTCACAAAGGCAGCTTCACATGACGTTGACGTTCTGCTTCTTCTTCCCCTTGTAGTGGGACTTGTGGTGCTGTTTGTTTGGTTGGGAATTATTGTCCTTATGGCGCTTGGATGGACTTCCTGCAGCACTGGAACCAGGAGAACTGCTCCCCGAAGCCGAAGGAGCCGGGGGAGGAGTAGCCTTGATTGGCGATGGGGCGGCACCTCCCTGAGCAAACGACGCCGAAGAGCAAAACATGTTTTGCAAATGCAAGAAACTATGCTGTGCTTGAACTTCCAGCTCTGATAACCGCTGAACAGTGGGTGCGATGGCAGCAACGTGTTTAGTCTTCTCTGTTTTCGTCCCCTTTTCTTCACCATAGACAACATTAGCGTTCTGGCCAATGCCATGAGGAAACTCGAAATCCCAAATTTGAGAGTGGGCAAGTTTTCCTGCAGCTTTCTTCACAGTAATGCGTGGAATCTTATTACCGCTCAAGAGGGACGGTCCTGACTGGAACGCTTGGGGTACATCTAATCGTTTCTCGACAGCACTTAGCAACGCCGGCTCGTCATACCAGATGCAGCACCCTCCTTCATGGGACAATTTCGTTGACAGTGTTTTGCCTTTCCATTTCTTCTTATCATAATACCATACCTTCTCCTGACATGTTGCCACTAGGGAGATTGCGAGCCCCATTCTATCGACCCGTCCGACACGTCCTACTCTGTATCGCGAGAAATTTGAAGTGACTAAGAACAGCGAATCAAAACACCTGTGATTCACCTACCTATGGATATAGTTTTCCGGCTCGTCTGGTAGCGTGACATTGATTACGTATGGTAACTCCTTTATGTCGATGCCCCTTGCTGCGACATCTGTCGCTATCAAGATGCGGGCATCACCGTCTTTGAATGATTGTAGAGCCGCTCGCTGTAAGGTACGCGTCAGGACAGCAATTATATGGGGAAAAGCACAAAAATATGATCAACATACCCTCTCTTCCATTGAACGTTGCCCTGCTAGGACGCAACAGCTATACGGATTTTCGACGCCCTTCTCCGCTTTCTGCCGAGGAATAAACTTCTTACCGCCGCCACGGGCAGTAAGATATTTTTCCAAGTTGTCACAATCAAAATTCGTTCGACAGAAAACCAAAACTTGATCCATTTTCAACGTGTCGATAACGTCAACAACCAGAGGCGGTTTAAGCTTCTTCACTGCTTCACTGGCAGCTAGCTCATCTGCAGGYTTGCCATTTTTTGTCACCCTAAGGGGATCACGAGCATGCACTTCGTCTGTCGGCACACCATGGGACGGACCGCCAGCGCCATCGTTCCACCCTCCAAATAGTGATGTATTGTAAGGATCAACCTCTACTACTGTATGGTGAACCGTATCCGGGACATTATCTTTACCTTTCAAGTCTACCCACGTAGGGCGATGGCAGAGTTTATCGGCCAACTTTTGAATCTCCAAGCTGTGAAGTGTGGCGGAAAAGAAGCATACTTGTAATGTGTTTGAGCTTGGACGACCTTCATGTAACTTGCTCCAAATCTTGTCTATAAGTTCCATGCCCTCCTTGTCGCACAGACGATCTGCTTCATCTAAGATTAGTATTTTGATTGAGCTCAAGCTCAGCTTTCCTGTACTAACAAAATCAAGCAGCTTGCCCGGCGTCGCCGTGATAACATCGAGTCCTTTCGAGATAGTCGACGCCGTCTTGCCAGTGTTGACACCCCCAATCAACAGCGTATGACGAATCCTCGGTGTCGTCATGAACTGGCTGAGTTTTTCCACTTCTTTGGCAGTTTGCTCAGCGAGATCACGTGCAGGTTCTAATATAAGCACTACAGGAGAATCAGGGGAACCGGCAGATTCGTCTGGTGAGACATCGCCCGAGGTCACAATATCCGCGTCCTTAGCATTTGCGAGAGGCTCAAACGGTCTTTCAGGAGAATACTTGAACGGAGAGCTCCCGAAATTCATATGGACCTCCGCATTTTTCAGACAGGCGGCTGGATAGAAAGGACCTTTCGCATGTGGTGACAAGTTATAGGCATCCCCTAGATAAGTTCCATTCTTGCTGAAACCAATCCTACCTCCAGCCCTCGAGAGGCTGAGGTAACATCCGATGATGTCACCTCTCCCGAATGGTTCTCCATATGAATCAAACTTCCTATTGTTACTCTTTTTCCCTGTTCCACCGAATCCATAGCCATGCTGATCAGTTCCAAGCTCCAAAGATGCAGCCGCCGTTGACCAACCCACTCGAGAAATTCCATCGTCGCGTATGGTGCATTCGAAAAAATAGTCTCCATTGACAACACCACGATCTCCACGAATTCCTCCCCATTTGAATTCCTGCCGAGATTGGATGGTACAGCCGTCATTCGCCACGGCTACAAACGGTGACCTATCATTAGCGGACATCACCGGTGGTTGTTGACAACGAGAGGCTCCAGATTTTGATAATGCCGCCGATGCACCACTCTGTTTGTGTTTCCTTAGTTGTTCGCTGCGGGCCTCGTGGACCAAATGGAGCGCCGGTAGTGCAAAGGCACCAGTTTTGCCGCTGCCTGTCTCTGCCGCCTGCACCAACGAGCGAACTCTTATCCAATGCTGCGCCATGAAAGACTAGCATAATAATTACATACCACCATCACATCTCCTCCTCCTAGCATGTACGGGATAGTTTCATCTTGAACATCCGAGGGCAACCTGCATGAACCATACCAATACAACGAAAAAATGTGGCACCCGTAAAACACCATACTGTCGTCATACAACGTGTATATGAACACATACAGCCATCCCAATTCCTGTGTAGCCCGAACCAGTTCAGGGGAGAGCCCGAGATCTTCGAATCCACCGCTCATTTTAGAGGGTATAATCGCACGATTCGCAAGCTATAAGTGTCTTCAGAATCATATATCAGGACATAGCCAATCCTACAGCATACGAGCGACTGGATAAAGCAAGGGAATGAATGAATGGCTCATTTTGGTATCAGAAAAGATTGTCGTGTACAGCCCCATTAAACACGTTTCCTTGTCCATGACCCGCAAGTTTGAAGGGAATGAGGCCACAAATGTAATGCATGTCGTTTTACCCGTGCCGGGAGAGCCCGTAAAGACCAACGAGCCAATAGATTCAGATTGCAGGCGATTTTTTTTTATTACCAGGTGAATTTAATAATTCTTGAAAATATAAACGTATATTAATTAATGGCTGGGGAGTGGACCACATCCTCTTAAGAGTCTTAACGAGGAGCGAGTGAAGGACCACGCCCTCCTGTAACGACAACAATGGGTACACGTCGCCGAACGGATATGATAAAAAGCAAAGTGGTGATTTATTTGAGACAGCATGTCATAGGATGGTCCCTCGAGAGGCAGCTACCCGAGGGCCGATTTTGCTAACGATCCAGACACTAGGCAAGTTGAGCAGAAGGGGAGTGACGAAGGCGACATGCCCTCCTTACGGCTCTCGAAATGTCCGAAATCAAGCGTCTCATAGCATCGGCAAAAAAGAGAAGAAAGCTGCAAGGTGTTTATGCGAAGTCCATTTATGGGTATTTTCCTTCAATCGATTCGTTTATAATTCCGAGAGAAACCAAAAAAAGTTTTCTTTTTTTTTCCCAATATACGATAGGATACCATCATACATTGATTCTGTGGGGAGTATTGGAAGTTTGGAACAGCTTAAAGCCGCTGGCTTTGCCTTTCCCGTATTCTACTTCGTGGTTCCTGACTCCCGCAAACCCTGTCGGATGCGGAGGAGGAGTTCTCCAAGAAAGCATCTACAACACACAGCGTGTAATGCGAGCCGACTAGTTAAATACAAAACATAAAACGGCAGGGTGGCACAAAAGTAACACTGGTTACATGTGGAGTCCACACCATGTACAACTGGAGAGTATGTACCTCGACGGCAAAGTGCCACTATAGATACCTAGCTACTACTCCATGTATACAAAGCCGTATCTCATGGGTTTGGACGTCCAGTATCTTAACCAAGCAAATGAGCAATCATGGCAGCTGTCTTACCTGGCTGATTTCCTCTTGTTTTGATGATTGCTCTCGAGAGCGATGTGTCCTCGTCGAAGCTATCGAGGTCGTACTACGGGTTGACCACTGACGCTTGCTATGTTCCACGCCAGGAATGTTCGGTACCGGACTGGGACGTGTATCGGAAGCGGCAGTAGCTACACTTCCTCCCGCACCAGCTAGGGTACGACTTCGCAGCCGGGTCCGTTCGGTGTCAGCAGCTAGTCGAGGAGGCGAAGACTGGGGACTTTGAGCAAAGCTCTCGTCCCCGTTCAAACGCGACCGGTCGTTGGCTGTATTCAGAAGCCTCCGGTAGCTACCACCACGTTCCGGAGACCCGCCTCGATCCATCTCCTCGGACGCTGTACGTTCGGCATCGGAGACGGACTTTTCCCCCCGTGCAGGCTTACTGTTTTCTGCAGCCGAATTGGAATGTCGACAGACGTCTACACTCTCTTCAAGCTTCGTTATCTTCTGCTCGTTCCTAAGTTCCTGAAGCTGGCGATGAAGATCCTCGATTTCCCTGTCTCTCGGATCCTGTAACTTCCTCCTATAGTCCTCCAGAGGCTTCGATACCTCTCTCTCTCGAGGCGCTCCATCGAGCAGCACATAATTTCGCTCGTTAGGGTCCGTCTCCCGTTGTGTTCCCGGACCACGTCTGTAAGTTCCAGGATACGCTCCTGGAATATCACGTACGTAGTTTATGTTTCGGATCTCCCCTTTGGCCTCTCCTGCTCCTGGGTGCTCATTCTTTAAAGCCGAATCTGCTTGAGCTCCCTCGATGTCTAGTGTACTCAATGGGAAATAAGGATGGTCTCCTTTGAGTTCACGGTGATACACAGTCGGCTTGGAACGCGGATCATCCCGAATACGCATTCCGTTGATACTGTGTACTGGGTTTAGTGGATTAGAAGATCTCCTGCTTTTCCACACGCCTTCATTGTTGATATCGTTGACTTCGTAGTTCCAGTTCCGTCGGGAATCTTTACCGCGCTTGCAGTGAGTACCATCGATATCAGAAGTGTCAAGAGGATTTTTTCTTATAGGTCGGGCGTAGTGGGAAACAGACTGAGTCCCTTCTATGTCATCACAATAGAAGCCAAAATACTTGTATGATTGAGGACTCTGGCAGACACAAGAGGGAAACTCTCAGTGAGTTCACTTGGAGCTACGCGCCAAAGTCGCTACGATTCAACGTACCGGAGGCTTATGCTCCACTTCAGGGATATTGTACTCGGGGTCAAGTGGGTTAACTGATCGTGTTGTTTTGAACCTGTCCGGTTTGCATTCAGCACCTGCATACACAACCAGAAAATGATGCCCGCCACTGTAATGTTAAGTCGATTTGCAGTGCGCTTACCCTCTATATCTTTAACCGTCAGTGTATAATCTGGCTTCCCATGGGAAATGGGTCCGTGTAACTCTTGAGGATGACTCTTTTCAATATCATCGTTCCCTGGACGAAAAGTGCAGTCTGAACCACAAGCTGTCGTTAAGAGGAAGGACAGTGAGATCTACTCACTGTGCAAATCAGGTTTGTTCCGCGACGGGTGTCGAACTTTGGGCGTGGCACCTTCGATGTCCTGCGTTGTATATGCCAGGTTATGTGTCCGGAAGTACTTCCTCTCGGTGGGTAGCGATGGACGCGACGAGGAGGAGATGCTCATGGTTTGAAACATGTCCGGCTGGACGTCAAAGTCCGAGACAAACGAAGAAGCAGACTTTGTCTCCGACATTGTGGTGCATACGATACGTTCCAGTGCAATACCACAATGGATGACAGTGGTGAGAGTCGGCACAAGGCGAGACACGACAATGCCGTTATGCGCTATAGAGGACAATCACAACACAGATCCAGCATACGATAGTTGTTTTTAATAGTGTAGCCAGTTAACGAATATCATACCTATGACATTACTACAACAGGATTCCAGAGATCATGGGCAGCACCTTCGCAACGGAACCAATTTCGGCGCGCGCGCCGTTTGGGCAACTTCAACCATGACTGCTATTGTTGTACTTGTACTTAAAGTCTTACCCTGTAAGTTGATGTAGCTGCATACGTTGTACCATTGTACAATGTGCCAAAACGATTTTTCGAAGCAAGTGCTTAAGGAAGTCCTCCATCCCATAACCTTTTCGTTGTTTTGTGGACAAGTGCAGCATTCCGACTGTAGGTACTTGGTTTACACTGGTGTTCGATCGTTTCGACCCTACCCTGTAACAATGAGACAATCCGGCTGAAATTGCAAGCGCTGTATGTTCTCTAACATCATGGTATAGAAGGCGTCGCATTTACACCACATAAGTGTGTTTGCTCGAGGAACCCATTGGTGCTTCCTGAACCCTTGTGTCCCATCCATTTGATTAAGGTTGTTGCCTTCCTCCAGAAACCCTGGCGCATGCTCAGTTCCAAAATGGAGAGTGTGCGGCAAGTGAATCCATCTCAAAATGTGCATATACCTTATACTTACGATACATACAGCAGTACTTCAATGTCACTCATGCATCCTATTGAGTAAGAGATATCGTGCTACATTGACAATCCCACAGATTTCGCCGGAAACGATTAGAAGTTTGCACCTACTTCTGATTCTTGGACTTGCCGCAACTAAGGCAATTTTTTTATATCGACAGTATAACAAAGTGCCACTATAGATACCTAGCTACTCATCCATGTATACAGAGCCGTGTCTCATTCGTCTGGATGCCTAGTATCTTAAGCAAATGAGTAATCATGGCAGTTGTCTTCCCCGGTTGATGATAGCTAGCTCTCGAGAGCGATGTGTTCTTGTCGAGCTTGCTCAGGAATGCTCGGTGCCGGGCTGGCGCGCGTATCGGATGCGGCAGTAGCTACACAACTCCCCGCGCCAGCTAGCGTACGACTTCGGGGTCAACAGCTAGTCGAGGAGGCGAAGACTGGGGACTTTGAGCAGAGCTCTCGTCCTCACTCAAACGCGGTCGGTTGTTGACTGTATTCAGAAGGGGCCTCTGATAGCTAGCACCACGTTCCAGCGACCTGCCTCGATCCATCTCTTCGGAAGCTGTACGTTCCGTATCAGAGGCCAACTTTTAACCTTGAGCAGGCTTACTGTTTTCTGAAGGCACCTTGACGAGACTGTGGTTTTTGTGCGCAACCTCAACCACGACCGGTATGGAACCCTACTATAGAACTCCTATCCCCAGGGTAGTCCTCAAACGACACGGAGAGCACATCGGGGCGTCAAATGCGGAAGCCATTCCCTCGATCTGGAAGATCCATGAGAAGTCTCAAAGCATGCTTTTCCCTCTTGCAGCGCTCACACTTTGTCCGTGGCATAATACATCATTCCAACAAAGGCGCCTGTGAGATGAGCGGCATGACCTATGTTACCACCACCGTAGTAGGCGCCTATTGCATCCTTCAACACAAAGACGGCACCAAAAATCGCTGCAGGAATTGGGATGAAGAAATACAGATAGATTGTCGCATACGGATTGGTACAGATAGTGTAAATGACCACAGAATTCACGGCTCCACTGGCACCGAGCGAGGGAGTATCTTGATGTACCGTCATCGACGCTGAACATCGAAACAATTTTTTCTTTTCTCTACATATATGAGCCGTATACGTATACGAACCTTTGTTACTTACCTGGTAGTCCTGACTTGGGAACAATGTACTGGTACAGTAGACCTCCGACTGAAGACGAAAATCCAGCAACCAGATACATCTGTCAAATCATGCAGGATGGGTGAAACGTCGAAGTATTCACGGTCAAACACTAATGTAGAGACTTACTTGAAGAAATCTCGTTGTACCAAGTGCTGCAATGGCCGGAGGGGAAAAGAAATAGAGTACGAGAAGATTGGCTAAGAGGTGTCCAAGGCTGAAGTGGGAGAAAAAGCAAGTAACAAGCGTGTGTATCCTCCCACGCTTAATATTTTGCATGGAAAGCAGGAAATGTTTCGGCATAAACGAGCGCGCGAGGTCAGTTTGCCATCCTATCCATACGAGAACATTAGCTGCGTTTACACAGGACCACCTGATAACGCCAAACAAGCACCTAATGCATCATGAGCAAGCGCTACGCACCACCACAAAGCATCAACATGACATCATCACTATTGATGTTCCCCGGTCCCCTGTTTCCTCCACCACCCCTGCCGCTTCTTGAAAATACCGTGGTAGGTCGACGGTGGTGAGATGCCTTCTCCACCAAAGGGTTCCTCCACGCCCGAAGGCGCTGGAACACCACGAGGCTCCTGTGTTGAATTGCTGTATGCAACAAACACCTCAGATGCATGCACCGATTCCATACAGTACCTAAGAACCGCGTTCCTTCCCTGAAGTGTGCATGTGCACGGCCCGAAGACCCAGCTTCAGTAAATCGTGCTGGAGCCACTATCCTCATGCCCATGCGCCGGGGTATGGGTTTTACATGACCATACGCACCCGTACCAGGGTATGGGCACTGGGCTCTCCCAACTAACATCCTCAGCATCATTCTGCTCCTCCCAAGACAAACAACAACTACCTGTAGGTACTTGCAGTCCACGTCAGCAGCTACAATACGTATGGTGGCCTGGGACACTGTTCCAGGAGGATCTAGCTAATTTATGCTAGCAGTGGTATAGTTATCACACCAGCGTAACAGTCCCCCTAAGATCATCACCTGCCGTATGACAGGCAGTTCGGCTCATCAAATACTGGTACGTTGTGAGTCAGGCTGGGACCCCACCGTCGGTGCCACCGACCATTCATGCAACAGGCGCACGGGAATTGACTTGGGCATTATCGGCGTATTGATCTGATCTGTACTACCACCTATACTATACGCCAACGAAGCTCTTGACGGCTTTGCTTTCTTTACCAGGTGTGCATTTCTCCATTACAGTAAGTTACAATAACTAAACTATGCACCAACTATCGGTACAATTCAAACAAGCACCTACTATTTTCATTTCAGTCGTCGTTTCTGTACGTTGTGACCCGTGTTCGTGAGCTTTTACTTCCTGACGTAGGTACGACCACTGGCGACCTTCTTCTCCTTCTTTTGGTTCGGATCGCCCACATAAGACCGCCGAAGCACCTGGAGCATTTTCTCAAACCTGTTTCGCATTCGCATTTGAACATATCCCTTTGAAGCCTTGAGATGATACAGAAGGTAGTTCCGAAACCCACTCATGAGGTCGACTACGTTTTGCATTTTTTCGTCGGTATCCACATGGGCGGGGAAGACTGTGAATGTGAGATACCCAACTAGTCGCTCCGTTAGTTCCATCGGGGATAAAGAACAGGCATCCAATTCCTTTGGATACGGTGGCGAAGCGCGGGGATCATGGAAAGTACAAGGAGGCGCACCATTGACCTTACGGCGTGCTTCTACAAACTCCTGGGCAATAATTCTAGCCATCGCCCGATCTGTTTCCTCTCGAATAGACAAGCCAAACGTGATTGCTACACGCTCACTTCCCTCAACACCTGGCATGATATAAATGCGGTCCCCTTGGGAAAAATCAATAGTCAAAGGTTCGCTGGCTCTCTTGTCCATCATAGCCTGGAAGGCCGTCTTGAACGGACATCCCAATAGGGTCAATCTCAGCTTGGGAATCGAGTTAAGGATTTCATCTGCAAGATGAGGAAAACTTTGAATGCAAAAAGGTAGTTAATCGCCAGTCCACGCTCTCCACTAACCTCCTGACATCTCTGTTGCCGAAGCATCAATATCGAGGGTGACGTCCGCACCCTCTTGCGGTGTGTCCCGAGCCATAGGTTTCCATTGAGACAAAACCGGTTCCAATGCGCCAGCGCTGTACAACAAACAACGCTCTTTCATTTCGGGAAACAAACGGGGTGCTCGTTGCTGTACCATTAATACCTTTTTAACTGCGTGAGATAGGTGGCACTGATTGAGACCGTGATCACATGCGGTTCGTCTTTGGATTGCACGACGCGGTATATTGTATCTGTGTAGCGAACCGTAGACGACGAGGGCCTAGTCGTAATGATCGATTCCTACATACAATAGTTTAGGTACGTACCATCGAAATCCGCGAAGTTGTCGTCCATATCCACTGTTTTGGTCGCCCTATCTTTGGCCAGGATGACATTGTCTCGGTGCGACAAGAACGAAAAAGTACTCTGGTACGAGATGCCATTCCTATCGAGGAATCCTGCAATGTACTTGGCCAAAACAGGATGATGCGTGTCCAAAAACATCATACCGCCTTCATGATCCGCCGGAGCCGCAGGAGGCGTCGCTGTTTGACGCCCTGCAGAGGCCGAAGCTGGGCTCCCTTGGAGGCCTGTGGTCTCATCCATAGTCCGTCTTGTTCAGAAAAGACAACCTAGCCAGTAACAAAGCCCAAGATGAAATGGATACAAAATGCCCCTCGTTTTCTTCAAGAGCACACAACAAGAAGATGAAGGAATCAATGAGTATGTGCACGCAATCACTGCTACACTATGTTTACACTAACCCACAACGCATTCAATTCACTTATTTTGCTGTGCTATAGCTACGCCTTAGAGCAGACCAGAGCACCTCTAAATCTAGGCAACAAACACAACAAGTATAACAAGTGGGAGAAAAGATTGGAGGGTTTAAATGAAGCCTGCAGCAGTTCGGATATACAGTACAAGTGGTAGCAGTGGTACTAGTGGTAAGTGGTACAATTGTACAATAGTCCTGCTCTTCATGCTCTTTTTACTGCATCGTACCGCCATTTTGAAATTTTCATGTGTGGTTCTTTTCCGTACATAGTTCTCCTGGAATTGTCCATTGTCCTACCAGAGTGTCGTGCTACGTTCTGCGGCGACTCCATGCGTCGTCACTTATGTCTCAGTTGTCTGCGATAGCTGATGAGTAAAACCGTTCCAAAACATGCCGCGAGAAGAATGTTTATTTGTTCGACTTTATGGCATCTTTGTCAACTCCGAAGGAGAAAGCAATAAATAAAGTACCAACCACTAGCCTCTGCCAACTACTTCTTGGAATCGCTCTGCTGGTCGTCGTTGTTGTTTCCGCTGCCCTGATTATTGTTACTTTGAGATGAACTCTGGTTATTACCGTCGTTGTTACTTCCTGAATTAGACGATTGGCTCTGAATCTGCCGTAATGCGGCTTGAATGTTGGGGTCGTTCATATCAACGCCGGGTAAACCCCCAAGAAGTTCGTTAACAAAGTTCGGATCTTGGAACGATGCGGAGCTTGGTGTTGTCTGTTCTTGAGATCCTGGAGTAGTTGACGTAGTCGTAGCAGGCTCAGAAGCAGCCTGAGATCTACTTGCTACACCTTGTGATTCACCTCCACTGGTAGCAGACCGAGTCATTGGTGTATCAGACGCTTGCTCATTCTCCATCATCGACATGGCAATTGCTCGTTCGAGCATTTCGTCCTCATCGTTGCCGCCACCCTGTTGGCTCATAGTTGGTTCTTCCTGTTGCTCCGCATTTCCTGTCATAGCTATATCCCCTTGGGTATTACTAGTTTGGTTCTGAGAGGCCTCTACTCCTGTAGCCGATGGGGGAACACTCTCCGAGCGATCTTGCTCTTCTGCTTCAGCCCGCGATTCTTCTAAACTAAGGCGTATAGCTTGTGCGAGCTCTGGATCGACATTTGGATCCACACCACCATAGGCTGAGAGGTCTTGTTGTCCTTGTTCTTGTCCAGCCCCAGCAGCCCCTCCTCCGGCCGAGATGATGGGGGACGACAAGAGGGAATCTGAGGGGTTCACTCCCGCCGGGACATTGACGATATGCGAGTTCTCGTTGTTGTTGACGGCTTCATTTATTTTCTGAAACTTTTCTTGGTTCTTGTCGTTCTCTCCCATGGCAACAATGTCCAGTGCAATGTTATTCTTGCGCAGGGTAGCTCCAATTTTCTTCAATTGCCGCTCTTCTTCCTCAATGGGGCTTCCCACAAAGATGACAATCCTCTGCCCTCCATTCTTATTCTTGCGGTGCTTCAACGCAAGCATAGCCACACGAATGGCGTTCCCGAAATGGGGTTTTCCTCGGCACTGTATGCCATGTAAAGAGGCCAAAACTTTGCTAAGATCCTCGGAGGGGCTGGTTTTCACGGCCACCGAGCCTCCTCCATGAGTAAGCAGGCCCACCGTATTCTCCGGATTCTCATTCATTTTGGAGTTGCACACCAGAAAAGCAGCATCGTATTGCGCATCTAATCGAGAGGGGGTGCAATCGCCATTCCTCATCCACTCGGAATTATCCAAGCATACCATGACGGACTCGAGAGGCATCTTCCCTTCTGTCCTGTCCTAGATCAAAGGAAAGCAAAGTACCCTATATACACGCACCACACACAATATAACAAAGGAAACGAGGATAATGCTTGTGGGGGGTGGACAAACCAATCCACTACATTGTACATCTACGTAAACGTCCGTCCCCTCTTTCCTCGCCTAGTTCAACTGGACCTCTGACTTAAACTTTGAACTGGACTCCTGAACATCTTGCAGCAAGGAGGTTTGAACCCGGAAGAGGAAACCAATGGAATTTTTTTACTCAAACACAAGTATGTACCAGCGACGATATAGCTCAGAGGAAGTGATGCTTGGTTTTTCATTATTTGGTACGGTTTTATGTTTACAAATTGGTACACCTTAAACTTTGGTACAAGAATCACGGTCGAGGCATGTACAGTACTGTAGTGGATCAACACTCCGCCACGCGGAAACGGTAATTTTGATATTAATTCTCGCTGCTCTGATCAACAAGGTAGACTCTGGAGGGAAGCATTTTAAGTAACTGCTGGTGCTGAAGCAGTCGAGTTATTATCATCGAAGAATCATCAACTTCGTATTGCACTCCAAGGAAGTATTCGCATTTTCCATTCATCCCAAAAACAGGCTTTAGAGAGAGAAGGTTGTTAAATGTCTCTCCATCGCGCCGGTAGTTCAAAATGTTGACATGGCATTCTTTTTGCTTGGAGAGAGAGTCCCTTAGTGCTTGTATGGACTCTGGGTCGGTGTCGGGTCCCTGTAGGAAGCGACAATTCTTTCCTTCCGCCTCTTGCTTTTTATACTTAGTAACTTCAGTGAAAGCTTTATTCACAAAGACCATAGGAAGTCCATCAGCTTGGTAGTCGGATATAACGACGCAGCTAGGGATTGAGTCAGCTACAACTCTAAACATTTGAAGCCACTCAGCTTTCGTAGTGGGAGCCGAATTGATCATCTTAGCGGCAGCATCATTGAGCTTGTTATTTTTCAAGTCAGACTTCATGCGCTGACCTAGGTTACTCTGCAGGAAACGTGGCAAACAGTCCACCACCAATAGCGTCCGAATCTCTTCTTGGGCCTGCTCCAGTATAGGGATTGGATCCTCTTCAGCATCAACATCCGAATTCCGTGCAAATCTGGTCGGGAGACTTGCTTCATCACCCATGTCGGATTTGATGAAGGACTCGAAAACTTGCTTTGCTTGATCCCTCAAGTACTCATCGGAGCCTCCATCTTTTTTCTCTTGCTTGATTTGCTCAACTTGGTCATAAAATTCCAAGTGATTTACCTGTATCCAGGCAGTCATACATACAACCCACATGACATTGTTTCCTATTGCAACTTGGAAAGATAATGTTGATCTACTGCCACGTTGCTAGTGTACGTACCTTCATCTGCTCCTTCAGAAACCGCTGGAAGTAGCTGAACCCATCTCCTTCGAGAATTAACTTAAGACACTGTTGGCTGCTCTTTCTCCATGTCTTTTCGTCAAAACGGGGAGCGTCTTCCGTATTTGTCTCGGTTCCTGTACTCTGGCAGAGTCCCATTATCGGTTGTGCTATGTTCGTTTGTACTGGTGTTACTGTACGGGACAAGCTGGGCGAACGGGTAGGTTCGGGGTTAGTAACGAAATTTGTTCCTCTTCGTACGCTTGCAACAAGGCTACTATTAGCACTAAGCGTATTTCCGACAATTCACCGTCCGTTAACTATCTGGGAATATTCTGCCTACGTGTCGACTTTTCGGCGTTTGCAGAGGGGGTATGACGTGGTGTCGTCGTTCGCACGACTCGCAGACGCCGAGCACGGAAGCGCGCGCGTGAAATTTCTCCTAGATTTATAAGTCTTGTGCACTTGTAGCGACTACTAGCGAGCTACTGCAGACGTGGATCTTTCCTTCCCTTGCTGTCGAAAGTTCACTATGTGGGGCACGTTTGTGCTTGGGAGATACTCAGTGGAGTAGAGACGCCGCCCGGCTGCCGAAGACCTTGGACCGAACCTGACGTCATTCACCGCTAGGAGCGTGGTCCGGCCACCATAAGACCTAGAGACGTACTAGATAGACGAGTTCATAGGATAACCGAAAGAAAGCGGTGCAATCTACAGCCGATTGCAGTCTACTTGTTGCACTGTGCGACATCTGCGCCCGCGGTCGCAATGAGCTGGCAAGGGTCATTTACACATGTTGACGGCAACAGTACCCCTGAATGCCCTCAGGAAGATTTACCAGGAAGCGTCGTATCTCTTAATGGACCTACAAAGTGCAACGAAGAAGGGTTAGGCTATACCGAGGGGTTGCTTCGAAGTTCGGGACATGGGGAACCCTCCGTTTCATCGAGAGAACAGCAAACGCCGCTGGAGGAGGTGCTTCCTTCAGAGGCAGCCACCGCCGTGAAGCTTTTCCAACAACAGCAAAACGCAAAAGGAAAACACAGCTCACGTATGTCCCTTATATGTTTTCAGAGTCTTGTCATGAAAATTCCTTGCGTCGGCTGCAGAAATAAAGAGTTTTGACCAACGCCTGCGTGACTGTCATCATGACGTGGACGAGGCTTGTCGACAAGAGGCTGCCGTATTATTGATCTGTAGGGATGAAATGGTGAATAGTGACGGCCACTGGAAGCAGCACCAAGGCGACCCCTATGAGTAGGTTACACGTGCCTCCTTCTTGTTCTTGTAATCCAGGCGTGACCACTGTGTACCTGCGTATCTGCAGAAAACTGTCGCTTCACCAATTCCTGTCAATTTCAAGGCATATATCTGAGAGTACATGTCTCAACTTTCCGCTTGGTAGGTTCGCAAAATGCCAGTAATGTGGCATGACGCTGGTTTCCAACTAACACTGATCGCTCATTAGGGAGTTGTCCACTTACTGCACACAGCTCCGGAAATACCGTGTTCCAAGGCTATGAAATATTTGCAGCGGCAGCTTCGCGGATCCGTACTCCGGTTCGATGCACTATCAGAAGGGTGGATGGCATCCAGCAAATTCGATATAGAACTTCAGAAGAACTTGAAGACCCAACAGATTCTCCACGGTATGGAGAAGGATGAAACAAACACAGATAGTCAGGGTGATGTAGATGCCGAAGCTAGAAACAACGGGGGAAAGGGATATCCAGAATGGTTTCATGAATTAGTCCTGGCAGTTCAGACTAACGAGGCCGACACTATCCACAGATTCATTAACCGCGTGGGTGAGCATGCAGCGAAGTTGCTTCTGAATTACCCTGACATGAACGGAAGAACTGTGAGTAGGAATCAGCAGAAACGGAAACATACGACCTCCAGAAACATCTTGTTTATATTATGTTTTCCTACAGCTGCTACATATTGCTGCTAATCAATGTAGGCGTGATATTGTTACACTCCTTCTGAGAAACGGCGCGTGGGTGAACGTATGCGATACTGGTGGGAAAACTCCTCTTCATGACGGTAAGTGCGGACTTCAACTGTATTCATGGTATGACTGCAGGAATTGTGATAATGAACATTCGTGCACAGCGTGCTGGACTGTCACTAATAACATTGACATAATTTATATGCTAACTTGTCTTAGTCCGGACTTGTTGAATGCGGAAGATGGGTTCGGCGCTATCCCCCTAGATTATGTACCGGCCAAATCCACCGAATTGCATCAACGCTACTTTGAAGCACTCAGGAAAATAGCAAACCAATTATGGCCTGCTGGAGCCTAAGAAATTAGATAAATTTTAAGTATACAGCAGTTTCTTTAACAACACGATGGACAGCGGAGCTCCAATGTTACTATACCCAGGCAGAATAGTATGAATAAGCGATCGCTGAATGCTGGTCGAAGCGGATCATGTTGTGTCTGTTCCGTACCAACAGAACGGAGTTTGCTATAGACCTTGTAGTCATCAGACTCCGCAACACACACACGCATGTGATAGATAGTCAGCAGCTTGCAGCCCCTAGCGTCTTCGTTGAGACAGTCTTGCAAACCCTTTATCCTAACCTCGAAAGCAGTATAGCTTGAATAAAAACGAACGAGCTACAAGCTCCATCTTATTCGCGAATTGAATGCACACAAGCGCAGCCTTATTCCAACCCGAAACGGCAACTGTAAGGCTTAAAGTACGCGTAATTCAAAGCGCGCCCCACAGCAGTATAACTACGTGAAAGATAATCGATAGTGGACATCCGTTGTATTTCATTCCAGAAGTGCTATGCCTTGGCTTCATTGAGGACTACAAGCATACGACCTAGTCCCACATTCTGAACAGCAAAATCTGTACGCTCTCGTAGTGCCAAGCAAAATACCCTCCTTCAGATACGTTTCTTCATTGCGTCTGGCTGCCAGAACCAGGCGCCCTCTGTATCATAGGGATACCAGTTATCTTTCCCATAGACGGATGACCTGCGAGTAGAAGCAACGACAATGACCACATGACGATGGAATCCTGCCGCGCGTCAGTGTGCTCCGTACCAGTGCTCATCGTTGAGATGTTTCCGTTCATCGTATTCCTTCTGTGTTTCCCTGAACACTTTATCCACAAACTCGAACTCTCTCCAGGGATCTTGCTGCTGCGCGTCTGGTATATACATCTTTTTAAGACTGAGGTCAAAGGCACGTCGAATTCGCCGTTCCCGGGCTTCCTGCATATCGGCCGGAAGCCGTGATACCCCCAACTCGATCGACGGAGACTCCTTCAAGACGTCATGATAACATAAACCTGCAATAAAAAAAATACTCTAGATATAGATCAATTGTGGGAAGAAAGGGTGGGGTGAATGCAATGGACGATAATAACAAAAAGGGTTTTCAAGGGGCCCTCATAGGCTGGAAAACAACACATACCCATTTGGGCCAGTCTTTGTGTAAGGATCCGGCGTTTCCACCGGGAAATAGCTCGTACTACTACACTCATCGTAACTAGCTGCGGCCCACTATATACCTGAGCTCATAACATCGGCAATCCATCATAATCGACACAATCTGAACCCGTGCCATGTCCCCACCATGGGACGGTGGAGGCCGTGCCCTGGAGCCCGGCCCCTGCAAGATCACTTTCCTCTCATTGCTGTGTATCGTTGTTGTCTGCCTAGGAGTGGATGAACGAGGGACCTTATAGGATTTGGAAGGTACTCATCAGGTACGTATATCATTCCTTTCTGTTTTACTGTCGTATATAAAGCTCTCCACCCACACTTCCCCCGAAGCACTGGGTGTGGCTGGGAAATTACAAAAAGCATGGGGGTGGCCTGTGCCCCTTTGGCCTCCCCTGACACTGAGAAGGGTGGGTGTGGGTGTCTCAACCCAGAGAGTCCAATGGCTCCATGACGTCCATACAGACGGTATATTGACGTCACTCGTCACTTTTACAAAAGAGCACATAAGCTTTGAGTGTGCTGTATGGAAGAGGCACCGGAAGAGCTGTTGGAAAACCTCAAACACGAGGCTTTTCCGGGCTGCTCCAGAGGGCCAAGTTGTCTCTGCGGTGTATGCACTCAAGGATGTGGCTATATATAAGGTGATGATGGTGCTGGTGTGTGCATTTTCTCGCATCTCTGTATCAACGAGGGAACACGTAGTTAGTTCTGGCGTCTGCCTCATCTTTCATTGGCTCGTCGTGTCCTGAAGGATGAGGAGGTAGATCATTGTCTACGTGGATTGTAATGTTCATGCAGGGACCTTTTTTCTCTTTCCGTCGCATTCGAGCTTGACTGCTAGAGGAAGAATAAGATGCCCAAGGTATCGGCCCGTCGTAATTGTAAGTGTCTTGCTCAGTCGTCGGGGGATGCGTTTAGTTTGAACTGACCGCCTCTTGTATGCTTTGACGATAAACGAATACAGATGGGAAGACCTACACGACTCCCAGGCGTCCTTATGAGAAGGAACGTTTGGACCAGGAAATGAAGTTGTTGGGTGAATACGGTCTTCGCTGCAAACGTGAAATCTGGCGTGTCCAGCTTGCTCTTGCCAAAATCCGTAAAGCTGCTCGTAAATTGCTTACTCTTGATACCAAAGATACCAAGCGTATTTTCGAAGGAGATGCCCTTTTGCGTCGAATGGTGCGCTACGGACTTTTGTCCGAAGAAGAAAAAACTCTGGATGATGTCTTGCGTCTAACTACCCAGCGTTTGTTGGAGAGGCGCTTGCAGACCCGCGTTTTCAGAATGAACATTGCCAAATCCGTTCATCACGCCAGAGTTTTGATTAAACAGAGGCATATTCGTGTCGGAAAGCAGTTAGTGGATGTGCCATCTTTCATGGTTCGTGTAGACAGCGAAGGACACATTGACTACGCTCTGCACAGTCCCTACAGCGCCACTGGCCGCCCTGGCCGCGTTGCTCGCCGTCGTATGCGCGAAAATGGAGAGGAGTAAAATAAGTACAGACTGGCAGATCGCAGATTCGTCTACTAGCCGGTCGTGGCTGTTGACTGAAGGGGACGTGAGCTCTCAACGCCCCTGATGGTGGTGTCACGAGCTATGTTCCCCTTTACGGCTGCTGACTCGGGTAATAATACACAGCAATTTACTTCTTCGTGTACCATTTAGCAACAATGAAATCTGTGGTAGGTAACGGTTGTATCCTGACGACCATTGGAGGCGTTCCTAATGCCATATCTTGCGGCTGTATCTGACACGAATGACAGCGATGTGCTAGATGCTATTAATCGTAGAATTGAAGACGTTGCTTTCGAGCGGATACATCTCTACGGAGCAAATACTTTCATATTAATAACATTTGGATTTCCACCGAAGACCTGGAATTTTGGAAGATAAGAGAGGATTTTTTGACCTTAACTATATTCGACGCACCGAACGGTTTCCAGCAAAATGGGAGAACGGGTACACTTGAGCTACAATTTCAACACCCAGCAGCGGAAAAAATGGAACGAGGAACGACGCAAAGCCAAATCTGTGACGGCATGTGAGGTGCACCGACGATTCTCAGGGATCAGCGTGCTATAGCACCCCATCCTGAATTAATAAAGAAACAAACATGTTACGGAAGCATGACACATTATTTGTCGGTTGTTGCTACGCCAGTGCTCTAGCGACGTTAACATTGACCTCATCCGTATTCTGATATGCTGAGCGGATTAGCTTAATCAAAAGTATATACCGTCTTTCCCGTCATTTCCCACATGGAAGATGGGACATCTGCTAGCAGGGGATCTTTGTACCCGCATAATTGGATTCCTGTGGCGTCATCGGCATAGCAGTGGTCGGTTGTATGCACCCCTATATCCGCTTGCTGACCGGCGAACGAGTGCGGATTCGTAGAACTAGGGATACCGGATGACGAATTCTTGGGAACGGGCACTGCATAGACAATACACTACATTTTGAATCGAGGAAGGCGGACCTTCTAGACTTTTACACGTACTTGCGGCTATGGATGCCTTCCGGGAATTTTTACCGCCTCCTCCTCGTTTGGCTCGTCCTTGGCCACGCTGTTGATCAGCGCCCCTACTTCGGCCTCGCTTTCCTCTGGAATTCTGTTTTGTTTCTCTCCGCGCACTGGATTTACTTCGGCTTCCCTGTCTTTGCTGCTTCATCTGTAAGAAAGGCAGAACAGGGAAACAATCATCATTACCTTCGTACTTTGTGTAGCTACGCGCTGAGATAACCTACGATTTGTAACTGTTGCTCTGCAACGTTTCGAAGCTGTTCGGACATCGAGCACGTATCTTCGCCTTCGGTCAGTTTACGCATTGCTTCACGAATCTCCTGTGGACTAAACTGTCTTGATTGCTTTTGGGAGTTAAATTGAGATCCGTAATCGATGGCCATGGTTATAAACCCATTCTCCTGTAACTCCTCGAGGCATGCTATTGAGGAAAAATGAGGCAGGAGTTCTTGCGCCTTTCGGTCAATCATATCGCCGTAGCACTCTGATTCATCGTGATTCATTTTAGGATAGAGATTTGTCTCTGGTTGGTCTTCAATAGTATCAGCAGCACTTGGAGAACCGCATGGGACGGGGTTCTTTTCAGGGCGTGGTCGTTCTTTCGATTCTGCCATTGAAGCACTGCCAGTAGACGTCACATTCGGAGAGGAGTTAGCATGGTTAGAAGTATGATGCGATTGGAGAATACTTTTCTCGTGCATCACTTCCTGTGCAGGTGCAGGACCGAGGGTAGGTAAGATCGAACCATCAGTAAAGCATACTATATTCCCTGCCATCGTAGTTGTTCCAGTACTGTGAGATGGACAAACCGTTGTCTCTTGTGCTGCGGGAACTTGCTTATGTTCGGGAGAAACACCATTGTCACTTTCTTCATCACTAGACGAATCGCCGAGCAAATCAAAGCCTAAGGACTTTTGCGCCTCGATGAGGTCAGACAGGTCACGACCTTGCCGGCTACTAGAGGAATGTGTAGAAAGGCACTGATGTGCGTGACTGCTAGTCTTTTCCAAGCACTGCAACAAATTTACACATATGAACACTATGTATTCTTGAGCGCCTCACGTGGAACCTGCGTCACACTTACAGTACTCTGAGCAGCGGCTTCCTTGTAATTTGAAGGCGCATTCGACATATTTTTGCGGGTGCCACTTCCACTGGGGGTGTCGCGATAGGGTTGGGTGGGTGTAATCGAGCTTTGGGTCTTTCCCATCGAATGGTAATTCGATTTGATATCAGAGTGGGGAGTGGGTGCGTACGCTTGTGTCGGGGTTATCGACCTTTGCGATACTTCTGCTGAACTAGTTCTCGAACCTAGGACAGTCGACGGATTCGTATGATGCCCTACTCCTCCGCTCTTATACGGAGTAACCGTGTATGGTTGTGTAGGAGTGATTGATCTTTGACTCTCACCTGCCGAGCTCTGTTCCGACGTTCTGGAACGCATTTCGGTCACGGTGGTGGATTTTGTGGGAGTTGATTCAACAAGATCGCCCTCAACGGCTGATATCACGGGAGCATGTGTATGTGATTGATTAACACTTGTACTCTCTGTGCCTGTGTCACCCTTCGTTGCACTAACGAGAAATGCGGTGGCCGGCACATCTTCACTCGACTCCATAGTTCCGGAGGACGACCCACATGATACCCCGCGCTTTTGCCGACGTTCTCCGTCTGGTGCCGGAGCAACTTCTACTGATCGGTTACTGTGAGCTTCGGTTCTTCTTGATCCACGTGTCGTTTCTGCCGAAGAAGTTGATCGTCGAGTGTCTACGACAGCCTTGGTATCGTCCGAGCCCTCGGTCTGTACCGTCCTGGTTTTAGCGTTCTCATTCAGCTGCTCAGGCTGTGGTTGCGTTGCCTCGCCAGTGGTTTCCGATTCAGGTTGCCATATACTCGGTGGTACCCACTGGGTGAAACACATTTGACATTTCATACACTGCGGGCTGTTTAAGTATGTACAAGCCGGACAATTCCATTTGAATTTCGGACCCTCCCTGGTTTTCTTCGCGCGGCGGTTCATAATAGACGTCTCTTCCTCGTTTTCAATAGTGATTTCGTCCTCCAGAAATAACGACGACGATGAAGATGTTGTTGTGGGGTTTTGTGGCTGGACGCCGTGTACATGGAAGAATTCATCCAAGGGTTTATAGGGGCGCGCTTTCCGTGTCTGCGAAACGCATCAAACGCAAAGGCCAACGACACCACCATCATTATCTTGAGCTTTTTACACCTGACCATACGGCACGTACACTATTACGCCTCCCCTTGCCGCTGCTGGACGACGAAGCTGAAGAGGAGGAGGCGTTGACTGGAGTTTGATGGCCCATTTTATTCCATTTAGACACAGTCCACCGCACACGGAACTACTTCTGGTTGTACTGTAGTAGAATGATGAATCAAAACTACAATGCGGTTCCTAAATACTATAGTATATGCAGTCTATCGCGTATACTCGGCATGTGAAGCAATTTGAATTGGGAGCAGTCTCAGTCTGAGCTCTCCACCACTCGGCGTGTTTGGCCAACAGCATACCCCATGGTCTGTAGATGTACATTCTATATATTCACATAGGTTTTGTCGGTATGGTAGGAGAATAGATAATGCATGAAGGTGTATGGAGCCCAAGTTGAAGTTGGCTCATTATACGTCTCATTCTACTGTAATGACATTTTCCATGTTGATTGCCCTTGTTTATATTGATATGGTATAGTTGTTGTATTACATGCCTATACGGTGGCGTACGTGCTGAGGTGGTCGAGAAATGCCGTTAGAGGCCTTGGAATTGAGCTTTGAAGCCTTCCCCGAGCAGTAAGCTAATAGACCCGTATTATGTTGATGAGATATGATAAGATAATCTGATGATACCAAGCACGGGTGCATACGTGTCTATTCCGTCTTTTGGTGTTCGTCCTTGCAGAGTGCTCTATGTCGCGCTGTGGGAGAACGTAGGCAACAGTGGGGACCTCCTGGACCAAATCATTCAAGCTTCCAAACACAGCGATGGTGCGGCAGGACCACCCGATGGAGCCTATTTAGACGCAGATAATGTACGTGGAGAATAGGGATTGATGCTTGTCTAAGGGTTTTTTCTATGGGTAGGGTGTGTGAGTATGGATTGCAGTGTGCAGGCATCGATCCGCTGCATCTAGCGGCGTACAAGGCTCTCATTGCGGATCATAAGAAGGAGACAAAATCGCATACTGTGTACTCGGAGATACTTTTCAATATGTCTCAGGATAAACATATCGCCCCTGCTCTTCGCAAGTTTGGAATTTCCGAAGAAACAAAGAGGATCGTATTTGCTACGTTTGAAGCAAGTAGCATTCAACGAGTACGAGACTTCGTCTCGGGGGACATTGTGGCCAAGGACGACATTCGAAAATCCCTGGACATCGAAACGTCGGAGCAACGGAAAGCTAAGATTAGGAAAATCTATGACGTCAACGATGAAGAGCTTGCTATGGGCTCAGTGGCCGAAGCTATCATGTCGAGATTGGCTGGAAAGAGTATATTCTGAATCCATCCTGTTGTATGTGGAAACAGACAGTGTGGAAGTTCCATCTGTCAAATTGACGCTGGAAGCAAATGAAGAGGAGAATCAGAAAAAAACAAACTGAGTCGGTTGTAGTAGAATGCTTTGTCCCCTGGATCAGGAAAGCAAACGGGTTTGTAGGCGGTATAAAATGCCGCAACATAGTATATATTTATAGTGTGTGGTGATGATAAGTCTGTATCAACCAGCAAACTGAATGCTGTGGTGGAACCACGCTATAGATTAACTTAAGAACCCTACAAGTAGGAGAAGTGTGAGGTTTGCTATATACATCCTTTACGGTTCGATATTAACTAGTGCGTTCGAGAAAGTTGTGCATACGAATTTCACAGCAAACAGCGACACCTCAAAGCGGCACAACTCTTTCTTTTTTTATCTTTTTTTTTTGTGCGGCCACATACATCTCCCTTCTGAATGTTTGTGCCGGTCGCAACGAGCCAGCTCGGTCGCAACGAGAATGCACATTTTTCCCTCGCTGCCAGGAGCAGAGCAATTATATGCGTACGTGTCGTAATACTTCACCTTGGCTACCGATAAAAGTGCACACAACCTGAGATAGTCTGCCGGCGCCCAGGTAAAAAGCATTGGGCCGTGGTTTCGCCTTTTGCTTGTTGAAGCTTCCCTCACCATCCCGGGGAATTCGATCCACGGTACAGACGCCCTCGTTGTGTTGTTGTCAACCCACCTGGGACGTCGTTACGGGTGGGGTGTATGAAGATTCGCGATGGAGGACATTCCTTCCCAATCGAACCCCATTCATGGAGGCGCTAGTACGACGCGCCATCAGCGAACGGCAGGGACGCGCCATAGTACCACGAGCACCGGCGGAGCCAGCGCCCTGGACGACTCGGCGACAAGTGGTAAACCAAGGAGACCTCCACCTCCGGATGAAGTCCAGAAGCGACCCGACGTACGACCGCCAGTTCGCCCTACTTCCACATCAAATGGCACAAGGAGCTCAGCTGCCGGAATAAGAGCACCCCGCAAGCGGTCTTCGGATACCGCCGCCGCTCGACCCTCAGTGGATAGCTCCACCTACCGACGAAGTTCTTCTTCGCGCGGTGCGAGCTCCTCTCCGAAACGTTCTGTTTCGACAGGATCCCGCCACAGGCGCCAAGGATCTTCTACTCCAGCTGCCCAGGCTGAACCTTCGGATACCCACGTGGAGAAACAGCCGTCAGCCCTTCCCACCGCAAAGAAAAGTACTTCGGCAGCAAAGAAAAAACAAGAAGAAGCCGCTTCTGAACCTCGCTCAAGAGATTCGGCTACTTCTGCGAAGAATGAAGATTTAGGAAGTAGTGATGAATTGCCGCCTCCACCGGCATCGCTGGGGGTTCACCCAAGGGCATCAGCAGACGTGGACGATGCGACACGGGCTTGGGCTGAGAAGGAGCGAAATGCATCACGAAGTGTGAGTCGCAAATTATATGTACAATGCTCAATCCAAATCATTACATATACGGGTAATTCACAGACGCCACAAGTAGTTGGGAGACTTCAATTTCTACTGGCGTCATGGAATGTCGGTAAGTATTTCCTATGGGCTTTGGGTGGTTTGCTACTTCTACAGGTGGTCAATATACACGTCTCTGTGTCCCGTGGGCAGGTAATGCAAAACCAGCTGAAAACTTTGATCCCTGGATACCCCCGAAAGGTGGTGACTACGATCTGATTGCTGTGAGTTCACGCTGCATTTGTCCGTCGACCATGCGCGCCGCTACATGTCTGGGTAATATGAAATGACTTGTGCAGGTATCAGTTCAAGAATCCACATTCTCTGAAAAGAAACACGATGAAGGTTTGTTTTCTCAACAGACAGTCTGTGCAAGTGTCGCACTCTCTGTACTATTGCTATTGTCGCAGCCGCAAATGAGAGTCCCGCTGATGAAGAGGAGGATGATCCTGGTTCGGACGATGAAGCCCCCAATGGTGACTCTGCTGAATCAAATGGAAACGATGAAGAACATGAAGCCAACCAAATCCATTCTTCGCATTCGCAGAGGATTGGCGATGCCAAGAAAACGCAACTGTTCCGTATGCTTTGCGAATATCTTTCTGCTGATCAGGAACCCTCGGAAAACACCGGAGATCTAGAAGACTGGGTAGTTGTTGACTGTGGAATGCTGGGTCAAGCAAAAGGACTCATCATGGAAATCGGGCTAATTGTCTTCGTCCGGCGGAAGCATTTTCCCGCTATCGACTGTATTGAAAAGGGTTCCGAAGCGACCGGTATTCTTCGTGTGGTAGCTAATAAAGGTGGTGTTGCCGTCAGTTTTTGTCTTTACGGAACATCCTTCTGCTTTGTTGGTGCTCACCTTAATGCGCATATGCCAAACATGGAGAAGCGAAATGTCGATGTCCACGAAATTCTAGAAGGTATTCGGCTACGTCAAACAGCGCTGACGTTGGATCAGCAATTTGGGCATACGTTTTTCATGGGAGACTTGAACTACCGGTTGGACCGTGGTTTGGTTTCAACCGACCGTAACCGGCAGTTACTTGAGGAGTATAACCTTGGAAGCGTTGATGGCTTGGAGAAGAAGGACAAGCACAAGAAATATTGGGAACTTACTAAGCATCTAATAGATGACAAGCGTTGGGACGCATTATTGGAGGCTGACCAGCTTAAGTATTGCATGAAGCAGCAGTATGTGTTTGGAGGATTTCATGAAGGACGATGTCAGTTTCCACCTACATTCAAGGTTTCCCGAAAGCCAGGATTTGAGTATACGAACAAGCGCATCCCTTCGTACTGCGACCGCATCTTGTGGTCTTCGTTACCTCAGCTGGAGCATCGCATACGCTTGGAGAAGTTTAAGGCTCATGAAAAGATATGTACGTCTGATCACAAACCGGTGTCTGGGTCGTTTCGCTTGTCCCTGACTTCGCCAGTGCATTTGCGGAACGCTAGTGAACCTCCCGTTCTTCGAATACGCCACCTGAGGGGCCACAAGCTCATTGCCAAAGATCCAACAGGACTAAGTGATCCCTACGTATGTTTCTTTGGAGATCCCCCAGGGTTACTGAGACCCCGTGATAAGAAGAAGCTTCCGACTGCAGCAAGCACTCGAATTATCGACTCTGAAATCGTTGCCGACGAAGAAAAGAAAATAGTAGCCGGTGAAACTAGCCTTACCGATTATGCCAAGATTGCCACGGATACAACTCAAGTGAAATCTATTAGTGTAGCGCCAAAATCATCCATGAAACGGAGGACCTTGAATCCTGTTTGGAGTATTGCCAAGGATGAACTACCGCTGCTGTACTTCAGATGCTCAAGTCCGCTTGAGCTCTCACGAACTCACTTGATCGTCCTACTCCGTGACTACGACTCGACGTCTAGAGATGACGACATGGGAATTGCTATTCTTCCCTTGGAAGAGATAGCTTACGGGGATACAATTGCTTCGTTCAAAACTCGAGTTATTTACCAAGGGCAAGCTGCTGGATTAATCTCTGGGGAAATGGAAGTGCTGTGGCCGAGTGATCCCCGCTACTCAGAGCTTTTGCAAAGCAAAATTAGGCTCCCAGGATGCCGCGGCCTTTGTAGTCTACAGTGAATGAATGGCTGGTGATTGGCGCGGCACGGCTACTCACTCGCCTTCTCAAACTTTAAATGGCACCCGTGCTTGCTTGTGCATGGTATGTTATTAAGAGATTCCTAGATATGGAGTATGTATATTAGTATTGCTCCTATGGATATTTGAGCAAATGAACAACGATTCCGCTTGGACTGCCGTCAAAGCTTCCTTAACCCAACCAGCTCAACTTCGCATATCTCCCTCCACCCAAATTTCCATCATGGGAATGATTGCAACTATTTTACGTCTTCTACCTTACTCCACTGCTTGGAGACAAGAGATCGATTTGCTTGGGAACCAGGAGAGACTTCATCATAAGGAGACGTTCTACACAACCAGCCGCATCTTGAATTCCTGGCTCCATAAAAATCGTCAACGCAGATTCTGCAGGTGAGGCCATCTTTGTCTACCTCTCTGTTGCTTCTGTATGGATCATAGCGGTGCTCGTTTTAGAATGCACCAGCTGTACTTGTGTTGTAACTATCTAACGTTATTACAAGCACCGTTTCAGTATTCATGCGACACCAAAATTATATTTTACAGGCTAACTTCGCTAGTCATAAGCACTGTACATATCTCAGATGGATAAGCTATGCGAAAGCATAAGCTTGGTCATTCCTCTCAAGTTGAGTAGTAGTAGTGTGTATAATTTATGGCCTACCGGCTAATTGGAAATGGAGTTGGGAGATCTTCACGCCGTCGAAGATCTCAGTTGAGTATCAACATTCACCCAGTAACTCACAACATCACATACATGTATTTGTCCTCGCTCATCCCCATGAGCATGAGAGAATATACGACCCTACAGGGGTGTCGCGTTCCCGTTCGCAAGGTACTCATGTGTACATTTATGGCCGACTGAGGAACTATAGGGAATATAAAAAGGCGATGTTCAGATTCATTATGGCCCCTTCGAGCGTTCAGGAAATCGAAGCGTTGTGCATACTTCTTCCGGAAATTTTACCGTAGCACAAGTGGTTGAACGGTTCAAAAAGTTGAGAGGTGTTCCCCGCTTGTTGAGCCACCCGATGTTGGGCAAGATGTGATCCTGAGCAAGTTCAATCTTCAGCAGGTCGAACTCTTTGGTGGTGGTGTCCAGCATGACCATGATGTGAATTACAAAGTGCTTCATTTGTGGCCCAAAAGAACGCAACTAAGACGAAGCGACAGTTGGGAGACATCGTTCGCATTCCCCGTGATTGCCGAACGCGTTACACACCTTCTTCTGCAAAGGAATAATGTCTTTATTCGCGACCACATTCTTAACGGGGAAAACACACATAACAAAGTGGTCTGGGAGCTGTTCGAAAAAATCGTATTGGCTATGTTTTGGAAAACAGACAAAACGAGGCGAGGTACGCTGATAGGCTAGTCCGAAGGGAATACCAAAACGGATCGTGGAAACGGCGGGGTACAGGATGACCTACCTGTAGTTGCTGTTTGGGGAGCAATGGAGAACCAAGAGAAAGTCATTTGCAATAGTCTCGAAGACTTGATGCTTCTAATTGGAGCTGGACATGCGAACCGGCTACACAGACGCCTATTTTGTTATCCCAATTTCCGGAACCAGGAAACGTTTGATTGGGCAATTGATGTTCCTAGGACGCGGCGACAACGAAGAGAAAGTTTAATTCTCTTTCAACCCAGCACGACCAGCGTACACTCCCTCAAACTACACGGTTTTTGCATGCTGTTCGAAGCTTTGGTGGAATCGTTCACTGAGTTCGAGTTTGTTGAGAGGGTGGATAGCATCCCCTTCATTGCAATCCCTCCCTACCTCCCGGATTGCTCGTTACAACAGCCTACATACGCTCCAAATGCAAGCGACACCACGAATAGGTTCGAGACCGGGATTCTCCGTAAGCTTGATGTGTATGTGGTGAGATTGACGAGAAACGGAGTCCTTGAATAAACGCAGTAGAGGCTAGCGTCTAACGTCCTTCCTTTGCCGAAACTATTATATCCGTTTGCACACAAGCTCACTTACAAGTTATAGTAGAGTGAGATCCTGAAACACACCTGTCTTGTGACTGATGGTTTGAGTTGAATACATGTTCCATTCACACTTAGTAGAAGCGATTACAATTAGTAGGTAGTATCAACACCGTCCGCATCCGAAGTGTAACATGTGCAATGATGTGCAGCCTTATTTGGTACAGGACAACAGTAGAGGGCTTGTATTGGTTCTGGGTCAAAATATAAATTTTGTTCATGTAAGAGACACCATAGCAAAGATCACATGGCTGAGCTAGTGTGTGAGTGCCTTTGGGCGCAAAACAAACAGGGAGAGGTCGAGGATGGTCGCCCCGGAGCTTACCTGCACCAGAACGACGAGCAGATTGTTCCGCGTGCAGGCAATTCTCGAAGATACTACGTTGAATCGCACGAATGAAGTTACACGCATGGCCTCAATTCGCTCTTGCTCTGAATGATATTTGCGGGCGTCCGCCTTTACCCCTTACCAAGGTTGTTTGCTTTTTTATGTTCCATGACGTCTCTCGTGAAGAAGTTTCTCAGCAACTTCACAAGGGGAAATGTCGTATCGTACGCGGGTCACACAGAGCATTATGTCCACTTTGATGGAGAGGCAGAAGGGATACAGTAGTGGAGGGTGATCGTATTTATTCTCGATCAATTGCTCCTTCACTCTTCCTCTTAACGTCCTCGATCGGCGCCGACGGTACGCCTGAGATCCACTCGGTATCTTCGTCATATTGTTCGCTAGTCATAGACAAGCGTTGAATATGACATTTTATTTTTCCGAAAACGATATCCCATATTATCGCAGGAAATTAGCGGTGGAACTGTTACATTTCTGCTCTGAGAGACGTCATTCCCGTACGGGAAAGTGCGTGTAACAGTCTTGGTACCGCTACATACTGTAGTCGTCTTGTCTCTGTCACAGCATTTCGGAAACATGAATTCAGTAATACAAGTAAGCCGACGGCTTTTTGATCGTCTACTTAATCGCAGAGCCTATGTAGTCGCTCTTTGCTGCAGTGCCTGGCGAATTTCGAGGAAGTGTGCTACAGTCTCCAGAGCTTACCCACACGATTTCTTTCCCCAATGTGTGTATTACAATCGTAGTATTGCTCCTACTGGAAGAAATAATGCCCTCGAAATTTTAATAAATTTAGTCATTTAACAAAATATAAACGTATAGTTCATTGACGCAGTCAATTATGTGATAAATTACTTATAGGATAAAGAATAAAGCCATTTTATGGGAAGTTATCACGCTGCCGATATTGATGACATTAAGAACTAAAAGAAAAATGGAAACAAGGAACCTTAAATGCCGGTTAAATGCCGATAGTTCACATGTATTTTTCAGGATACTATATCTATCCACTGACCTTACCAACAACAATTTTAGAACTGATGAATTAATCGTTAAAATTTCTATTTAGAGAAAACTATGATATACTATATTGTAACAGAGGTTGGGCTCTCTTTACGATTGGTTGCCGATACGCGGAGGTTCATGTGACACATGTCATATGCTTTTTAGCATTCCTATCGTACAGGGTTCACAGCTACTTCGGTACTTCCAAGTTGCTCAAGTTGCTGTCGAAAGTTCTTAACCTCTACTTTCTAGTCACAGTAGGAACTTTCCCTAGCACTCACTACAGTTACCTTACATCGTTGAACATGCACTTCCGACGAACCCATCCCTAGGTACGTCGACTGCGTCAGCAGTCGGCGCTAGCTAGTAGTAACATACTACTGTACGCACTGTGTACACTGTACTCCAGCGAAGTGTGGCCACGCCGGCCGGACCACCACCCGGACCAGGGGGGCCCTGCCCGGTTAAGCCCCCCATTGCGCCGGCATTGTTGGTAATTTTATGCTTTCAGCGTGGTGTTTTGCATTGCAGGAGGAGAACAAGAGATCTGTTCCCTGTACAGTGATAGTGTAGTGTGGTGTGCAATGCCCCGTGGGCGTCATGGAGGTGGGGCGGCCGGCCTCACCCAGGTGTTTGCGTCCGAGCAGGACCGGTAAGTCCCCCGAGGGGTCGATGGAGCCCCCTTGGCTTCCCCTGTGTAAAAACGATGTTTTATTTCATCTTTTTTTCTCTTTCCTTTCTCTTTGTTGCAGGGTAAATTGTCCCTTCTACTTTAAAGTCGGATCCTGTCGACATGGAGCGCGATGTGGACGGCATCATCTACAGCCTTCTTTGAGCACAACAGTGCTCTTCACACATTTGTATGAAAATCCCAAGGGTCATGTATTGGCACAAGGGAGAGATCCCGACTCCATTGACGAGAAAAAGGCTCATGAAGATGTAAGTATGCCCCTTGTTGGTGCTCTTACTCGCCAGAGAGACTAGATTGAGAGCTAGAACTCGAGAAAGGAACCGGGATCCCGCTGGATTGGTGGATTCCTCGCAAGTGCGTGCATGTTTTGATATATACTGTGTTTGCCTCTGATTTGCAGTTTGAAGAGTTCTTTATTGATGTCTTTGAGGAGTGCTCCAAGTACGGGGAGATAGAAGACATGATGGTCTGCGATAACTTGGCGGACCACATGGTGGGCAATGTCTACGTCAAATTTTACAGAGAGGAAGATGCTGATGAATGCAAGAACCGACTTCAGAATCGCTTTTATGCTGGGAGACTTATTTTGGGTGAACTGACGAATGCCACAGATTTCGCAGAAGCAAGGTGTCGACAATTTGACGAAGGAAATTGTCCGCGGGGATATTATTGCAATTTTGTTCACGCCAAATACCTTAGTAGCCGCTTGTTGAGGAAATTGAAGCGAGATCAGCCTCACGCAGGCGAAAACGAACCCGACGAAGATGAAGTGCCCGATCGTTCCCGTAGATCTAGAAGCCGCAGTCGTGATAGACGCGATCGGAAGCGTTCCAGGAGCCGCGAGCGTTCGAGACACAAAGATCGAGATCGCGATCGATCCAGCCGAAGAAGATAGGAATGAATACTCTTCATTATTGGATTGTTGAATGGAGCTTGGCGGGCGGTATCTTTTAAATACTATAGTGAAACTTGTACAATCAACGAGCGGAGTCTATTGAAATCGTCGAGGCACAGGTACGCTACTATACAAACCCAGGCGCTTTCACTCAATTGGCTAAGAGCTGTCCAAGACTACCGCTGGCGGCAGGCCTCGCGATAAAAAGTAGGTTTCCTCTCCATTCGTACTTTTATTGATCCTCATTGTGAAAAATCCACCTCCAGCATGGAAGCATGCATCTTCTATCCAGCTATTCGCTAGTGTCACGGGGCAGTTCATTGATTCGCACAGTTTTTCCAACCCATTTTCTTCTTGCTGATAGGAAATAGCACTCATCGCCGACTGTACAGTATTACTATTCTCACTCTTGTGCGTGCCATCTTCGCCATTTTGTTGACTGTTGTTTGATGGAGGTAAATCATTCTTCCCTTCAGGATTGGTGCACCTTGGTGACCCCCGAACTTCGTACTCCTGATTCGCAATTTCATCAGCTTCTCCTGGTCGAGCCCGCGGAACTTTGAAAAAATTCCTGTCTTGCTTACGGGAATGTTCTATGAATGGTATTTCTCCTTGTTTACTTTCTGTCCATACCGCAACGGAAACCTTGTCAGCGAGAGAATGAGGTGTCCCGCTTTTCCCAAATGGGCGCAAGTCGTCAGGTAATACATCCTTGAGATCCACCAATCCGTATGTCAGCTGAACCATCTCGTCGGTTTCCTCGACGTCATCTCTCTTGTTATGGGTTCTTTGTTTTAACATATTGACGTCAACCCGTTTTCCCTCAATCGAAGGATGTTGATCGGACAACGAGTGAATGTCATTGGCAGAAAAGACAGCCTGTTCAGGATACAACAATCGTTGATACGTTGGGACACCCCACGGACCATGGAAGGAAGAATCCTCTATTGGCGGCGCCATGACAGCGTTGCCCTCAATGTCGAACCCGACAAACGTTTTGTCTGGCCTCCAAAGTTGTACCTCAATCAATTCGCCCCGATTGTCGCCGTATACCCATTCATCGACGTCACTGTTCCTTCCAAACGTACCAGTGTAACCTCGCTGCTCGGATACTGAAGCCGAAGTAATTTTGTCAACGAACTCTTCGGCAAGATGTTCGTCTACTACGCCTCGAAATGCCGATAGTTTTTCCATAGAGTCCAAACCAGCCGTTTTAGTATTTGCGAGGCTTTGCTTACTGGACGACGGCATAAGTGTGTGTCGCTGTCGGAGAAACGTTTTCGTCTTTTGCAAGACCCCAGTGCGGCAGCGTACATATCCGTCCTTGTATTTTGACTTCCGTCGGTTCCTACTTTTCCCGGAAACACTAGAAGCCGCGGGACGGAAGAGCGAGCTACAAGCTGACTTTCCGGCCACATACTTGGCCGCTATCTTCTCACGAGCCCGATGAATAGAAGCCACCGCTCTGATGAATACCTCCATCCTACGACATTGGCGCTCCTGAATCAGCTCGTATGTGGACCGGGAGATATGAATTTGGTCAGCCTTCGAGGAGCTTTCCAGATTCATGGCCTTATCCACCGATTCACCGAACAAGTGGTATCGGGGATCTTTCTTTCCGACAACTCCAGCAATAGCCGGGCCGCTATGAATTCCGACGCGCATCTTGATATTAGCACCAGCGACCCGTCGCAAGCTGGGCATGAATGCCAGCATCTCAATAGCAGCGTTCGCGCATCTCTCTGCATGATCTGGCACTCCTCTTGGACATCCAGCGACACAAAAATAGGCATCTCCGATAACTTCAATTTTCTGAATGCCGTATTTGTGGGTAACTCTGTCAAACGTACTGAACAGTATGTTCAAGAAATTAACCAATGCATTCGGAGAAACGGTACTAGAAAACGCGGTGAAACCTTCCAAATCAGTGAAGAGAATGGAGCAATCGTTATGCCACTGTGCCATGACATCCTGCAGATTATCACTTCGTAAGTTATCACTAATCTTACTAGCAATCTCTGCGGGTAAAATATTCTTGACTATCGCGTTCGTTTGTTTCTCTTCCGCTGAAAGCCACTGGCGCTGGCGTTCAGCCGCAATGGTGCGGAGGTGGTTAATTCTGTTGTAATACTCCACCACGTAAATCGGCACTGCTTGAGAAACGAAGAACACAAGTAAATAACTCAGCTGACGAAGAGAAGACGTCGTTGAATCTGTTTCCGAATTATCAAACTCGAGCTTAAACAGTCCCGTGACATGAACTGCGATTGCTGTTACCATAACGATAGAACGATATCCGAAAGCCAGTAAGGAAATGTTCATCCCAAACACTATAAAAACAGATAAGACCCCGAACCCCGGGTCGCCCCCAAGAAGTGTAATGGAGATTATGCCCCCCGCTACTGCCATCAAAACCAACAAAGTAAAAGCCTGAAAGCACGTATACTGTTGTGTAATAGCCTTAACATACCCTAATCCCAGGTACGCCACCAAAATAGGAGCCAGTAAGCCAAAGCGGATATAGTTGCTGAGTCTGAACGATTCCACTGTTTCTCCAAGCTCTAGGACGACAAGATCGCGGACAAATATAGCCACCACACCAATTAGAGCAACAATTGCCGAATTTCTCGCAAACGCAGTCCATCCTGCCCATTTGCGGCGTACGAAAGAAGACTCTGCTTTCCACGCGGTAGTATCCTCTCTTAGACGAAAACGGAAGCAGATCAGCCTATGAGATTGGGAAAACACACTGCTCCCATGCAATGTTGCTTGCGAAAATACATGACTATCATGAGGAAGCGCACCGTCTGAAAGCTGGGATTCTATATCTCTTTTGGAATCTGACTTAGCTGTACTCCAGTCATCATTCACCTCGCTTTCGGCCGACGAAAAGGAATAAGGTGCCTGAATCTCATGTTTGCCTCCCACATCCCGCTCGGGATTTTGTTGCCCCAAATAGGATACCAACGAATTCTCCAAGCCCTGATCGTCGGTTTCTTTATACTCTCCATCAGCGTTGCCGCTGCCGTCGAGGGCTTCATTAGTTCCTTTCTCCATAGGCACACCTACAACATTATCACTGGCTCCTGTTGTGCCGGCATCTTGGTCTTGATTTGCAGTTTCGGAATGTAAGTCTTGGTACGAACGAGTTGCTCTGGTTTTACCTCTTGAGCTACCCATTGCTTCCGCGGTATCTTCATCGATCGTGGAAGACATGGCGCGGCCGGCTTTCTCAACATGCCGGTTTCTTTCACCTAGTGACGTAAAACTCTGCTGGCGTAAGTTGTACCTGGTTTTCTTACGCTTCCCGAAGGAATTAAAAGAAGGATGTCGTGTTAGCTCCTGCACGGCATCAACTGTACCGGTGTACAATTGTTCGAGCTGAAGCAAGGGTGCATCGTGCGAGAAATCTTCGTCAGCTCCCGTTTCTTTGCTCTCCGAGCCGGTGTTTTGAACCCAACGTATGTTGCTGGCGTAGCCAAATGAGCTCCCCTCGTGTTCTCTCTGGGCGCCCTCGACTGAATTGAGAGGAAAGTTTGAATTATTGTTCGTTACACCATTTTCTTCTCGTCTTGGAGAGCCTAGCGTGAGTCCTTGTTCGTGATCCGACCTTCTGCGAGGGGACTGATTTAGCTCCGACCCCAATCTGTGCCGCGAACGCGACGTTACATATTCAGGGGCTGACTTCCGCGGGTGCCTCGGTGACCGGGGAGACCTGGAGGATTCCACCTGTTGCCCAGGGCTCGACAGGTCTCGAGGCGCTGTCCAATCGTTCTCAGCAGCTCCAGCAGCACTGCCAGCATCATCATAGCTCCGTTTGCGTGGCCTGGTGATGCTATCTCTTACTTGCCGAACAGCATTCTTCATCCAAGTCAACGTGTCACTCTTTCGACGACGCCCTTGCTCAGCCGCGAATGCGCTACTCGGAAGATAGTCCCCACCTACCGCGTTGCTTTGATTATGCTGATGCCGCAACCCATCCGGTTCGATCGAATCATCACTTTCTGAAGTTCTCGATCTCGAATGATCAGATGCAACAGGATCGATATGGCCGCGGTCGAGTAAGCTCTTCCCTTTGTAAATAGTATCAGGAACAGAGAGTCTACCTTTTCCTTTTCCTTTTCTCAGGTTAGTGTTCCTTGAGTGCGAGCCAAATCTTTCTCTCCTTCGCCCCTTCGTCGTCCTTTGCTCCAAAAGCCAAGTGCGCATAGTGCCTTTGCCTTTCACTTGTATTTCTCCACGATACGTGCAATCAAACGATGGCAACCCTTCGTCAATAAGGGATTTGGTGCTCTCCGACAACTGAATAGTATCTGCATCGGCAGTGGATTGCATTCTCGAAGCAGTATTCACAGTGTCTCCAAACAATTTATATCTCGGTTGTAGAATCCCCGCGATGCCCGCGACTACAGGGCCACTGTTAATGCCTATCCTGATTTTCAAGTCGGAGACATTTATCCCTAATTCTTGATAGATTTTCAAACGAATTTCAGGCATACTCTCTAAAAATTGAAGAGCGATGTTGGCTACGTGTTCCGCGTGGCGCGGAGTCCGTTTGGGACAGCCCCCAGACACCATGTACACTTCCTTCACCGTTTCCACTTTGTGCAACAATGGAAATTCATCCATGATTTTGTCAAATGTATTATATACAATGTTTAGGACATTAACAACGGTGCTGGGTTCCAGTTTGTCTCGTACTAGCGCCGGACATCCATTCGCGTCGCTTTCATAGTAGGGGGTTCCGCACCACTGAGCAAACGAACATATTTCGCAAAACATCACGGTCACAGACTCAAACGCATCAACCACATCACTATCTCCTTTTCTCAGTTTATTGATTAGTGTTCCCGGGAGAAGTGACCGTAGCAACTTTTGAGAAACAATCCTCTCGTGCTGAAGAACATCACTTTCAGCTCTCATAACATACTCGTCCAGGAAACTCTTTCTCAAAGAGTATTCCAGTGAGTGCCCAACAAATCCAACGATGACGAAGAAAAGAAATAGCACTCCAAAAACGTCAATGAGTCTAGATGACGTTATATCTTCCGGTGGTAGGAAAACGATGCCAACAGCTAGCCCGACAGCAAAACAAAGTACTAAGAACAGCACTCGCCAAAAGGACAATGGAGTGAAGCTAAACAAGTACACAAACATAAGTGCTATTATCCCATATCCTGCGTGAATAAAATCAGCGGAATAGAGTCTTTATCCTGCAACATGCATAGGAAGCCGAGTCACTTACCTGGTTCTCTGGAAATGACAGTGTACGCCACCACAACGGCTCCGACCACGAACGTGGGTATAGTCAGCCAATCCGATTTCCTCCGAAAGGCTTCAATGTAAGTAAATATGAAGACGCCGAATAACACGGGAAGGACAGCCAGGCGCAGAAACAGCATGAGTAAAAACTTATCCTCGCTAAACGACGCTCGGTCATACGGAATAGCCATCAGGTTAGCTGCCGCCACCAATAGCGTTGACCATCGAACTGCGACGCGATACCGGTCCGCGTTCCTCCTTCGGAACGCTTCATTCAGCAGGGGATTGTACACTAATCTCTGACCATTATGCGTCTGTATGTTGAGAGTTAGTCGGTTCAGCTTCAGCACTCGGTGGTCCAGGTGCTCCTCGGCATTTTCGTAGTTGTTTCGGAAGCCTTCCTCTTTCATCGACGCTTCTAGGTAGTCTTCGGCATACTGCGTATCCTCATGCTCCATCTCGATATCTTCCTCCTCCTCGTCGTCATAATCGTCAATGGCTTGCCAAACGGTCGGCTGGGGGCCTTCAACACTTTTTTTCTCGCTCGCTGGGATCTCCTTGTGCCCTTCATCCTGCCTGGTTCCCCCGGGAAGCTCGTTATCAGATATGTGCGGTGCTTGCGCAGACATCTCGCGAGAGACCTATTGGACGTGTACGGTATAATTAGGAATTATGGAATGCTCCATTCCGCCGGTCGCACGACCTCGTAGCTCGCATGCAGAAAAACCTACCCTACTCTACGGAGGCTCGCTACCGTCGTATTTTCGGGATCCCATTTAGAAGACAGCGACGCCAGTAGACAAGACAATCAACCACTAGATGCTTCATGCATTGCATGGGCGGTCCTGGAATTCTTAGCCAGAACTTCTGAACTTGGCCCCCAGAAGTCCGTTACCCGGTCGGGGTGGTGGGGGACTTGATGGGGTTGCAGTTGGTCAGGTGTGTATTAGGATTGCTCCTACCGGAAGACGTGTTGTCTACAGGCTACATTAGGCCGTGTGTGGGATGAATCCTACCCGGAAACGCTCCAACATCTTGGTGGCGCATCAACGTGACAGCCAGTTTGGCCGTCATCAGCTTTCGAAAGTTCCGCATCTCCGTTGTTCCCCAGCGGGAGCCCGGTGCTTTTCTGGCAATTCGTTGGCCTAACCGGAGAAGCCAGAAAACCTACCAGGTACACATGTTCGACCGAAACCTGCAACCGCAACTTGGCATGGAATAGAGTTGTGTGATCCTGGCGCGTGAATGAAGGAGTGTACTCCTGCTACACCCTCGGTTGAACCGACCACTATTGAATGATTGAATATGTATTAAGAAGCTGCGTCGCTCAATAGCTGCGACGCTTCAACTCAAGCTAGCGACTACCAAAGGTTTCAGTCGACAATAACTCCCTTACATATTGTTGGCAGTACCAGTGGTAGGAGTTAATGATCCGATGTCTGGATGAAATATGTACAACAACAGTCAGTTGGTGTACTGACTGCGCAGGGTACAAAACCTGCGATCTGAGCTCGGCGGGTGCACTTGCATTGCATTGTATCTATATTCTTCTTAGTACGGTTGTAGCCTGTAAGCAAAGCTTAGGACAGCATTCCTCTGATCGGTTTCAGATCCAGATTGTGCGCGTTTCCGGTACGATAATGATACTCGGATTTTTAAACCGTATTGCACTCGCAACCCAGTACAACTGCATCTGGTGAAAGGTCCAAGCTTGTGCTGGGCGTGGGACGTTGGTGGCACTTTCGGTGGTTGGTTGAAATCGGTGCGGAGATACCGACAAAAAGATCTGGTAGAACACATTAACTCGGACAGCATCCAGCTTAGCCGTCCAGTACAAGTTCTTCCAGTTTTTTCAAGCAACACTGATGCATCTCTTTTCACCATCGATATTGTACAATGCAGCTGCTTTCCCTTGTTGAAGTTGAAGCAGTTTGTCGAGAATCTTCAACATGGCTGCCAGGTTGTCTGCAGAACTGTGCGTCATACGGACTTGTCATAGCGTATGGTGCTCCAATGACCTTTGGAACGGAGTGGTGAGAGTGTTCGCTGTACGTATGTGGAGCCAACGCACACGAAAGTGCTTTGAATAGAGGCCTTGCGCCTTTGGTTTCCGTCTGGTTCAAACAGAGGACGGCTAACCCGTGTCCCTCTCGATTCCCCCTTGGAACCTTTTTTGCCATTTCATGTTCTGTGAGAAGCCAAGATGGATCACTACGGCTATACAGACATGGACCGGGAGTTCCATTTGGATGATCACAATGATAGTCTAGTCCCTCATCCTCCGCCAGCGCAGCGCGATGAGAGCCCGAGACGAGCGAACGGCTGTCGAACCCCGCCCGTCAGTCGGAAACCGCGGACGGCTTTGTCTTTTCACACTCCCGCAAGGAAAATCGATGTTTCTCATCGAGGAAGATCCTTGTCCCGTGAACTAGCCAGTGCGTCGTCCGTGTACCCTGGATCCCCCTTCTCGCCGCGCTCGGCCGAGCCGTCGACGCCGCGGCTGAATACGCAAACCAACACAGGATACTTTGAAGGGTCCCACCTACAGAGCCCGCAGCAAGGAACTGATCCAAGGCCAGCCACCGCCTCATCGGCTTCTTCATACGGTGATAACCGCGAATCAGACTTGTCTACCGACAGCCATTCGCAATGCGTAGATCCGCTGTCATCCTCCCCTTATCATCATGCTTCGGGAATGGAGGCCGAGAGAGCGAATGAAGCAACACAAATACAACGACACAATCGTTTTAGCTCGAACTCAGCTAGTTCAAATTCAACTTTTGGGGGAAAAAAGGGCTTACGAGGAAGAGCGCAAACACGGGCAAAGCTTCGCAGTTGCTCAATGGATTACACTGGCCTGTGCCTAGAGGATGAACAAGCCTCCGCTACACATCCATCCAGAAGTTTTTCGTTCAAAATACGCAAGGCATTGCGGAAAAACAGACACAGGCAGAACAACAATCCAAATATATCGGCGCTGGATTTAGCAGAGACTCAGCCAATCGCAACTCCAAAGGACCAATTCCTATTCTGGCATAAGATTTCCCAAGGGGTACAAATACATATTGCTTCGTTTCTAAACTTGAAGGACATCCTTCAGTTAAGCGGGGCAAGTAAGACAATGTTGATGCTGGCGAGGGCTAACGCCATATGGAGGCCCCTATATGTTCAAAGGTGTGTTGCATAGCGATGAGATAGTCGAGAATTTGGGGGAGAGTGAAAGTGATGCATGTGTATTTCGCAGATTCAACGTCGAACCGCTGACGCATGATTTCTACGAGCGGTATAGAGAACGAGTCCTCAGTCCCGAACGGGGTGATCAGGTAGAAGTGTGCTGGAAGGGATCTTTTAATCTTGTGAATGGTAACTCAACCGTGGCCTATCGGGGCTTAGCATGGTATGCTCATGATAGAACTGGACCCATCTGGAACCCGACCAATTATGTAACAAGTCCGAGTTCCCTGTGTGCAGGTGGACTGCTTTCATCATAGATAAGGACGAGGATGAAGATATTTATTTAGTTCATTACGAAATGTGGGACGAATCTACTTGGGATGAATGGGTACCACGTGATCGCATACGCTGGCCGCCTCGGCAAGAATCACACTTTGAGGTAGGTTCAAGCAGTCGTTTTACCTTCCATTAGAATTGTTCACCATCAACAATAACGCGCTGGTTATGTCTGTGTCTGTTATTGTCATGGCAGCCACTAGAAGCGGGCGATGGAGTGGAGCTGAAATGCACGTCCTCGTATGGGAGAAGCCCTTGGCTCGTGACTGAAATAGCGCGCCGTCTCAATGGGGCCAATTACATAGTATGTGTCAAACAGACTTGAACTTACATCTTGACCTTCAATTATGTTTATTTCGATGCAGGTCGGAAAAGAAATGCTGACAGATTCCGCGGTTCCCCGTGAGAAGTTGCGCCTCGTAAGACGAGCTCGAAAACTACCCAAGGGTCAGAGATTGAAAAAGTTTGTATCACGGCGTTTTCGTCGAATAGATTGGAACCAAGACCCTTACACTTCTACGAACGCACAACCTCAGAGAGTTCACAGCGAGCGGTGTTCTATCCTCTAAGATATATAACTAAAATGGGCGTAAGCAACTTGTTCATCACGGAATGAGCAAATTCTCAGTCACTACTGCTGCATATATTTGCCGGAGCCAATGAGGACGCTCCAAGCTCAAGAATGGTGTCTCGAATGAATCTGGAATCCGGAGAAAGAGAACCACCCTGCATTTTTTGTCGCATGTCTCATAGACACGCAATAGACGTGAAGCAGTATGATAACACGCACCTTGTGGACCAGTCTCATCCAGTTCATCAGCTAAGCGTTGACTGCCTATCTCTTTATTGGCCTCTTTCTATCGTCCAGGTTTTTGTGTTTTCTTTTCTGCTCTCCTCTTTTCCTTGCTTGTTCGTATCGAACTCGCAGTGTGAATAGTCCGACAGATTCTGACACATGTTCATTCATTGAGATTGACCGCTGGAAGGGTACTGGTTAACATTTGTAGTTCAATCGCTGCTTAACACGAGCGAATACTACTCCTCGCTTAGAGGTTGCGGTGTCAACTTCCTGGCAGGAGTTCCTGGCCCGCATGTGAGCAGTCCCATTCCGGAATTCCTGCGGAGCGGAATGCGCGACACAATCAATCCCGTACCACTGTAACACATGGTTGTCAATTTTTTCGAGTCACATAGATCTCCTGTACATTCCTTGGTCAAAATTTCGTTAATCGCTGTTTTACATCCTTGGGGGCGTGGTTTGGCTTCTTGACAAAGTTCTTGTGCCGCTTGAGGACCCGGATTCCGCATTTGTCAGGTCCATTTTATACATATTCATCAGGATTGTATGACGCCCTGTAGTATATCTATCGATAGAGAATTGAATGAGGAATCGATTGATGTATAAATTGGGCTGTATACTGGTCTGGAAAGGTGTGAAAAAGCAAGAGAATGTCAAGCTACGACGATTTCAACTCCAATCCATTTGGAGATGATGAGCCTGCCGAGTCCTTTGGCAATTCTCCTACCCATACAGCTCGTAATACCGGTGGTGCTAGCTCCTCTGGTGGGTATAAAGGCAACACGGGAGGGACGAGAGCCTTTGATAACTCTGAGGAATCCTCCAATGTCTTTGCGGATATGGAAAAAGTAGGCTCATTTCAATAAGGGGACGATGAGTTCCATTGTTGTTATCATTGTCGAATCTTTTATGCGTGTGCAACAGGGAAGTGGTGGAGCTTCTAAACAAGAGAAGGAAGAAGGAGAGGAAGTGAGAAGACCAACCGGGGAGCGGAAGAAAAATTTCCCCAAGTGCTATCCCTTGGTTCGACTGTATATTGAGGACGATGTACCCCAACAGAATCGGCGGCTAGTGAAGCTGCTTTTATTCGAATACTTGTGTACGTGGTGCTGGCGTTGTTGCACAGTCTTTGGGGTTTTATCTTTGATACTTCCAAAATGGGTTCCCAACCCGCACCTAATTCTTGCCAACATTAAATTCGTCGTGCGTATTGTATGTCTAATTGCATTGCAGTATGCCTATCCGCCATGTTTTTCAACATGATCACAGAACTATCTCTTCTTGCCGCGGGTGGCAGTAGTGATGTGGGATCTGGAACAGAATTTGGCATCTCGATAGCTTACTTTTTCGCGATACTCATCTTTGGATGGTTCTGGTTTAAGCAACTATACAATGGAATGGCACGTGATAAGGGATACAATTTTATATGTTTCTTCATCCAGTTTTCGCTTACACTAGGTAAGTCATGCTACGTTACAGGAGCTCTTCCAGAGGACGTCATTTCTCTCGTGTAAACGTCTCCTCAGGTTTTCTGTGCGCTTGCATCATTGGGTTTGATAAGAGTGGGATGGTAGGTATCCTTTCAACCTTAGATGGTACGAAACTTCATGCGTAATGTACCGCCCAAGTTGTTAGTTTCACAAGATGTTTTTGTATGCATCATTGCAGTTCACAAAGGCTATTCGCAAGAAGGATTGCTCGTCATGGCGTTGATCACACTTGTTCTATTCATGGTGGGACTAGCCCTTGGATGCTTTATTATATGGAGGGTATGTACTGGCAACCGTTACAAGCTCCCTTGCTAAATCACAATAGTATGGCCTACCCATCTCTTGTTTGTTGCAGGTTCATAACGTGTATAAGAAAAGAGGATTGGAAGATCTTGTCCGCGGTGAGATGCGAGACGAAGCAAGGAAAATAATGACGGGGGAAGATGGAGAAGCGCTGCGAGAGAGCCTCTTGAAAGATGAAACTAAACGGGATGCATTCAGAGAAGTGGCTAGAGAGCAACAACGACGCTAAACTAAATGTCACAATTGTGGTTGTTTCTTAGAAATGGAGGGCAGTGTGCATCCCACTCATTACAATTCTTCTACACTGATATCTGAATCTTCGTTTTCATCTTCAGCAGTAGCGGTGGCTGCCGGGGCGGTTGCGGTATTGTAGCTCGTTTCACTGGATACGCCAGTTTCTTCGGTGAATGTAGTAGAAACACTGACATTACCAGGAGTCTCCCTCGTCTGAGTGACTTTGGTACTTTCACTGCTGGAAGCAGAATCCCCCCTTTCTTCTGTGACTACACTATCAGAGGACGTGGCTGTCCCATGGGTTGTCGATGGAGAAGGAATGGGTCTGTGTTGAGCCCGCAAGCCTACGCGGCTGTTTCCGAACCCCAAGCTATACGACACCCCGACACCTATTCGCCTGTGGGTACCAGTTCCGTAGGCATTCAATCTTCCACTTCCCCTTGGAATACTATATTGCTGTGGAGCATTAAGGTAGCCAGATCCTGCAAATGTGTTCCTCGACGAGGTGTTCGTAACCGATACTACTGTTCGCTCACTCCTTGCTGTGCGATCAGCTTCGGTCACACTGTGAGTTTCTGCCACTTGTGTGCCAGAAGGTGTCGTGGGCGCAAGGGCACCAGATGTGGCTTCTGAAGAGGCAGTAGTCGAATCTATTACTTCAACAGTCTCCAGCCTTGTTGCTCCCACGGAGATCAGCGACGGTGTACCCTCACTCAGCGATTGTGTTTGGACGCTAACAGTAGGTACTGTGGAACTGGCGGGAGCTGTTTCTTGCTGTTGCTGATCGCTAGATTGCTGAGCTAAAGCACCTGTTTGAGTCTCGGAGGAAGTATATTCCTCCCGGTGGGCCCCCACTGCTGGAGAACCTCGTCCGTCACTCAAACTGGTAGGTAACGGAGATACGGAAGAGTCGTCAGCGATATCACGTGGAGCGAAGCGTGCTGTGGCTTGCGTATCACCCTCAGTTGCTTCCCGTGTTGTGTGACTGACAGTGATGCTTCCCCGTATCAAGTTGGATGCTGAAGAAGATGGAAGCGTGGTTGCCGAGCTTACACATTCAGAAACGGAATCCCGATGTATGCTCAGCTGGTTTAAGAAGCCACCCTTCCTCGCCGGTACGACTGTCGATGCGGCCGATCCGTTCAAAGAAATACCGGTGAGGTTTTCAAGATGCTGGCGGTCTTGCACCAAGCGGTCGATTGTTGAGTCAGCGGAAGCTGAACTGGATAGGTTTGCTTGCACGGGATATATCCAGGATCCTACCTGTTTAGCGAGGGAAAATTCAGTGGCCACTGTAGAACCTGGCTGCTGCGTGGGATAAGCCAAGCATTCCACCAGGTAGTTTGTAGACTTCAGCGATGCAAGCGTCTCGGGAGTCAGAGTACAGAGCTGAGCATCATGCTTGGAGGTGGTATCCATGCACCACGCTGGCAGATAGCTTCTCCGGAAGCGACAAACCGTTTGTTGTCGATCTGCTGTTTTGGACAATCCTGTGCCTCTTCGTTTAATATCCTCGGCTAGATTGGTGACAAAAACCGATAAGGACTCCCTCTTCCTGGAGATCTCCTCACGAGAATGCCATTTTCGGCTTTGCACTTCCGGGTGGAGGCTCCCCAGTGGGAAGAACACAGGGGAATATGGTTTTTGGTCATCTGTCAGCAGCCTTGGATCGACGCTAAATTCAATTTCATCTTGGGAGTTCGCTGTAGCAGCAGTCCTAGAGTAAACGGAGACATATAATCCATAGAACTTTTTCAAAGACTCAATTGTGGACGCCGTAGAGGGGCTCCAGGAATTGATTTCGGAAGCGTCAGGATGATAGCCCTTCCAGAGCTTCCTCGCCTTCAACGAAATTAATCTTTCTACACTGTGAAGCGCGTCTTGCATTTCCGCAGATTGAGGATGTGGAAAAACCGCATTGTCGGTTTCCATGGACTCTTTGATAAGAGGCGTGTATCGTTTGTACTGGTCGACTACTGCTTCAATAGTATCCTCATCCTGATAGTCCAGTTGCTTATCAAGATCCCGTCGTACTGACTCCCGACGAGCGAGTTCTTTGAGGCGGATTTCCTCACGAAGACGATTTTCCCTCGCCTTCAAAGTATTAATTTCAGAGAGAAGCTCTCCTTTATCGGATTCATTCTTATCAAGCATATCTAGCCACTGATTCATTCGCTCTCCAGTCACTTGTTGACGCCAGCGACTCCAAGCTTCAGTTACTGCTCTATGTTGCCATCTGCGTATCGCAAGATACACAGCAAAGCCTTTGGAAGAGCGCTCAAGTGCCAAACGACGGTCTTTCTCGGTTTTATAACTCCTTTGTAGTTCAGAATGTTTGGTATGAAAGTCATTTCTTACTAGATTTAACTGAGACTCTAACTGATGTCGTTTCTCGCGTTCCTCACGAGCCCAACTTTCGCATTTTTGCCTTTCGCAAGACTCGGTTTGCACGGCAGATTCCAATTCCTTGACGATAGATGCCTGTTCGTCGAAGTGACTAGACAACCGCTGTGTAACCAGCTGAGTGGACGAACTAACAGCGTCCTGGTATCGTTGATAGTAATCCTCTGACTCTGCTCTAAGTCGGCGGTTCTCTTGTTCCAATTCTTGGAGTCTGATGCTATAATCTTGGCGAACTTGTCGCTTTACTCTTGCAACCGCTTCTTTAAAAGACATATCTTCGGTATCTTCCGCTCTCTGGGTGGGCGCCTCACTCTTGTGTTCAAGCACCCCACTTTCTTCATATCCAGTACTGCCTTTCTTGTGTCCTTGTTCCGTCGCAAAGGGTCTTGGCGTACTCATTGGATAACGAACTGCCTGAACTCGCATTCGTTCACGGGACACTGAAGCGTCTCCAGTAGTCGCCGATGCGTGCTTCCCCTCTGAGTCCTTCACTGAGACTGGAGTTTCGTGTTTCTTCGATAAATGCACCATATCAAAATGATGCTTCAGCTCTTGTGTGCTACCAAAAGATTTTCCGTCCAAGGGGCATACAACGTTGGCCCCGGCTTGCTGCGGTGCTTTGCTACTGTCTTCTGGAAAGAGTCTCTGGAACTTTCTGTCAAGTTTGCTGGTAAGATGCTGAAACTTGTACTTCATTTGTTCAGACATGACACATTGTCTACAGATCTCCAATATTGAAAAAAGATCCTTTGTTAAGCTGCGCAACTCAGCATTCTGCTTCTGAACTCTAAGCTGGTCACGTTGTGCCGTTTCCAGTTTCTTCTGTTGAGTCTCGTATTTGTTTCGCAGAGTTTCATAGTTTTCTTTCTCAATATTCCCAAACTTTCCGGCGAATTCCATGGCCAATTGGGAGAGACGAATATAGTGCAGTATATCTCCGGAAGTTTGTCGTGTAAGGTCCCCGTGGGAGACTCTGGCCATGGCTAACGTCCATAGCAGTCCCGATGAGCGGTCGCAAAAATATCGATGTAAATCCTCTACAGAGTTCTGACGTGGCATTGACGAGGTTATAGACTGGCATTTTTCTATGACATCCTGTATCGATGTTCGATGAAGGTGGTGCCAGTCGAGAGGCCGTTCGCGAGGGCTGAACTGGAGAGCCCACCATCGCTGCACCTCGTCTTCCTCCTCTGCATCGTCTGCTTCCGTATGAGTACTCTCCTGTTGTTGGGATGTACCAAATGAGCGATGTTTCGCGGTCGCATCGGTATTAGGCAGACTCAAGAGATTCTCTTCCTCGCGGTCGTCTTGCTTCCTTCCATCTCGTCGTCGCCGTGTGTGAAGCTGCGTCTCAGATGGTTCCTCGCGAGGAGCAGGCCCTGTCAGTGTTAATAAACGAGTCGACATAATTCCTGCGATCCCATCCCCTAGAATTCTTGTTGAAGTTGCGATACCAGGACGCTCTGGTATTGACGATCCTACTGGTATGCTGTCCACTAGAATTCTTCTTGAAGTTGTATCCACACCGTTAAGCCGATCCGGGCCGATGGCCCGGATGGGGTTTTCCCTTCCATGCAACGTGCTACATTTGGTAATGAACGTGAGAGTCTGGTTGTACCCATGCGCAGATCCAGGAAAGAGGAAACGCCGGTCTGAACGCAGTTGGAATTGTCTCAGTTAGCTGACTTGGAAAAGCTGACGAACGGAAGTACAACTTGGGGAACAAGTTGGTGGGAGTCAACGATGGACATCTTAGAGTATGGTGGAAGGAAAGGAAACGCAGAGCAGTTGTTTGTAATCATAGTCTGCGTGGCTTTGTTCGGAAACGTGGATGGTGCATCAGCACCCGACTTTATTCAGAAGCGTAGGGACGTGATCCGTAATACGTACCTCGAGGCACGAAATAATGACCTCTTCCAAGAGGTTGCCAAGTCACAACCAGAACGCAATGAGCCTGACGGATTCCTGGATCCTCTAATGGATGGGTTTCCTTCGGAAGAGGTGACGCTTCCGAAAGAGATCTTGGAAGCAAAGACCTACGGAATCCATAACACCAGCTATCCTGTACAGCGCGTACTGAGAGTAATCGAGAAAGAATACGAACGAGCAAATGTGGACATCACTTTATTCGGCGACTATGGTCCAGAAGAGGGCCCTTTCTGGAGTGGACACGGCGACATGAGTCCAGCCACCTTCCACTGGCAAGTGGAACGGATGTGGCAGAAATGGATAGAAGATCCTCCGAAGAAACTGAAGCCAAAAACAAACGACGACCTTGCCGTCGATCCAGGAACCGACACCGTAGAGTTTCGTGGATTGACGATTCCCAGAGACCAATACAAGGAAGCTGAGGAGGCCCTAGAGCAAGCTCGACAGGACGCTTCCCAGCACGGAGACCTCGTGGCCGAGCTTACAGACCGCGCAATTCAAATAGCTGGAAAAGGAAGGGTCTTTACAGCATGGGCGTTATTCGACACAGCTGCAGAGCTTCATCCTACGGTAGGTAGCTTAAAATGCTCACCTGTCCGTACACAATACTCGCTAAATATGCCGATGCTTGAACACACAGGGCCAACGGGAACAAGTAAATCTTGGTGTATCTCTTATGAGACTAGGGCAACGGGAAAAAGCGTATGATGTACTGAAAAGGGAGTTAGATAATGACCCAGATGCTCCAAATATTCAAGAAAATTTTCAAGAAAACATGAAGCAACTGAAACAGGCGATTGCTCGTGCATACGGCAAGAAAGTTTATAGGAAGTCCGTAGACCGGAATCGACCGCTCAAACCGAGAACAACTGTTGATTTTCCTCGACTTACGTTGGATGAACTTTATTCTCCCCAAAACGCCCGCTTTCTAGAAGGCAAGAAACCTTTCATCTTAGTCGATGTGTTCGCCAAAGAGAAGCTGAGATTGTTACAGCGTAAGAGCGAGGCAGTGCTACAATATTATGGAGACAAGACGCAAGTTGACTACATTCCATTTGGTTCCCATTTGGCTGACGGACAGCCACATGCACTGATGAGTTTAGTAAGTTTTGATGATGATATGAACAAAAGTACCGCCGTTAGTGAAGAACGTGTGAATTTGCAGCGTCGAGCGCTCAAATCCATTGAACACACAGCTTCCATGCCTATCGATGATTCGAGGTTCAACTTGAGGTAAGAAAACTTAGAGCCCTCCGAACGCAACCTTGGTTATGCATCACAAAAATTGCGCTTGTCATTCTACACCGCATCTTCAGTAGGACTCATCGAGGACAAAACATTCTGTAAGTACAGTAACGGTGGCTCAGTAAGCGTCGAATGAATCTCCCGATTCTTGTTGCAGATGGAACCCAACGTGGTACGAATGGTACTCTGTATGGAACTTCCTCGAACTCGATAACAAGTTAATGCCTCCACTCTTTCGAGACGACAACCATTGGCTAAATGCCGGTGCTTGTTTCCCTGATATGGAATCCCGTGGAAATTTCGAAGACGCTACTAGATGGCGTCTGATGGCTCTAGGTAACCGGTTTATCTCATGTCGAAGCCTACATCTGTACAGCGACCTCACCTCGGTGCACTGCTTTTGTACCACACTTGCAGGCGGTCATTTAGGGGGCATGTATTTACATACTGATTGGTTAAAAGTAGGCTCTTGGCAACTCCAAACTCTAGGGGCGAAGACATGGTTCATATGCCCGCGGTCAGAGAACCCGTACATCGGAGGAGATGATGAGGTCGATGGACACAAACCAGACCTTAATAAGACCTCAGAGTTCGCTGTAGCATCGTGCTATAACGGCACAGTAAGTTTGGCAGCCAATGCATGGTGTACCCCAAACCCTATGACCGTCGCTGCAACTTCCATGCAGTTATACCCAGGACAGTTTTTGTATTACCCTCAAGGATATTGGCACCAAACTTTGTATCAAACACAACCAGGATCAGGATCTACGTTCCAAACCCCTCAATCTGAAGAATGGACGATGCCGTGGAATCTCTCACCGGTTAGCTACGCCATAAGTTCCACCGTCATTGATCCATCAAGCTTACAGCGCTTTTTCGAACAATTAGATGTATGTATCTGTCTATACAAATTACTCGATCATGATTATTCGACCTGACCCTTAATGATTGATTTGCAGGAGGAGTGTACCAAGGGTCTTGAAGGCGAGGAAGACCTCAATTTCCGTGTCCACCCCAAGAGAGCGAGGTTCTGTCTGCAACTTCGGGAAAGATGTGCAGAATGGATAAAGCAAGGCACCGATGGAAAATGGTCCGCCGATACATTCAAAACTGAACGAGAAAGGCAAGAATACCTTAAGGATAACCCATTTTACGTCACGCCGGAGGCAGAAGGGGAATACTGCACAGAAAGAGACACGCTAAGAGTAAGAAAAGAAATCAAAAAGGATCTYCCCGCCTATAACTTGATCCAAGGGCTGGTAGACGATCTGAAGGAGACACTCAAACTCATGGAAGACGAATACGGGGAAGATGTCCGGTACGGAGACGCAGAGATGCCAAGGCCATAGAAGCTAACTCTTGTTGGAATGTTGCGACAAAGTCTGACTACAAATGGAGATTTCAAGCACTGTAGACGCCTCCAATCGAGGATTTCTCAGCAGGAACTTATGTTGACGGATCATGTTGTCGCGCGCTTCGTCTAGGCCGTTTATCACTTGAGGCGCTGCTATGTCTTTCCGGCTTCTTGCGTTTACGTTCAGTCATTTTCGATTGTTGTAAATTAGGGTTCAGCTTTGAGTAGTGCTCACTTTTGTCCTTTTCCCCGTAATATTCGCTTCGGAGTCGATGTCGCACCAGTGCAGCTCGAACGAGTTTAGACCAACGTTCGTATACTGCATTTAAGCGTTTCTCTTCTTCTCGCGAGATCCGCGCTTGTTCGTGCTCGTTCCATGCTTGCAGAGCTGCATCTTTCATCTCAGCAGGCACAATAATTCCTTCTTTCACTGGGACCATCTCTCCTCGTTTATACTCGAAGCCAGTAACAGCTTCTACTGCGTCAACCCCAGCTTTGCGAATAACGCTCCGAGCTCGTCTGGGCATGTCCGGAAGATACTCGGCTCCATGAGGCAAACACACTCTATTCAACAATTCCACATTTCCGTACTTGTTACGAGGAATCTTACCATCTTCGACCTGTGGAGGATCAAAGGGTTCAGTTTGCTGATAGCTGTAGAGAGGAATCGTGTATGTATCCTTAGGGCTTTCTGACTCCATCGCTTGAGAATCCCTATTTGAATTTCCTTTATCCAACTTCTTGCTTCCGGACTTAGAACTTGCGATCTTTGATGAGATATCTCTGTCATAAGCCGTCCAATAATGTCTGTCTCCTCTATTATACTGACCCAGATTTGGTTGTGAGGCAGAAGAAACTGGCGTAGACGAACTGGCTTGATTGCTGGGTTTTCTTCGGGTTCTCTCAAGACTCCTGATGGGCTTGTCAATTTGATCATGTTTGATTTGCCTGCCTTCCTCTTTCAACCACTTTTCCTTCGATTTCAATTTTACTACGCTAGTTCGCTTGTACACAGGTTCTCCGTTGAAGAAACCTTGAATATACGCCCGTTTCCCGGCATGCGACCTATCAACCGCTTCATCCACTTTAAGCTGTGAAGGAAGACAGTAAGTTGGATGAGAAGAAAAGTCCGAAAGGGAAGTCGGCAATGCTGTGGATAAAGCAAGTTCTCAGTGGCTAAAGGATACGTAGGTTTTCAAAACAAAGCCTTGCCAACGACTTACGTTCATTCTCTTTGACATGGTCGAAGTTTTCCTGTCCACGTGGCTCCCGAGAATCAGAGGAAGGAGCAAACCTTGCTTCAAACGTCCCTCCTCCCTCTGCTACATTAGTCAGCAACTGGTCGAATGGGATGCCAACACCTTCGCACCACTGAGTAAGGATGTTAACAAAGCCGCCCGCATCTGCTATTTTCAAAGAGGTGCTTGCTTCAACGGTAGGGCCCTCATACCGAGCACTAAGCCGGCTAAGAGTATCCATCACCCATGTCGTTGTCCCAGAATGCTCTCGCACCCGGTGGGCATGAGACCATTTTGATAAGTACCGCGGTGTGGTATCTGTATACGACCTGAAGCCACCAACCGCAGGCTCGCAAGAGACGACGTACGCTGGAAAATGTTTCTTCGCCGCAAGGGCCTCAACCAAACCTGTGACATCGATTAGGCAACGACATGGTTCTACAGGAATCCACCTCTCTTTCTTCGCTTTTGAGGAATCGATTCCCCAAACTTCAAGCCAAATGAATGGCAGACCTAATGACTGGAGGTGTTTAAGACCGTTCGAGGTAGATCCCACAGAGACGTACGGTTGTACACTTTGAAGGAGACCCTTAACGCGTGATAGGGTTACAGGGTGGGCATCACAATATTCTAGCTTTGATAAATTGTCATCATCATCTAGTTGAATCTCGTTCTTCTTTGTTGTGTGAACAGGCAGCGGTGCATGAGAGCAAATCAGCCGTGTTCGAATCCCTAGGCCCCGCGTGATAGCCGCGAGAAGTTGTGAGGCTTCCTCTTGACTGCAATACAACACTTCGTCTTCTTCCTGTTCTTGGTATACTCTATCTTGTCCTCGCATAGAGTTTAATTTTCCTACCAAGTGTTCCGCCGTCGAATGTGCTTGTAATCGGGACAGGACCACATCACTTGGGTCCAGCAGCTTTCGGGCCTTGCGAAGAAGGCGTCTACTGATACCGAGAGTTGATGATGAATAATCAAATTGTGCAGGCACCACTCGTATTTTTTCGCTCATCGAACGAGCTATTCGTTTCAAGAGCGGAATTGTAGGTAGACTCTTATGCGTCGCCTTGAGTCCGTCTGAGACCGCATTTAGTAGTTCCTGCACCATGTGTATAGTGGCCATATTATCAAGATCACAGCAACACCAATATTTTATGACGAGCAATCATCTTACTTTTGAACAGAAGTAGGACATAGCTGCGGCTTGTACTAATGGGTCGTCTGAAGCATCAGAGAGCCATTGTTGTCGACAGAGTAGCGTCAGTAAATGTACGCGGTGCACCGTTTTCGCAAGCTCGATTTCATCTTTAGATTTCCGTGTGCGAGTTTTTTTCTGCTTGGACGCCGATTTGGAACTGGACCTCGAGTTGTCGACTTCCTCGTCTTGACGTGAAAATGAAATGGAAATACCATCCTCCTCTTCCTCAGCCGTGGTGAAATTCTCCTTCGGCTGACGCAAGCTCAAGCTTGGGGGCATTGCATCATCATTCTCCTCCGAATCGGATGACCCAGACTCCCACCCCTCTGATGAGCCCTCATTCTCCTCCGAGGGGGCAGTCTTTGAGGTTGGTATTGAGGAGGCACTGGCTGCAGCCACCTCCGAGGTCGCAGGATCCATTCCTTCTCTCCCTTCCTTGCAGCACAATCGAGCCACGTTGACAAGACAAACTATACCCATAAATGGGATCTGCTACCACCGGATCGGTGTTTTCCGAACCCGCGGTAATGACGTCACGTCATCGAAGTCATATCGTCGTACCATGTGAAGTGAGTGAACTTCTTGTTGTTGTTGTGAAGCCGCCGAGTGTGGTTTGTGAAGCTGAAGCAGCATCAGTGAAGCTGGAGGGTGTAAGTCCGGATTGGATTTACTTCTGGATGATATCCAGAGGGAATCATGGAGCCGTTAGAACGGGCTTGGTCGACCAGGCCGGAAGATCGTCTATAGTGTGGCATCGGTGAGTGAGAGTAGCTATGTGCATCAACGAAAATGGTTGGAATATCAGATGCATTGTTCCAGCAAGTAACGCCCTATCATGCTAGTGCTCGAAACTCGATTGCAGGCCTGTATGAGCACTGGAGAACTCGGATACGAAGTACGTCGCGTCGGTCAATTTTAGCCTTCCATATATATTACCGTTGTGGAGAGACGGGAAATTGGGCCCCTCCAGAAAAGCTATGGACAAAGCGTTGCATTTGGAAGCACAGGATCCGGATACACTATTGTATATAACATGGAGGAGTTTGTACAGAGCAAACAAGATACAATGACGCCGTCCGATGCGTTCAGAAAGCTGGAGCAGCAGAAAACGCGGGGTACGAAGTAGGTGGGGTCTCTGAATTTCGGTCTTCCGTCACCGTTGTAGAGGACTCGTAGATATGTTTTCCTGGCGGTTGTTCAATAGTAATACCCTGTGAGCAGGGATTGAGCCGCATGGCGAATCGGCTTGGATCCCAAGGAGCAAATATTTGGCTGTTGGTTAAACTGGAAGTACGGGGTAATTAAACCCTGTAGAATGTTCCATTTAGAGTGCGCGAGTAGGTAGCGAGAGTCCAGGCTCTGAGAAAGGCACAACAACCGGGACTGTCGATGACCAAAACGCCTTTTGCGAGGTATCAAGGACGACGGCTACCCCGACGCTTGCTCCAAGCGGCGTATCGAGCAACCCCTACCACTGATACCAGCAATCTGAGCAACAAAGTGTGCAAAGTGAAATTGCATAGAATACTGTACGGCGAAGCCAAGGTATCATCGGAGTATGGGCAAACTGGATCAAGTTGAGGAACTCGTAAACCGCAATGAGGCTGCATCAGTGCCAGCTGAGGTATCCCCAGCTGAAACAGTACTTAACCCGTGCCTGGGAGCTCTTGCAGAAGCGAGAACGCAGTTGTTGCTACTGGAAAGGGCCATCAAGCGGTAACCAAACAAATTTTCGGACGCCATATCAGAGTATGATGAAGCCATTCCGCTTTCGAACTCACCATGGATAGATCCTTTCTTGAACAGAGCGACATTCATAAGAGACTTCAAGGGAAGTTGGGTCTTGTCAGGGAGGCTAGGGACAGAGTGCTGAATTTGGTGGAACATCAGGATTCTGATACACTATATAGCAGCGCTAAAGGTACTGAAGCTAGGAACGGCTGGGAAGGAATTCCGCAGCGAGACGTTACGATTCAGCTCTCGCAGACGCTGCTGCTGGTTGCCGGCCGCGACTCTCCTGGAATGCTAGCCCTACGTATCTATAGTTTGGTTATTTGAGTTATTAGAAGCGGAGGCAGTGCCTTAATTGTCAACAGTCTGTGGTGTGTCAAGTGCTTTGCCTGCATCTACCGTAGTCGTCTTAAATTATTATCCCGTATGAGTTTGGCAGGTACTGCTTTACAACAGCAACCACGAACACACAGTAATGTATCCATAACCTTGAATGGGTTACGAATATGGGCCTCAAGACCTTGTTCAATTCTTCATCGAGAATCCAAGGATTCCAAACTGCCGCCCTCAAGATGGCGGATGTACAAGTTCATCATTCCAGTGTGCGTAAAAGTCTACCTCCAACCTTTGAGAGAAGACCCTCAAGCGTAGTGCTTTTACCACCAACCTCTGCACACAACTGGCTTTTTTTTGGCAGCAAAGGCTTAAGAAAACGCAGTCGGGGAAATCTTCTACTCTGCTGAACAGGTCGGGCTCCCGGTGAGTCACCGGCGGTGACCCGCCGCGCTCGTGTGCGCTCCACGGCGCTTCCTGCATTGTATACAGAAGTTGTATAGAGTACAGTATTGACGAACAAACCAGAGACCGGAGCAGGTGCTCGTTAATTAAACTGAGGTTTTCTCCCGAAGCCATACCAAGGTGTCGGACAGCTACGACTCTACTACTAGAAAGAACAAGGGCAAGAAATAGTAGCGCGTGATTCATCGCCTGTTTCTCAGGCTAATACTGTAACCATGAAACGACCCACACAGCGTATATCATCTTCGCTGACCTTGCAATGGACGCTGATGTTGATTGGGGTTGGGGTTGCTTTCGTTGCTGTCCGTCCTCTCTTGATATCCGACAAGGAGCCAAAGCAAGCGGACGGTCCCAAACCCAGTGAGCCATGCGTATCGGTAGCGCATCGCGTACCAGGATTCTCTTCTCAGTGTGATACTTTCCTGGTGTATGGATCTCGTCAGAGGCTGCGTCGCTTTGCCTCCTCTGCTCGCATCGTGCCGTCATCTTATTCGGTTCGTAGCAAACATGTCTCTTGTCTTCCGATGCCGGTTCAGTTTGGCGCGTGGTCACGAGGAGGATGGGTCCACAAGATGTTATCTTATGACTACTACATACTTGAAAATACGGGAAGAAGGTTGCAGTGTCTAAGTATAACTCTCCCCGAAGATCCAGCTGCAATGAAAAATCTTCCAGCGATTAACTTGGTGCGGGAGAGTACTAGTGACATGAAGTTGATGGGTCATTCCAATGGGTTGTTCACGTCTGAGACGCACGCACATCTCGATGTCAAAAATGACTTTTGTCCAAGAGTTCACTGGCCAACGACCAACTATGTTTACTGGTGGAACAAGCTGGTTAAGAGTGGACGAGACGGTGCTGCTCTAACGACTGCCAGCACTGTAGCGAGGGATATAAATCCACTCCGTAGTGTCCGAGAGATATTTCGCTTTTGTGATTACATGACACACCTCAGATTCCACGCCTTGACTGTCCCAAAGGAAAAATCACTTCTTGTTTTATTCAGCCTGCTGATCGCATCAGTCCTGGTTTTGCAAGCATTGAGTTGGAAGTTTACAACTCCAGGGGATGAAGAATTTTCCGCAACTCCCAGCAACTCATTGGAAAAGGCTTCTCCCTTGAGATATGAATTTCCATTCAAGACACTGACGTGGCTATCCCCTTCTAGGAGAATGAAACTCCTAGCGCATGGAAAGGGGTCTCTGGCGTACAGACTCCAAAATAGGAGTGGTAATATTTCGTCACTCACGACAGGAATGTTGGTGACATTGTTTTCCGGTTGCATTCTTTTGAACGAGGTAGTATCAGCAACAGATTTACGACCTGCGATTTTAAATGGTGACGAATCCTGCTTTCATTATAATGCGGCTCAACACCAGTTTGAAATGAATTGTAGTGTGTTGGCTTGGGGTGATGATCATGGCTATACGAACCAAGACTACATCTCGTTGGATGCGAATGAGACATTTGATGGTGGTCGGCAAAATGGGGACTTCATAGATCTGAACGGGATAACAGATTTCGAAGGATTGTTTACTATACTGGGTAGTGTTGTATCATTTGATGAAGCTCCCTTGATCCGGAATCTTGATGTTAGGAATGGGAAAACTGCATCCGGTGGTGGATTTATTGTCCAATCACATCAGAAATTCTTTATCATAGATTCATGTAGCTCATCAGGAGATATTGCTGGTAGCCAAGGTGGTGGTATATGTGGTTTGCAAAGTGGTTATGATCATGGTCAAATCAAGATATCGAATTCGTATTCGACAGGGAGGATACTGGATAGTGCAGGTGGTATTGCAGGACAAAGTGTAGGATCCAATGATGGGATTGTCAATATCACGGGTTGTTACTCCACTGGGAATATTGAAGGACAATATGCAGGTGGTATTTGTGGAAATGCTGCTGGTCAGACGAATGGTCAAGTGTATGTAACTCGTTCCTATTCCACAGGAGATATCATTCCTAGTGGTCCATACAGTGGTGGTATTGTGGGTGGCAATGCTGGTTGGAACAATGGATTCGTTTATATCAAGGAATGTTATAATATGGGACAAATATCTGCAGATTATAGTGGAGGGATGAGTGGAGGGGATACAGCAGATAGACGCGGTGAAGCACATCTCATAGATTGTTATACACGAGGAGATATTATTGGCACCCAAGCAGGAGGTATTACAGGATACCAGACAGGAGGGCAATCAGGTGGTGCGACAGGTGATGTCTACATCACAAATACATATGCATCAGGTTCAGTCACTGGGACGAATGCTGGTGGGATTATGGGATCTATATTAAGCGAAGCAAGCGGTACAATCCACGTGAAATATTCGGTATACAACGGAAATGGAGAGCCGATAGTAGGAGTCATTCCTACTATCGACAATCTTGCAGAAACGGACAATTCAGATGATTTAAGCGATATACAGGGACAACTGTATCAACTGGGAGGGTGGTCGGACGACGTATGGGCTTTAAATAGAGGATCAAGTGACGACGATGAAGAAGAGAATCTGCTGCCGATTCTACGCTTTCAATTGCCACCGTCATCCCCTGCTCCTACACCCACGTGGACGCCATTATCGACAACGACAAGCTCGGAGGCTCCTTCAAGCAGCTTTACACCATCTGCGAGTGTCACCCCATCGTCATCGTCATCGTCGTCGCACAGCCAAATAAGGACTCCAACTGGAACGGCAAGCCCCACGCCAACTTTGACACCAACCCCCTCGGCTTCATTTTCTACCATTAGTTCTCCGACTATGACAAGAACGTCATCGTCGAGCTTGGCTCCAACACGAAGTTCCATGCCGACAGCTTCTGCAACAAATAGTGCTTCGGTTGCGAGTAAACCAAACAATCAGCCTGACAAGGTCATTGTACTGCCTGCTCAAAGACCCATGCGCACGGTCAAAGGCTGAAGATGTTTGGCAAAGCATTTCAAGGAATGAATCAAGAGAAATGTGGAGGCGTAGCCTAATATAGTTAATGAGTGATATTTTTTGCAGTGGCGGGACTCAAAGCTTAACAATCTTACCTAAATTAAGTATGTACCCAACAGCAGTGTTGACTTTTATTTAATGCAATATGATACGAGTTCATCCGCACTGAGCCTTCCAACTTATCTGGGAAGCACATGAAGCTCGGCTTCGTTTGACTCAGTAGTTCCATACTGTAGTGTTCAGCCCTCCCTTTATCCACGGCTTATTTTTGGACTGATGCAAATAATTCTGCGAATTAAAAAGCCACGGGAGAAACGCCAACTGTACAGATGTAGTCTCATCCTCGAGTAACACCACCAGTAGGTCTAGCTCGCTTATAACTTTCCCGGAATGGATGGACTATGATGCGGCGTCGGCGACTTAGTAGCAGTAACAATGGCGACACCTGTAGCAGCAATGATGAAAGGTTTTCTTCCTGTTAGCCTAGCACTTCCCGAAAGCACTATGACTCTGACGGTTCGGCGAGCGGTCTCTGGTTGCTAGCATGGAAATGGTGGACAGGCCGTCAGCAAGTGCTCACAAGCCATCATCAGAAAAATCGACGTCCTCCCGCATTACACATTGATTGCCCCTGGGAAATAGCATAGTTGGGTGATGCAATTAAAGTGGTTTCTTTGCCCACGATACTTATCAAGTACAGCCCATGAGCATCATTTCATCATTTCCCGTCCTCACGTGCCAATAGTTCTACCCTCTAAACTCGTTTCCGGCCATCACGAACAGCTCGCTTGTGAATTCGAGCCTTCGCCTTTGGAGAGGGGACAAGCAGATCGTCAAGAGGAATAGCTCCACTGAATACACATAATAAGGCGTTTGCTGGGGAGAAATATTCTTCGCTCACAAGTACGGCTCATACTGCTTTCAGGCGTGCTTCTTCTCTTAAGCATCTTATTACAGCTTTGTTGCCTCCGATTCTCTTGCATAAGGGAGTCTCATATCTCTTTCTTTCGTTGTCCTGTTTGGCTAGCGCCCTCTTCCGGTTCTTGGCAGGCGCGTACACTCTCCGATGAGCACGGTGGAGGATTGTTTCAGTTCTTGGTGGACATTTGAATACTTCAGTCCAAATAAGCATATGGTATGCAACTGATGCGAGAGGGCGAATTCGCTTTATGTTATCATCTTTGCAATAGCTGATCTGCCGAATCATCACAGAGAACTCCTTCATGCGACTGGTCTTTATTCTTGCGTATCTTCTTTTCGTCTTCAGTAGACTCTTTCTTAAGTACCAGTACCTGCAAATCATGTAGCATCACTCCATGTGTTGGACTGGACTACTTCCCAAACTTATAGGGGTAGACGTTGACCTTTCGCAGCTAGTACGATTGCTTCTGATGCATTTTCGAAACATCAGGTTGAGGATCAATGCTCTGGCTTGTCCCAGGGATTTCTTCGCCCTTCCTCACCCGAGTTTGTCAGCTCCCACTTTATCCCTTTTTCCGGAACGTAAGACTCCTAAAGGCCCTATATAGGGAGGGTCTGTAACGTGACAGGTACAATTCCGTTGCTGTGCAACAATTCCCAATACTACCTCTGATCTCCGAGAGTGATTCTAACTGCTCGTCTAGCCTTTTCCAATCCAACCCGGTCTTTGCAATACTGTACAGTATGCGTTCAGATTTTTCTGGCATTTTCACAGAACTCTTTCATATGCATCCACACATCCTGCAAGGACAATCAAATTCTTCTCTCTTTGTACGTCTCTTGTTCTTTTCATTTTTCGCCTCAATAGGAAGTGTACTTCCGAGCAACGCGGGTGTATCTTTCCAACTGTTCTTCCCCCTCCCGTCACACATACATGTATCACCGAGCCAGTGCATGAATTGGTCCGTTCATGGTTCGATGTAAACACCCTTGATGGGACGATCTTCGCTTGTTCACCCCACCACCTGGTGGCAAGGAAGTCGCTTCCTGTAACGTAATATATGTACCGTACCCATTGCTGGCCACCAACAACGACGGCACCACTCAATCGCTTGGAGAGCCAATCTACTCTAAGATCCGGAATAGAGTGCTGTATAGTACAAGCACAATGCATCCAAACGAGTTGAATGCATATTTTCAGCTCCTTTCTTTCGTGGGAGACGGACTTCTCAGGCTGTATTGTACTGTACTTGTCTAGCCAGCCAATGCTCGTACGTTTTGCATGCATGTATGGATTGGGTCGTTTCAACCAACCACTCCACTCCGTCTACCGTTGTACAACAAGCTACTATGCTTGTGCATTCGTTTTCGAGCAAACAAAACAGGTGATGTGAAGGTCCCCAGGAAGAAAGCCGAAGGTTGCTCTAGTATGCCAGGAAGCAGGCCCTTTCCTTGCTTGGTTCATTTTTCTTTTTTGTTTCCCCCACATCTGTCTTTCAAACCGTGTGTACGTGTACGTGATGAAGGACTACGCGGGCTCAACCATGGTCCATGGCGTCCACGTCGACGGAATGATTGCTTGCTTGGTGGTGGTAGACGAGTTAAAGTCTGCCACTGCCACTACGGTGCCTGCCACCACCTTACAAGTCGTAAGTTACAACGTATGTATGTATGGACTGTGCGTACATAATATCAATGTCTATAGTGCGGGTACTCTATCGAATGAGGGTCTCTTATGGGGTATGCAGAAGTGGAATTATTAGGTGACCATGAAGATGACGATGACTGTGAGTACAAGGCTGTGCAGAAGCGTGGTTTTACTATATCTTCGTTCGGAAACAGTATGATGCATAGTAGGTAAATCTTGTTATGTTTCCGTTGGTTCTCGGTTGAAGAGTTTACTGCATATACGGTTAACCACAGGAAGAATGCAAAGGAAGGTGGTACTGGTACGGTCCCTTTGTTGGATCACATTCCTAAACAAACAAGCAGCTAGTTCGGAACAAACAGCAAACGGGCGGACCTTTCCGGTGCGCTTTGAAGTCTTACGATCCCTGTTTGGTTACACACGGATTTTATCTTTGTCGCCGCAGACAGAATAGACAAGGGAATTCCGAGCAACCTTTAAAGAGTACAAAACGTGTATTAATCCATTGCCTTCTAGGTCAAACAAGATTCCAGTTCTTTGGCACAGCTTTTCTGTACATGGTAAACCAGAACTACGGTCCTCGAGCAGAAAATGGGCCGAACCCGATGACACGGCCAGGACTGAGAGCGGAGCTCCTGAGCTACGTTGGTTTACACCTGAACGGCGGCAGATCAAACCATAGAAATGCTATCATACTATCACCGCCAGTGTCAGCTGACACGTAGAAGGCACCTCTAGTAATCAATTGATGGTCCTAACTTATCCAATGGCGCTAACTGGTAGACAGGGTCACCGGTCTTGCTCAGTTGGTCATCCTTCTGCTTTAATTCGTCAGTAAATTGTTTCGCGTATTCTTTTAACTTTGGTGCTTGAAAACTGTATTTAGTGTCTTTTACGCTGTTGTACGGCCCTGCAGTTCATCAAAGCACGTCTGAATGTCAACACGACTTGATAATAAAACAGGCCACGACCGTACAACTTACCGGCATAGAAGAACATAATCTCTGTCTTAGCATATGTGCTCATATCATCACTAGTTTGACTACCCTTCTCCCAGTCCCACGGATCGTCCTTTGACATTGGCGGTGGGTGGCGCATACGCCATGGCCGCTTGTTCATCTCAAACGCACTATGGTAGTTCCAGTGCTGCGTACTGTGGTGAATCGACAGGTCAAAGATGATCTCCGTAAGTGTATCAATCATCACTTCCTCATCCATGATCTCCTCTCCGTTGGGGAATCCCGGAATGTGACTGGAGATGTGGTCTGCCCATTTTCGCATATATCCGTCGCGGAACTCACCGGTAGGGCGGTGGAATTCCACCACATTGCGCACGAACCTTTCAACGATAGGACGGTACTCCAGAAGGAACACACTCAAGTTAGAGGGTTTTTCAGGTGGGAAATACTTCACTTTGTGGCCGGTGAAACTGAACTTCATCGTGTACTCCTGTGCTAATTGCAGAATCTCAGGACCACTTGCATCGAAGCAATGGACTAAATGATCGTTAAGCAAGATGCTTGTTGCGAAACTGTTCATCACGAAATCATTCAAAGTCAAATGGAACCTGTAGTGAGGCTGGAGAAGCGACTGAATCGGATGAAAGAGAGGAACCAACCGACGATCCTTTGTTGCTCCGTTGATTACATCAAAAGGAAAATGAGCCATGGGATGTTCTGCCAGCACATAGTAATGTTGGGCACCGTGGATAACAAACGTCTTGCTAGCTTCCCATGCACGGTCTCCAGGCCGAACGATTATGGATTGAAACTGCGGGTGATTCCCATCGTTCTTTGTAGAATTGCGCATGCATTCTCCAAAAAGCTCGATCGCAAAAGGTTCTAGATCTTCTTCACTGCCCTTCGAGCGACGGAAGACAATGAAGGAGCCGGCCCCGTAGAACATCTTGTTATGCTCTTGGTTGTAGGCAAACGTGGCCATACCGGGGAACTGTGCATAGTACCAATGGTATTTTTCCCCACCGTGCTCTGGAATTTTCAGGGCCCTGATGAATTCTGGGAGACCTTCCGCGGTTTTAGCAGGAGATGTGTAGTTGAGGGTCAATAGAAAAGACGAAGGCCATTGGTGCGAAAACAAGGCTGCAAGTTGTTCATCCGGCATCGGGGTTGTCTTGTAACGGTACCGGGAGTACCAGTAGTTGAATGGCATATTGATGAAGTCCAGCGCAAAGTAATTCCAGAATCGGAACAAGAAAAACTCAATTCGCTCTAAATATGGCACGTTGAGAATCGTAGGAACTGTGTTTGGGTAAATAATTCGAGGATCCGGCGGAGATCCATCGAAGTACCTATCTTGAAGTGACTTGAGAAAATTGGGCAAAGTTTCCTCCACAACGTAATCTACCGGGGCAATGGGGTGGAACTGCACACACATACACAAATACGCTCACTAGGTTACGATGAGTCACAACTATCTCCGCCGTACATCCAACATCCACTTCAACCTCTTCCCAGGCCCAAGTTGGCTTGGCTGGGGCCTTTTGCGTGCCACTTACCGTCGTCAAGAGTCCCACACCTGAAAGCGCCGCGAAATTCGGGACATAGTAGGTGAATATATCCACAACGAGCCCCTTGGGGATATTGTAGCTGCTAGCAGTAATCGCCACCAGAACGGCCAACAGTGTCTTCCACCTCATTTTTTCTGTTGGAGCGAGCGAGCGACTGTTGTGAGAACAAGATATCCTGAGATTTTCTACCACACAAACGCACGTGGACTGAACCGGGCAGAGAAATGACGGCAAAAGGACGAAGCTCAGTATCGCAGTGGATCAACACTATGGAATATACAACAGCTACTCAGCGGCGGATCCCAAAAGATCCCTGGCTGCGGAAAGCAGACCGCGTCTCCAGGTCACCGGATAAAAAAAAACAGGTGTATTTTGTCGTGAACAACCTATGCACGCACAAGCGCTCCCCTTCTCGGGAATACTTCTATATATGCCATAGAAAGCGCGTATGGTACCTGTGGCGCGTTCCGGAGCGTAGAATGCAGCAGAACAGACTCCATCTAGTTTCCGTTAGCTTCCGGAGAAAAACTTCAACCTGTACACTCGGAGCTTATACACAGTTACACCCAAATAGTATCATGTTACAATGCGGAAAGCTACATTTGAACCACGAATTCTGAGTCACTGGCCAAGCCGCCCTCCATTCGGTCCATGGAATTTGTTTGTGTGCGCCCAGACTACAGCTCGAAGCCTCGCCGCTTGCTCGTTCACCGCTGTCTGCGTCATTCACGGTTTCATCCTGGAGACACACGCTGCAATACGCGTGCTTAAGTACATTCCTTCCTCCACAATGTCGGGATGAATAGCGCGCAAGCTACATCCGTCCATGTAACAGAGTTGAACCTCCATGGTCATGGAATTCCTCAACTCCGCAAACACATCCGCGTATCGATTTGGCCGCGAATGTCCGCAGCTTCTGCGGTTTCAGCTGAGACGTCTTCCTCAAACCTTGCTAGGTTGCTTTATGAAAGCCGGGCTTTTTCCTTCGATCAGATCGGCAGGTATGCAGTGGCATAGATGCTAGTTTCAGCATGGCTGCCATCGAGTTATAAATTGAGTATTCAAACCTCGGCATATCGTTTTCGATTTCCTATATTGTTATTCCAAGTGACCTGTTGGTAATTAGCATATCATCTAGGCACTATTTATGCAAGAGTTTCGCGCTGACCCATCTTCTGCGTCTGATGCTCCGAGTTAGGGCAATTCCGTCAATCCTGGAGAAACCACACACAGTTTCACGGTCGATGAAGTTAAACCACACACTGCATTTCTCCGATTAGATAATGTTGAAGGATCATACAGTCAGATCAGATTCCAGGAGCAGAACGTTTGTCTGCTTAGCAATAAGCTGGTCGAAGTGTCCAGATTTCCTAACGCGGTTGTTGGAGTTGGTTGAGACTTACGATAGAATGTACCCTTCGCCTCACACTGAGATCTCTATCTGGATAGTCCCTGCGAGCAGCACTAGACGCATTTATATCGTTGATCCACCTGTTTTCCCCCTATATCTTCGAGCCTCGAAGTTCAGCTCGAGCTCGAGCGCTTCCAATTTCCTGAGCTCAGGAACTTGCACCGCCACTTCTCCAAGTGCAGGAGCTTATCGCCATTCCAACAAATTACTCCAGCGGTGCAACAACCTTGCTGCACCTATTACGGGGCCTCTGTCAAAAAAGTTCAGGATGGGCCGCTCTGTCTGGATATCTAGACTCCTTCTTCTGCACAAGAGGAGGGAGTTCCCAGAATGAACAGACATAATGAATATAGCACTGTACAATAGATTAGCAAATGTGCGTGTAATGTAGCATATAAAAAGGACCTCTTGGAACTTACACTGCATCATGCTGCATGCGACTCCGCGGAGGGATCTAAACGGCCGCGCGTTCCTGGCAGAGGCGTGCTTCAATTAATATCACAGCCCAATTTTCCCTCCATAACCTCTGGTAAACCAAGGAGTGGATCTACCAAACTACCGATATGACGAGCTACTGCTGGAGAGAAGATAATAGACAACGCAATAGAGAGACTTGTGAACCTCGGATGTCGACGTTGACTCAGGGCCGAGTTGCGGGCCCGCCCTGGAGACAGTAGCTTATCATGTTATTAAATCACCAAACTCCAAGGAGACTTGTGTGCATTTATTTAGGCGTGGAATCTCTCCTATTATGCTCTGTAAAGTCCAGAGCTTCGAGTCGAGAGGTAGGCTCTACACTCGAAACCAATGCCAACTAGCCATACGGTATGGGAGCACACTTCCTCCCCCAATGAAAGAGTCAATAGTCGATGGATGGCCCAAGTTTGTCTAAAGGAGCTAGCTGATATACAGGTGTCTTTGTCTTCTTTAACTGGTTGTCCTTCACCTTCAGCTGCTGGGCGAAGTCCTTGGCTATCGCTTGCAGTTGTGGGTCATCGAACTGATACTCGACCTCTTGGAGGATAGTGTAGGGACCTGCGTACGGGAAAAGTATGGTTGAGACAAATGGCCTAGCTGAACTAAGTTGAAGTCCTTACCCGGAAAGAAAAACATGATTTCTGTCTGTGCGTATGTAAACACATCCTCTTGAGTGTGGCTACCGGCTTTCCAGTCCCACGGGTCGTCTTTCGACAGTGGCGGTCGGTGTCGAATACGCCAAGGCCGTTTCTTCATCTCCAAGGAAGTGTGATAATTCCAATGCTGAGTGCTGTGATGTACGGAAAGGTCAAATATGATCTCCGTGAGAGTGTCAATCATCACTTCTTCATCCAGGATTTCGCGCCCGTTGGGAAAGCCCGGAAGGTGCTTTGAGACATGGTCAGCCCAGTCTTGAACATAAGCATCCTGAAATTCACCAGTAGGTCGATGATACTCGACAACTCGTCGTACAAAATTTTCAATGATAGACCGGTATTCTAACAGGAATACACTCATATTCGACGGATTCTGAGGAGGAAAATACTGGATCCTGTGTTCGGAGAAGTTATACTTTTTCGTATACTCTTGAATGAGTTGGAAGCTCTCCGGACCGCTGGCATCAAAGCAGTGCACCAAGTACTCATTCAGTGCTATACTTGTTGCGAAACTGTTCATCACGAAATCGTTTAATGTCAAAGTGAATCTGAAATGCGGCTTCAGGAGCGGCCGTAGAGGATGAAAAACGGGCATTATGCGTCGGTCTTTTATTCCGCCGTTAATAACGTCGAAAGGGAAATGAGCCATGGGATGTTCAGCCAACACGTAGTAGTGCGAGGCACCATGTATGACAAAAGTTTTGCTGGCATCCCATGCAGGATCTCCTGGCCGGACGATTATGGACTGATACCGGGGATGGTTCCCATCATTTTTGTATGATTCACGCATACACTCACCAAACAACTCAATGGCGTACGGTTCTAGATTTTCTGCACTTCCTCTTGGACGCCGGAAGATGACGAAGGAGCCCGCACCATAAAACATCTTATTGTGCTCCCTGGTATATGCCCAGGTTGCCATTCCTGGAAATTGGACGTAGTACCATTCAAAGATTTCCCCTCCATGTTCGGAGATACGCAACGCCTTGATGAATTCCGGTAGTCCTTCGGCTGTTTGAGGTGGTGAACTGTAGTTCAAGGTCTGAAGGAATGCCGATGGCCAATGGTGCATAAATAAAGCACTGAATTCTTCGTCTTCTATAGGAGTCGTCCGATGGTTGAATCGCGAGTACCACATATTGAACGGCATGTTGAGAAACTGCAATGCAAAATAGTTCCAGAAGCGGAGCACAAAGAACTCAATTCGTTCGAGCAGCGGGACGTTGAGAACGGTTGGCACAGTATGACGGTAGACGACCCGCGGATCCGGAGGAGAATGGTCGAAATATCTGTCTTCCACAGTCTCCAAAAAGTTTGGTATCGTTTGTTTGGCGACATAATCTACCGGAGCAATTGGATGAAACTGCAAGAAGGAGTACATTGTGAACGATATCCGTGTAGGGACCCTCGGGCGCGGGGCGCCCGCGAGGAGGATAGAAGATCGCCAATTCAGAACCTACCGTTGTAAGGACGCCGACGCTGGAGAGTGCCGCCAAGTTGGGCAGATAGTGCGTGAACGTATCTACGACGACATCGGTGGGTATGTTGTAGCTACTAGCTGACATAGCAACAAGCACTGCGATAAGTGTCCTCCAAGGCACTGGTGGCTGCTGGGCTTGTGCAGGCATTTCCTCCGGAGTTTTGGGGACTCAAGCTCACCTAATACAACCAGGATAATTGCGAAAGAAATACAAAGCAGGCTACCTCGTACCGCGCCCCATCATCAAACCTTCTCTCAACTCAACCAGTGTCGAACACTTCCCACCTCTGTGGCGGGGAACTGGGCGTTGGATCCGCGGTGCGGGGATGGATTCCGATCCAACACCGAAAGCCCGAATAACACCATCCTTTACGGCCGCCTGCGGAGAAGAATTCTCCCGTCATGATGATGCGATAAGTGATTTGCCCGTTACCGTTATGCAAGGCATATACACATGCGTTGCCTCGGGTCAAGACGCACAATGTGCCCCCGAGTAGCATCTGCTGACTCTTGGGACTCCAAGAATCCAGCTGACTAACGTCCTTGAGAAGACTGCGGAGACAAGATTTTAGTTCTCTCATATTTTCTCAATGCACCAGGTTCTTCAGAATCGCTACAGCGTACTCTCAAACGAGAGGAGTTGGAGTGTTGGGTCATTTGATTGGAGCAACAAAGGAACTGTTATCTATCCAGGCTATAAGAGGGACCTCTACGCTGCCAAACGAACTACCCGTGGTAAGACCGACCACCTTTGCTACCTTATACATGTTAGCTTACTTTATCCATATTTCGAATCCAGCACAGTAAAGCCCCGACGGTTTGGCCACTGTCCAGGTTGGCTACGAATCGGTCTTTGCCGTTTGACTCAACTAAAGTTCCTCCAACTTCTATACAGAATACATAATATGCAATTCACTAGATGCCATCAGCCGTTCACTGCCTTCTTCAGCAGTCAATTGAGGGGCCCATCTTGTCGAAGGGGACTAGCTGATACACCGGATCTCCTTCCTTCTCAAGCTTCTTATCTTTCGCCTTCAAATCCTGGATGAATTCCCGGGCATAATCGTTTACTTTCGGACGCGAGAAGCTATACTTAGTCTCTTTAAGACTATTGTAGGGTCCTGTGTTCGACGAACAAAGTAGATATCGGCTAAACAGTGGCATTACCGGTCCAAAAAAGAAACAAGGATGAAACTTACCAGGAAAGAAGAACATAATCTCAGTCTGAGAGTATGTGAACATATCTCCGCTTGTGTGACTGCCTTCATCCCAGTCCCAGTGCTCTTCTTTGGAAAGAGGCGGGCGATGACGAATACGCCATGGTCTCTTCTTCATCTCAAGCGACGTATGATAATTCCAATGCTGTGTACTATGGTGTACGGATAAATCAAAGATTATTTCAGTGAGCGCTTCGATCATAACTGCTTCATTCTGAATCTGCTCTCCATTGGGGAACCCAGGAACATACGCAGCAATGTGATCGGCCCATTTTTGCATGTAAACATCGCGAAATTCTCCAGTTGACCGATGCTCCTCGACTACTCGTCGAACAAACTTTCCGATGATTGGGCGGTATTCCAAGAGGAAGATCGTTATGTTCGACGGATTGCGGGGTGGAAAGTATTCCACTTTGTGGTTACTGAAACTAAATTCCTTAGTATACTCTTGAGTTAGCTGGAAGATCGCTGGTCCGCTTGCGTCAAAGCAGTGCACTAGATGGTCATTCAATAAGATGCTCGTTGCAAAACTGTTCATGACGAAGTCGTTGAGTGATAAGGTGAATCTGAAGTGAGGCTGCAACAGACTTTGGATCGGGTGAAACAGGGGCACCAGTCGGCGATCTTTGGTAGCGGCGTTGATAATATCGAAGGGGAAATGGGACATCGAGTGCTCCGCCAGGACATAGTAGTGTTGTGCACCATGGATCAGGAAGGTCTTACTGGCGTCCCATGCAGGATCACCAGGTCTTGTAATGATAGAGGGAAATCGCGGATGATTCCCGTCGTTCTTGTTGGAAGAGTTCATGCATTCACCAAAGAGCTCAATAGCATATGGTTCCAGCTCTTCTGGACTTCCCTTTGGGCGGCGTAGGATGATAAATGAGCCCGCCCCATAGAACATATTTTCGCTATTTTGCGTGTACTCGAACGTAGCCATCCCGGGGAACTGAGCGTAGTACCATTCGAAGATTCTTCCTCCCCTGCTGGAGATGTCTAGAGCCTCTACAAATTCGGGAAATCCTTCAGCTGTTCCGGTGGGAGAAGTGTAGTTCAGTGACCGGAGGAAAAATGACGGCCAGTGATGCGTGAATAGAGTAGCCAGTTCGTCGTCCCGCACCGGTGTAGTTTGGTAGTTCAGCTGTGAATACCACAGATTGAACGGCATATTGATGAACTGTAAAGCAAAGAAGTTCCAGAAACGAAATATGAAGAATTCTATCCTTTCTAATATCGGTACATTAAGGATCGTTGGTGCTGTATTGGGGTAAACCACTCGCGGATCTGGCGGGGATTGATCGAAGTACCTATCTTGAACCGACTTGAGGAAGTTAGGCACCGTTTCCTCAGCGAGGTAATCTACAGGGGCTACAGGATGAAGCTGCATGACATGAAAGAGTATACATGTGACACTCCCAGACAATAAACACGACACGCGACACACAACTGACTCCTTTAAAGTACCGATGAGTCACTTATGCATATTCCGATTCCCCGTGAAAGGCGGGAAGCGGATAAAAGAAAAACAGGTGTTCTGACGCCACTACCTACCGTTGATAAAAGTCCCACGGTAGACAGAGCAGCCAGGTTCGGGACATAATGAACAAGAACATTCCAGACGAGTCCCTTGGGGATATTATAACTGCTTGCAGAGACAGCAACGAGTGCGACAAACATCGTCTTCCAGGGCCAAGTTCGCCTCGGGTGAGCTTGAGGGGAACGACCTGCCATTTTTCTTGTCCTTCAACCAGGGCACCAAGGAAGCAATATAAGCCAACTAAGAAAAACTCACAGCAAACGAAATGCAGACCAAACACGGATGCGCTTGTTTGCGACGCTCTGACCGATGCTCCGAATTTACAATCCACAAGCCATTATCTTTAGTATCCTAACAGACATACGAGCATTGGGAGCTGGAGTGCGACCCTGCTGCACTGCCTCCGCCGGTTCCTTATCTCCGCGTATAAGCCTACATAAGCGCTCTTGCTCCCACCTGCGGATGGAGATATATACATTGTATCCCGTGTATATCCCCCTCACGACTAGAGGCGGAGTCCTGCAGAATAAATCCTCCTGTGAAGCAGTGTGGCTCCTCGGAAGCAGTTGGTACTTACGTTGAATGTGAGCCATTGGAGGTTCAAGTTAGCGGAAAAAGGCCTATTAACGAGTGGACAGTTCTATGTACGATGGAGAAAGCATGTACTCATACCATAGCGTCCAAAGGAGAGAGCTACACGGTTACACCGAATTTGAGGTCCGCAAAAAACCAGACAAAAGACGGTTACGGGGAATCCGGCCCGGGAAGAGGGGTTGACGACTCAGAACTACAAGCAAAGCACTTCTTTCTCACTTCAATCTTTTGGGTGCCGTCTCCTCCCCTGGGATGCAACGCACCTACCTCAGTCTAGGTAGCGTCGTATGCTCCCAGCTGGCCGGTGGTGGCCTTCATCGGCTTCCTTGTGTCTTCTGTTTCCTGCTCCCTGACCAGTCACTCTGTACCCACTTCACGCTGACTCTACGCGGAGTTGTACCTGGCAGATCGCATCCTGTTTTTCTGCTGCTTCGCATGATGCGTCATATGTGTGAATCAACTCGAAGACGCGGAGCCGACAGCGAAATCGGAGTCCGCAAAGAATCCGTCTGCCTGACCTGACAGCCGGTTGCATGGCACTTGGTTCAAGTCATTCGGTAGGGGCTGGTAGGGGGCAAGCTGGGTGTTTCAACACATTTCCATAATTGTGCATGATTGCATGGGGATGTACAGTACAAGCATCAACCATACCGCCCACTGTTTGCATTTCTCTGATTCCCAGGCAACGCCCTACTGGGATGCGGCAAAGAAGGGAACGCCACGCAAAGGATCCGCCGTCATGACAGGATAGCAGTGGAACTGGAGAATTACATCCGCATGGGTCAAACGCCAGTGTAGAGAGAGGTGCTCGTAGACCCGCGAAATGAAGAAGAAGCGAGGCCAGTCATGGACCTGGTAGCAAAAGGCTCAACCAGCACAGTTTATGTCGACGTAACAGTTCCAAATCGACTCACAGGAGACAGACTAGCTAGGCCAGCAGGGAAACGTTTCACCATCGCGGCAGAATCGGAGAAGATGAAACGGAGAAAATTCAGATATCTGAGGGATCACCGCACGGAAGGTGTCCTGTTCGTGATAGAAGGGACGGGGGACTCGAGTAAGTTCCTAAAGAGACTTGTCAGGGAAGCACCGGGTTCTTTGGCTGAAGAACAAGGGAGATGCAGAACTTTCGAACACTGATGACGGTGTCTGTCACGTTGATGCGCCACAACGTGAAGATGTTGGCGGTAGGGTTCACCCCACACCCGGCCTAGCGTAGCCTGTAGACTAGACGTCTTTCGGTAGGAGCAACACTAATACACACAGGCTTGGCCCTGTCACACGGGCCTGTGCCGGTAAGACTTAGTGCGGGGTCCGCACTGAGGACCCTGCACGCGGAAAAAACGAACTTGGAATTGAAAAAGAAGGAGCCACACCTCAGGATTCCTGAGTCAGGAACACAGACTTAAATGACTAAATACTGGATCGTACCGGTTATTGGCGGGTCTAACCTTCGAGAACATCATTGACCCATACTCCATGATGCTCTTCGGTCACCGTGCAACAGCTCAGTTGACTACGGCAGATTGATTCGTAGAAGTATGTTTCCAGCGGATGCAATGTCGGCAAGGTAGAGTCCAGAGTGGGGGTCTTGTCAAGCAATGTGCTGGGATCCAGTTAGCCTCCTGCCGCCCCACGACGAACCCCATGCCAGCAGATTGACTGAGCTTCCAGCGATGCTCACAACATTCAAAAAGACCAAGCCAGGCTATTTCTGTCTTTGCCGGAACACACATACAACCCACACACGCACATATGCAGTTGGTCTTTCTTTCCGACTGGATCGTACACCTCCATCTGCGCCTCCAAAAATCTGTAAATCGACTTACAAATTCATGTCATCAATCACCTTTTCTACTGTATGCTTCTTGATCCCGGAGAGTTGTCTTCAATTCCCAGTTCCGCCAAGCCGGCTGTGTGAACTGAGGGTTCATTCACCTTCACACTGTGCTGTGTAGGAATTACACACACGGTGAATTTTAAGTTCGAGAGTCTCGAATCCACTGACAATATATTGACACTACGCATGGCGTTTGCTTGAGTATCATGTACCAGTAGTGGGTGGTTTAGGAGCGGGGAGACTGCCTTGCCACATTGCACATGTAGTAGTAGAGGTATCCGGTACACCTGTCGTATTAACATCATGCTGTCCTTGAGGACATTAGGATCATCGGGCAGATTATGGAGGCCATACCTGCGTGGCATGAATGGGATATTCGTGGAAAGGAATCGAGGAATTGGGGTGGGGATTTGGAGGCCCTCTGCCTCTTTGGGCGTGTTTTTCTCGTCCGATGGTGATAAATCAAAGTCGACGCCCGTACGAGGGCCTTATGGTGATACTATGGAGCCCCAGGAAGGACCTGCCCCGTCTCCGACTTATTACGAATCGCGGTGGACAGAGTCGGAGGAGGAGGAATTCCCTACGCCACGTCGATTGCCCCAAGGGACAGAAAAGACGGTGGTCATGGCTATGGTAGGCAATGCCATCATTACCGCTCTCAAGACGATCGTGTACATTCGGACGGGAAGCAGTGCTATGATGGCTGAATCGATACACACACTGGTAGATACGCTGAATCAAGCCTTCTTGGCTCTGGGACTTCGTCAAAGCCAAGTTCGGGCCGATGCTGATCACCCTTACGGATATGGACGTGCAGCGTACTTTTGGGGCTTGGTGAGTGCCCTAGGACTTTTCTGGTAAGTCGTGGAGAAACTATGGTCAAGAGGGAAGGTACTTGGAATAAAAACTCATGCTGTGGTGGATGCTTAACGCTTTACTTTGCAGGTGCGGAGCCGGTGTGAGTATCTTTCATGGTATGTAATTTATTTGGTGTACAGAAAAAATACATCTGTCGTTTTCAAGAAGCCATGTGTCTCTTGAACAGGTATCGAGGGAATTATCGCGAATGCACCCATGCAACCGACATCGGAAGCCGCGTTTGTCTTGGGTACAGCGTTTATTATAGATGGCTATGTACTACATAGGGCAGCCAAAGAAATTGTATCCCGCGCATCGAGTAAAGCGTCGGCAGATCCACGATTGAAAGATGGATTCAAACTGAAAAACTCCTTCGAATACGTGACTGTAAGAGCCAAGGCGATGTATCACTTTATGCGGAAAACTAGGGATCCATTTATGGCGGCTGTTTTCATGGAAGATTTGACAGCCTGCTCGGGTGTACTGGTCGCAGCAGGTGGGATATCCATGGCATATTTCACTGGCAATCCCATGTGGGATCACGGGGCTAGCATCCTCATTGGTGGAATGCTAGGGGCTGTTGCAATCCGTTTGGTCAATTTAAACAAAGCATATCTCGTTGGGCAAGCGGTAGACTCTGGTAGGTGTATTACAAATAAGAAATCTCTGGTGCTGCTTCCGGTACGCATATGGTTTGTGCAGGAACGACCGAGGATATTCGGAACATAATATTGAATTTTCCATCGATAGAAGCTGTGAGCCATGTGCAGTCTCAATGGATCGGACCAACTGCCTTTGCCTATAAAGCTGAAGTGGACTTTGACGGTACATATTTGAGCGCCAAGTTGCAGAGCAGTTATCGGAAGCTGTTTGTCGAGGCCGCTACCAAGGGAGATTTGGCTCATGAACTCCCAATACTCCTTAGCTAGTATGTCCTGCCGCCCATAGCAATAGTTTGTGTAGGCATAGCAGAATACTTCACCCCCTGGTGGCTTTTTGCAGTTATGCGGAGGACGTCACACGTCTTGTTGAACGGGAGCTTAAGGATGTTGAGTTAGCAATCCAAAAGAAACATCCTAGCGCCGTCTTCATAGAACTGGAGCCGGATTCGAAAGACACTGATTTACCAATGATCCGATTTATGAAAGATAAAGGGGCGAAGACAGCAGAAGTGAAAAGATTATGGTCTCTTCTGTCCACAATGCTGAAGAGCCGCAAGGACTCACGTCCTGATGACCCGGAGATGCTCAAAGAACAGGATCGGCTGGATGAATGGCTGCGAAACGCCGAAGAGCGTGATCGTGTCCGTGCAGAGATGGACAAGGCTCGCAAGAGCCGGCTTTATTCCTCTCATTCGAGGAAGCCGTTTACGAGTGGCGACTCAGGTAACAGTAGTGGCACATGACGAAGCTACAAATATGCAGTTCCTTCCAATGCACGAGAAACGCCTATTTGAACGTGACGGGTTCTTATTTGTTATGTCGTTTATTCTTTGGGCATCGTGGAGACTCCACAAGCTCCGCAACTCAAAGCACCGAAGAATTTACTCCAGAAACCTCTCTTAGGCCTATCCGCTATTTCGTCTGGTGGCCGAGCGGCGCGATGTTCGTCAGTCTCTGGAGGCTTATCTGTGTGATTTGCCTGAGTTGCCTCGTTAGCCCCAGTACTTAGAATTCGTTCTTCACTGCTTGTCTCCTCGTCGTTGTGTCGTGCCTTTGGGATGCGAGGTGTGTCTACTAAAGTCTTATATTTCTCTCCCGGATCCAGGCTGACACCGCTTGTCTTGATTCTCTCGGAGTTGATATGTTCTCGAGCAACCCTCCATGCAAAGTGGAGGCTTCCTATGTCTTCAAGCGTTTCCAATAGCCGGACGTATTCCTCCTTGGTTAACTGGTTTGTCCGTACCCTGGATGATGCAAAGCACATCTCGTGCAACGGAGAGAGTGGAGGCGGCAATACTGCGGAGTAGGTTTCTCCATCTGGTTGGCTACCTGTCAAGTGAGAACAGTATAGCGGTATATCAGGTGTGGAATCAATGTCAGAGTCCGGAGTAGTGTCCCGAGCAACTGTAGGATAGACCAGCTTTGTGATACAATGCGTATGCTTGTATCCTGTGACAACATCTGCAGCAACTCGCAGCATGGAATTTTCGAGCATATTCAGTTTCCCGTCTGATGTGCCTTGCATTTCAACGGAGTTTCCGGGTGTTGGTATGCCTATGCCGGGAACCACGGTTGGTTGGTCGACTTTGTCCCATGGCTGGTTTTGTATCGTGAGGGACATGTCGCTGATTGAATCAACATCGTGTATATCGGAATTCTCCACGTTTGACTCATCTAGCCACTTCATTGACATCTCTCCTAGTCCTAGAGCCCGAAATCGGTTGTTTCCCCACACGAATACATGTCCACCTATCAATTTGCGTGACCCTGTTTCCGTCACCAGTCCCGGAGACTCATGTCCTGCGCCTGTTGTCTCTACTTCTTCCACAGATGTCCACGCTACACTGTGCTTCTCGCCAGCACGAACCCCTGCAACCTTCGGTTGAGGAGTGCAATCTCGATATTCCTGAAGAACATCGCCCATAGGAAAGTCCATTCGATGGGGAAATAGCACATTGCCCTCAGGAGTCTTCACTCGAGCCAACTTGTGATCCGAGGCATCCCCCCATGACCATATATTACCGCTGACGTCTAGAGCTAATGAGTGGGTGAAACCGGCAGAAATGGCCGCTATTCGAACTTTATTCAACTCCTGAGGTTCGCGGATTCTAACGGGACTCAGCCGGTTTTGCTCATCCCCTAGACCCAGTCGACCATACAGCCCCTTACCCCAAGAGAAGAGTTTCCCGGAATCGCTTAGGGCGAGAACATGTTCCTCTCCCAATGAGACATCTGAAATATTCCAGTCATACAAGCTTGTTAGTTTAGACGGTAGGACAACATCCTCGCTGCTACCTACACCACATTGTCCCGCTTTATTGCTGCCCCACATAAAAACAGTCCCGTCAGATGTTATTGCCGCACTTGTATCTCCACCGGCTCGAACTGCTATAATATGCCCCAACTCGTCAGCATCCGTATTGTGCCGACGAGAGAGTAACTCAGACTGTCCACTTTCTCGCAAATGCGACATCGTATACGCAAGTTGTGAATTCAACCATGACTCAGGATCATCACTACCCAATATCTTTATATCCGACGCACTCTTTCCTGTCGCACGGCTCTGGGGCCTAAAGAAAGGCACAGGTGTCGGAGACTTGAAACCACTGGGTAGCTTGGATCCCAGACCCAATTGACCACAGCGCCCTGACCCCCAGGAGTAGACGATCCCTTCACTAGTTACGCATAACGAGTGAACTTGCCCTGCAGCAATACTGATAACCTGGCGCCGATGGAGCGATGGGATTTCTGAGGGGGCCAATCGCACAGAACGAGTCGATCCAATTCCGAGTTGTCCGGATCCATTGAACCCTGAAGCATACACTCCCTGTCCACGGGTTTGGTATAAAGTATGGCGACGTCCCACAGCTATCGCCGTCACATCCCCATGACATTTACTTCTTTTTCCACCGGATTCATGGAGCAATGATCGGGATAAGTCAGGCCGAGAACAGCCACCAAACCAGCCCGCATCGATGAGTGAGGGTGCATGAGACGCACAAGCCAACCCAAGGCCCAGCTGCCCTTCATTTCCTCTCCCGAAACTCATTACCCCATACCTCTGGAGCCACCTTGCCGGCGGAGAGCGTTTGATATTCCTAAGCATATCCAGAGCCGCCGCTGGTTTCGTCAAGGCAATCAACTGTCGGTGTAACGCCGTTACGCTGGTGCTGCGCAGCTCTAAAGCCTTCATATGCGCCTGGCCGCCATCCGATCCGGCAGATGGGTATTGGATTGGTAATTTCAACCAGTATATACCTTCCGAATCTTGTTCGATGTAAATTGACTGTAGCTTGCCCATGTGATGCGGATATTCGGAAACCTTTTCGATGATCTCCTCGATAGTTGATGGAACGTGATTACTCACTATTTGATCTCCATTAGCATGGTTCGATTCCTCAGAGCCTTTCATCCCAGAACTCGAGCTCTCGAATCTGGATCTTTTGGTGTTCTCGTTAGCGAGGGGCACATCCGACTGGCTCGTATACTGTCTCGTCAAGACACCGTGAGTTGTTTGCCGGGTTTCCGAGTCGGTAGTCTCGGCCGCACTGGACTCGGATGCACTGAGACCATTAGACCAGCCGTTTTCATTTCGCGACCCTGTATGCTGCTGGTTTAGGAGTATGGTTTTACGTGGCGGATGCCCATCATTTAAAACTGGTTGGTCAAAACCTTCTTCTTGGACTGCCTCGTCTCCTGATTCAGTATATTGTCGGGCTAGGAGCCCATTGGCGCCTCCCTGGTTTGCCTCCGTCCCTACGCCAGTACCATTCTCATCTCCAATTTCCGTACCAGCATTAGCCTCCTCTGTAGTCGGTTCATCTCCAGACTTCGTATACAACCGATATACATGTTCACGACCTCCCTGGTACTGAACACCAGTGCCGAGATCTGTGCCTCCGTCAATACCTGCTTTGTTCGAATCATCATTTGATTGAGTGTATTGTCGTGCCAAAGGAGCGTCTCCCATATGCCCTTGAGTGCCTGATCCGACACCTGTACCTGTTCCAATATTCTCATCGACATGCTCCGATTGGTTAAGATCGTTACCGGATCCAGTATGCTGTCTTGCCAAAGCTCCAGTACTTGTCGCCTCAGTACCCTCTACCACCGCAGTGCCGCCAGCTGGTACGGAAATCACGTTAGTCGGTGAAGGCGCACTTTCATCGATCAGTGTATACCCTCGTGCAGCTGCAGTCAGCTCAGCGTTTTGCAGGTCCTGGGTCATAAGGGTCACAAACATAGCATCTGGAACTTCCCGGGAAGTCCACACCACCGGCAATTCTGTAGAACGGAACCATGAACGACGGCAATGAGATGCATTCTTCCCATTCTAAGAAGCCGATAAGGTACGTACTGAATTGCTGCACATATGCGCACGGTTCCGACACGTCAACGCGCTCCATGAACCACTGTAAAGGTCGAAACCCATCCCGGGCTTCCCCGATCGAGACACGTTTTCTCTCCATAGTCCCCTGATTCGCACGTATCGATGGCGCACTCGTACCCGACGGCGGTACCACAAAAGGTGCGGCCATGCTGCCCCCGCGACAATCCGGCAAAACCCGCGAACGAGAGGGCACTCGTTCTACTACAGCAGCTTAAGGTAGACAAACTCCCCCCGCAAACTTCCTCCGAAGGCGAGGATGGTCGCATGCGTGGTTCAAGTACACAGCCAAAGTGCTCCTCAGAACAGACGGCAAACACGCACTGTACAGCACACACTCTATATTCAATTCAAAGAGACATCAAACCCCGAGCATGTGTGCATGTGCATGCGTGATAAGCGTGGGCGGCTATGTGCGCTGCTGGCTACTCGAGTCAACGAAAAGATTGTCGCGTTGAAATCGATCGATCCGCGGAACATCGGCACGGATTGATTGACAATGTCCAATGTTCAGAGCAGTCGTCGTAGAAGAAGACTGACGAGGATGGTGGTATCTCTGTTTGTGCCGTCGCCATGAAGGGCGCGCCGCGACACAGAGTTTTCGTGTATTCGTGCGCGTACCGCACCGCGCAAAGTGACGGTTGGAATTGAGGAAGCGTACACAGTGAGGGATGTGGTCGTCGACGGTAGCCGGTCAGAACTTTATGACCCGGAAAAAGTCCCAGCAGCGGACTATGCGTGCCGGGCTGTACTTCCTGCACTTTCTCAACTACGCGACATTTAGTTTTGTGGCACCCTTCCTGCCTCAAGTCGCGTCGAAACGCGGACTCACTTTGCTCGAAATCGGATTGGTCATGGCGAGTTTCGGGATCGCAGCTTTCTTAGCAGAACTCGTCGTTGCGCAATTGCTGAAATGTATCTCTCCAAAGTACGTGGTCGTCGGAGGTCTCTTCGCGATGACCATCGTCACTGCTCTCTTTGCTGGAGTGGACCTGATCTACAATCACTTCGGCGACTTCTTCACGGCGTTACTGGTGCTTCGAGCGCTCCAAGGCGTGGCATCGCGAATGGCGGAACGCTCTGCTGTGTTGGCTGTGGCAGCAATGCTGGAGAAAGAAGGTAGTCTTACGACGGTTGTGTTTGCGGTTCACTTAGCGTCCGCTTTGGGGGTCATGATCGGACCACCTTACGGGGGTGTATTCTATCAATGGGCTGGAGCATTCATTCTACCTTCAATTACGATAGCATGTTTGTACGCAGTGCTAACATTTGCCTTAGCGTGGGCTTTGCCAAGAGTACCAAGCACCGCGAATAACCCAATTATAGATGATCAATTTACGGCGTTCGATGATCCTTACGAGGACAACAACTATCGAGGCGTAGAAGACGCCGAAAGAAAAAATTCGGCTGAACAATCCCAAGGTGGGATTTCCTTGCAAGCGTTTCCTCTAGGGTCTCAAAAGCGTGCTTCGAGTATCAACACAACTGAAACAAAACATCACCCCGAGAGATCGACGTTCCAACCCAACACTACAGAGAACGTGAAGCGGGTACGATTTGATTCCAGCAAAATCAATTCTTTGCATGAAAAACTTTTGAGAGAGTCTATTGAAAACATGGGATCGTTAGGCCAGGTATCAACCAAAGCACAGGAAGGAGAGGCCGACGAAAATCGTCGTAGGATACACTCAAATGCAGGTTCTCAAGATAATGATCGGAAATCCAGTTCTCGCGAGCATCCTCACGCCGATGTTTCCACGGCTTTCTATAACTTGAGCAATGATGGACTCTTCATCACTTCAAGTAAAGTGATTGGTGCTCCCGGAGTGGTGGTCTCTCTGCTGATAACGTCCATCTGCTTTTTCTCTGTGACTTCGCTGCATCCCATCGTCTCTCCGCATCTAAGTAAGTTTGGTTTGCAGCCCGCCCTCATTGGCCTCCTCTTTGGACTCGCTTTTGCCGCGTGCATGCTAGGCGCTCTGGTGTCTGCAAGTTTGGTTCAACATATGCGCCATTACTGGGTACTCTTTGGACTTGGTGGTCTGACAATTGGATGGTCCATCTTGGCACCGATTTTCCAATGGATGAAGCTGACATTAGTTCTCCAGATGATTTCCTTGGCCACAATTGGAGGTGGGTTTGGCCTGGCATTTCCTGCCTCCTTGCGTACAATGATAAGGAACACCAAACAACTTGGTAGAGGAGCTTTGGAAGTAGTTTGTAAATGGATATCATTGTTCTCATCCCTTGGAATAACTGTCGGACCATTGTTTGCCGCGTATGTCGTCGACAAGAAGGGTTTCACCGGGGTCTGCGTGTGTGTGTGCTATGTCACTATTGCTATGAATGGCATATTTCTGGGAAGTATTCTCTGGATGAAAGCGAAAACATTCCGTCGAGGTCAAAGTCGCCCGACCGAGAAGTCAAAGCATCAGTCTCGCTCCCCAACTAGACGCGATACGAACAGTGCAATGGCCAGTGGAACTACGTCCGAGAACAATACGGCTGATGCTACTAGGATCATCGCGGTCAATATATGAAACAGTCTCGAGAGACTGGCACTGTCGTGGAGTTCTTCAAATCCACCGCTTTTTGGGATTTCTATTCATCGATGAAGTTTGAAAGTAGGTGGATACTGTCGTAGGTGTGTGAGGTACCCTTGGCAAGCGACGGCTGTTTTCCAGACTCTTCGTCCTCTTCCTCAATGGCAAGAGACGACTGCTCTTGGAGAGGTTATTAGAGTCACTGTAACGAAACGTAAAGCGACCAGACGGGCGAGTAGATCCGGTTTTCGGGCGCGATGAGGAATTGTGCTGGGTGCTAGCTGGAGTTCCAACTCGTAGCCTTGATCTGTTCGATTTACTTCCGTCTTTTGGATCTTGTACCGCCGGGTCGCGCTGTCTCAGATCGTCGGTATTGAAAGAAAACGACGGAATTTCTACTACCTCACTCGACAAAGTAGATTCCCCATAGGGGAAGTCCATGCTGTTATTAGCCTGGAATTCTCCTTGCTGCTCTTGCAATGATGACTGCTGATTCAGTTCGGAATCCGTACACAGTTCATCGTCAGCAGAGGGGTTCGTTTCCTGGAAATGTGTCGGACTCCTTTGGGTGTTACTGCGAAATACCCACGACTCTTCTGAGACGCTAGGAGTATTGAAGCCGCTAGTTCTGCTTCCTGTATCCCTGACACCGCGGGACCTGGTCGCTACTGAAACTGTTCTTGGTCTGCTAGTCTTAGACGTTAGTACGGCTGTTCCATGTTCCCATCCCAAGTCTTTATGATAAGCACCTGTAGGAGGGACATCCGCCTTAGGTTTGAACAGCTCGGGCCTCTCAATACCCTTGAAAGATGATGATCCTTGCTCTCCAATATGGTATTTCTTATAGGAGGGTTTACGGATAACATTCGTGCTCTCAAAGTCTTCCCGGCACACAAGAGATGTGTTCCGTGTGTTTTCGGGGGAGGTGTGGGGTCGAGTTCTTCCTGTTGAACGAGGTCTGCCAGTCGATTGTAGCTCATGCAGTAATTTCTGGTGCCTCGATGAGGTTTTCCCGCTACCAACGTGTGATTCGACGAAGCGCCCGAAAATACTGCCGAGACTTCTACATCCCCCTGTCCCAGGAGAATTACCCAGGGCTACGACCCTCTGCTTTGCCAGGCTCGATGGACGAAGTGGGTCGGGGCCACTCCATTTGGAATCCCCTGCTCCGAGATATGCTCCTGGACCCGGCTCACTATCCCAGTATTCGCCTACGTAGCCTCTATAATGATTGTACTGTACAGGTGGGGCGAATCCGCTGGATGGTCGTGACTTTGGTTGCTTCTGAAATGAACCTGGTAGAGTGTACGCATCGGGGCCGGGTTTGGAGTTCACTTTGGTTTCCTCCGCCAGGTAGTTGAAACGTGGGATTTGCGAGATACTGTATCCCGGTCTGCGCCGACGCATGTAGCGATGAGAGTCCATCCGAGAAACAGAGTGCTGCAACAAGAAAAGATAGACGGAAACTCGATACCGTGGAGGTTCGTCTTACTGGTAGACAGAAGACTTACTGTTGTCAACGAATGTCTTAGGGGCTCCCCACTGAGGTGTGCTTCCTTGGAATCAAATGTGGAACTGGATAGTAGCTGAACCAAACAAAGATGTGAAACCCTACCATTTAGAGATGGGTCTTCTCTTGGTGAAATTACGTACTTGCTCGGAATTCTCATTACTGGGTGGCTCATATGTTTGATCAACGTGCCCTGTCGTTAAAAGCTACAACGCTTGATATACGGACAAGTGCGACTCCAATTCAAACTAGAGGTCTTACATGTACTTTCGGATGGTATGCAACAGTCACTAGTGTGAGAGCGTCTGTACTCTTCCTGGATTGCATCGAATATTGTAGGTCTTTCCCTATACTTTCTCTGAGTCTCCTGTCTAAACTTTTTCTGGGATAGTATGTTACCTGAAAAAATGATGTCCTCCTGAATGGACCTGTTAAATAACCGAATATCATGCAACTCGCTAGCCTACCTGTATATACCATGCCTACGTGTAGGTGAGACTTCTTCTGCTCCTGATGCTTCCGTGAATACTCATCCCGCAAGGGACTTCCATCGGGAGCTACAATTTCGTTGACAGCACTGATTGATGAGACGGTTGACGCCGCGTGTTGACTTAGTGAATCCAATAGTGACGACTCCTGGAGAAACACTGAGTCTTCAAAATCCTCCTCTTCATCTTCTATCTTGCCAACGCTAGGTACATGAGTTGTTTTGACATCGCGTCGTTCGAAAGCGCTTGATGCTCTGGAAGCCCCAGAACTGGCCAAGTTCCGTCGTTGCAAGCGTACTCGAGAACTGGAGCTTCGTATAGGGGTTGCCTTTCCATTTTCACGTTTATTCTCCATTTCCGGATCAGTTCTGCTTTTCTGCCACCTATGGACTTCCTCGTTTTTTTTTTTTCAATTGCAACTGTGGCCACAAAACATCAGGATCAACGTCCTTACAACCGACGTCCTGTCGACTTCCATGCCGACATCACTGGTATCAATCCACGTCTCTTTCCAAACAACGTGAAACGCAGACAATGGTACCAACCAATGTTTGTTCTGACAATACACGTCGAGGTTGGTAGGGTATACGATGCATGCTAGTGCAGCAAACCGCATGGCACCCACGCGCGCAAAAACTGGGGGTCGGAGTTTCGACTCCTCGAAACGGTAACATTCCTGGGAACGGAACTTATCATTGCAGATAGTTGGCAAGCGTATAAATGGATACCATTAATTCTATCTATCTTGAGAAGTTTCGAACGCATTTAATATTTAAGAATTCTGCCGTGTGCGCGTAGGGAAAAAACCTACTAGGGGTGGAAGGAAGGAAAAAATGGAAACTATCTTAAATCAACATGAGTCTATAATACCAACTATGTTGCTACAGGGTTTGATCCGGAGTAATGTACCCTTCCATGCCTCACACTGTGTGCCACTTTAGTTGCAGGAGTAGCTGCGCTCGCCAAGTCATTTTGATCCAGGGGTCTTCCCGCTTTTAGATCATATCTGAAAAAACGGGATGTATCGTCCGCAGCTGGTACCGGTAACGATGCAGACGTTCTGTAAACCTCTGTGTACTCATTTGTATCATCTGACTCGTAGCCGTGTCCTGAAGAACCTCCTGTTCCATCTGAAGGATCTCTCCTCCAGCTGAAACGCTTAGATAAACGTGCCAACACTTTGATAGGTATTCGTATTGATTCGCCTTCCGTAGTCGCGGCATAGCGAGCAGGATCAGCTTCAGCGCCCGTTCCTTCTGTTGCAGGATCTCTTGTTGCTACACTTCTACTGGCACTCTTATACTCTCTCCCCAGTCGCTCCATTGCATAATCTAACTCTTTTTCAAATTCCTTCTTTTCGTTACTAGTGTCGCTGTTCTTTGAGAGCTCTGCTTTTAATTTCTTAGCGAATCTGTATGTTTCTTGTAACTCTTCCTTGCTGTCCTCGGTTCCAGAGACGTCACTAGGGATACCTGGCTGAGGGTGGTGATGGCCCGCGGATCGTTTGGAATATCCCCTGGATACGTTTTGCTGCGTTGCAGGTGTCCCTTGCTGTGATAGCTCGCTCCTAAGTGCCTCAAGCTGCCTTGCGAAATCTGAATACGCATTCGCATTCACGCCTTCTCGTAGTTGTGTCAGAAGGTACTTCACAGCCCGGCGAAGGTATCGCTTGGTCACTACTTCATCTCCCCCATTTCGGGAATGAAGCAGTAACTTGAACATCTCTAAGAACACATTACTGTCCGTAGCAGTCGCCGTTTGGGGATGACCGACCATGCCATAAATATCAGCTCCATGGTTCTGTAGGTGTTTTGGCTCCTTAGAGGCGTCAAAGCCAGCAGAAACAAATGCAGAGCGAACTCCAGCTTTCAAACGAGACTGCGCGAGATAACAAAATTCTTGACTTGATATCAAGTTGTCGGAAACGCTCCTACCGGTGCTTTTCACGCATTTCTTCATAGAACGAACAATTTCAAGTGTATGCTGAAGACCCCTGATCACGTTTTTCTTCACGCCGACTCCAGTATGCGGCTTCGGCTTAGAACGCACTCTCTCCAACTTCATCTTCAGTGACTCGTTTTCTGTATTCACGTTCTGAACAGTAGAACGCAGACGCCCAATGACAGCCTTCTGATTTTGTATTGTCGACGACATTTGATCAATCTTCCTTTCTGCACCTTGTGTTGTGGACCTCAAATCCTCAATGTGCCTCTGTTGAGATCTGACTTGGTTCGTCAACTGCTCGATCCTATTATCCCTGTTCTTAACGGTAGTGCGCTTTTTCTCCTTCCATTGAAGTAAATTACCCTCCATTTGATCCACCTGGCGTCGTAATGCCGACCAGTTCGACCATGCTCTAGATATCAGTTCTCGAAGGTGTGAGACCATATCATCATTGTTCAAACTTGATGGATTATCCATGTCACTGAAATCACGCAAAATATCACGAACACCGGCAAGAGCACCGCCTTCACGAACTACTTGTTCCTCCGAAACAGAACTCGCTCCCTCGCTGTAATCTCTCGCATTTTGCAATTGCTGGAGGCAGTAGTTGTATTCCTCCACCAGTCCCTGTAGCTGAGTGACCAATGAGTCCTGGTGGCTTGTGCTATGAGAAGCATTGGTTATACTCGAAAGAACGCCACGAGCTGTGGTCAGCTCATTCGCATAGTGATTCTTCTCATTCTCTTCAGACTGGAGCCGGGTCTTCATTTTACTTAGTTTCTGATACAGCAAATCATTTTCTTGTTGCAGTTCTCTTGTGCGGGTTTCATAGGGATGGCGAGCTGACATCCTGGAAGACTGCCCTTTCTGGGCTCGCTGTACATTTCGTACAAGCCCAGCAGCATCATCAAGCATAGAAGTTGACAAACCATGTAAGGCAGACTCTACCTCTCCTTGAATCTCGTAAAACGCCCGCTTAACGTCATTACATTCTTGGTAGAGTGAACTAGCTCTTGAAAACAACCTGTTGGACAACTCCACCTTTCTCTTCTTCAGGAACGATACTTCGTCACGCACTTGGTAGTATTTGTTCAAGGATTGCCGTTCCCTCTCACGAAAATCTCGGTAAGCATTTCTGAGCTCTTCTTGAGAGCTACGTAACTCTTCTTGAAGCCGTTCATTAGATCCACGCAGCTCTTGCATTTGGGACTTAAGTTCCTTATTGTGGTCTTTTTCCTGATCCAATTCTTTAGACAGCTTCTGCCATTCCATTTGACTCTCCGAGAGTTCTTTTTCCAACTGCTCTCGAGAGTATGAGTCATTTCTAAGTCTATTATTCGATTCGCGGAGCTCCAACAACTGTGAGTTCAGAGACTCGCTACGCCTTCGTTCTTCCTCTAGCGCCTGACCTAAGGTTTCGGCCTCCTTCTTGCTTTCCTTAAGAGACTGAGTCAATTGATTGATCTCGGAAAGTCTGTTGTACAACAGTTCATTCGATTCCTTGGTGCGAGTGTATTCTTCTTTAAAGGCCTTTTCTTTTTCTCTTGCACTTTGTAATTGCTTTACAGTCTGGGATCGTCTTTCCTCAATTTCTTGCACTTTGGAATGCCACTGCTCAATTTCTTCTTCGTATTCGGTGCAGCGCTTATGAAGCTCCGCTACTTGATCATGTAACTGGGATTCACGCACAGAAAAATCTTCTCGTTGCATTTGAAGTTGCTCCCACAGCTGATTTTGCCTACTCTGTAGCCACATATTTCTCTCTTGTTGGTTGCGACGGTTGGAGACGTCATATCGTTTCAGTTCTTCGTGTAAACGCTCGACTTGGGTTCTCAACTGTTCCTCACGAGAACCATATTGTTCTTCTTGCCGATCTAGGTCATCCTTTAACCGGCGATTTTCATCCACTGCGCTTTCTTTGTCTTTCAATTCTTCCTTTAAGCGTCTCTGGAGACGAGACAGCTCCATTTCTTTCTGTTCACCGGCCCGCTGAACAGTTTCGTATTCTTTGCGCAGCGTAGTCAACTGGTTCTCGTACCACTGCTCTCTGGCATTGAGAGAAGAATACCATGACTCTCGATCGTCGCGCTCTTGTTGCAACTGACGCTCGATTAATTTATGCTCTGATGTTAATCGCTCGCACTTGTCTTCCAGCTTTTGTTGCTGCAATTCATGTTGCCGTCGTTCTGTGTTCAACTGCTCTTCGAGAGATGAGTAGTCTCGCATCAGTTCATCGTTCTTCTGTTGTAGTCTTTCAGCCCTTTGCCTTTGATCTTGATAATTATGCCTTTCTTCATCTAGCATATTCTGAAAATTCGAAAGTAACTCCTTCTTACTCTCGACGCCACCCTGAAGGGAGGAGTACTGTGATAATAGTAAGTGCACGTATCCAGCAACTCGATCGCTGTCCCTTTGTACACCATCTACCGATGAGGGGATTGAGAGTTTTAAATCAGAAAGCTGGGACCTCAAAGTATTGACAAATTCCTGAAGGTATCCTTTAGAGTTGGCAAGACGTTTATTCGCCTCTTGCACGGAATTTTCTTTGGTCCTGACAGAGCGCTGGAGTATATTCAACTCGTACCTGCTCTCAGCTATCTGTTGCTGCAACTGTTCATTAGAAGCACGCAAGGTGTCAATATATTCGTTGCTTTCGTTCAGACGTCTCTGTAAATCCTTCCGTTCCTCACCAACTTTGCTCAACTCTTCATTGACACTCGTATCACGGGTTTCCAAACTATCGATGGCTTGACGCAATCTCTCCACTTCTTTCCTTGCAGTAGACAATTGCGAATTTAGTTCGGCATTTTCGTTCCGCAAACCATCACGCTCTCCTTTCAAAGCAGTGTAACTTGTCGCCAGAGAATCTAGTCTTTCCTCCAAATGGGTACTCATTTGGGACAAGAACCCCGTAGCGCTGGAAGATATAGACTGGTGTTTAGACCGTATACTATCAATTTCTTCCTTGGAGTCTGCAACTTGAGTCATCACATGCTCTAGTCGACTCCGAAGGTTGAATTTCTGCGAAACACCGCGTTGCTCAATCAAGTTGTTCATCTTCTTCAACAGTTCCGCTTGATCTTCCTCATTTGCTTGCGTAGAGCCACTACTGTCATTATGCACGAGTTCACGAAGTCTATTAAGTTCAATTTCCAACGCGACACGTTGGTCGTGATGGTTCGCAGCGTCCTCCTGAAGGCGGTACCGGTCCTCTTCCAATTTTGTTAGCAAGCTGCACGATTCAAATGAAAGCAGTAAAGAATTGCGTAGCCCCAAGGGTCTTTTCCTCTTGGGCTTACTTTTGCGTCTGTTGCAACAAGTCAGCGGTCTCTTTGTAGGAGCGTTGAAACAAATGCGAATCCCGGGAATGGATCAACACCAGGTTCTGTAATTCCGAATTCTGACACAGGAGGAAGAAAGGACCGTTGTCTTATTGCAAGACGAGAACCTAGAGCGTAGCACAAGACTTACTGAAAGATCCGATAAGTGATATTGAACAGAGTTTTCTTTATCATCACTAGAAACTGTTGTCATTCCACTCTCATTCGCCTCGATCGCCGAATGAGAAGTTGTCACATCCAAAGCTCCGGCTCCACCTTGCCCATCGTCCTCATCGCTATCGGAGATAATCTGTTGGCTCGCGCCGTCTCCTCTCTGTTGTTGGGACATCGACGCATTATGAATCTTATGAAGCTGTCGACGATGTAATTTGTTCCGAAGATTCAACACATGTTCGATGAGTGCTTTGATTACACTGTCCGTCCAAAATGCAAATAACTTAAAAACTTATCACCCCTCAACAAGACACTCCACCGTCTTCTCTGTTGACTTACTGCATTTGCTCCCTTTGAAGAGACTGTGTCTCGGTGAAATATTCATGCGCATTCCTTTGTAAAGTGTGTTTAGCGCTTTCCAAAGCCTTCCACATGCCTCCGTCATTGTCGTATCCCTCCTCTGCTTCCTCCAGATTCACGCTGCTGCTGCCACTAGTGCTAGCCGTGCTACCGCCGGTGGCGGTAGTCGTCGTAGCCACTCGATATGAGCGTGCAGGGGCGGTCGTAGAGGCCATTATGGGGCATAAAACATCCACAATAATGAAGTTTTGCAACTTTCAGCTCCCTATATCATTGCTTTCTCATGTCTCCACAGACACAACCGCTTCACCATCTGAAAGATAAGCTGGTATACTACCTTACGCACCACTTGTATCACGTATATCACCTCATAAACCCTTGGCAAATAGCACATACCGCCCTGGGGAGTGTTTTGAAATTTGCCAGCCCGGACCGGGCGCGCGTCAATCCGGGCGAAACGCCCGGATGGGGTCAACGGATCCATCCCCAAGGCCATTCTATGAAGGTATTACAGGGTTTGCTACCATGCCACGAGTGTAATTTTGTCCATTTTGGTTTCTTCAATCTAAAGGGCCAAGCTGCCGTGCGAGTTCATCAGCGAGCGAGAGAGAGAAAATGAACACGAGTGGAGGAGGAAGTCGCACGACGCAGAAAGGCAATCAAGATAACGGAGGCAGTAAGAAAGCCCAAGGGAGCAATGCCGTCTCAGCGTCTTTGGTCAAGTATGACACGCCCGTTTTAGCTTCGAACGCCCGAGGGCGTTCGTCGCAGCAACAACAGTCTCTAGGGAAAACCAGTAAACGTCAACAGCATCAACAGCAATTACCGCCCGTCGATACAAAACAAACGTCTAGTCAAACAGAAGACATTTTAAACTCCATTTTACCACCTCGGGAATGGACGGCGGACGGACAGCTATGGGTACAATACGTATCGAGTACACCCGCAACGCGGTTGGACGTGATAAACTTACAGGAGCAGCTTGACATGAGACTGCAACAACGGCAAGCCCGAGAAACGGGTATTTGCCCAATTCGAGAAGAATTGTATGCACAATGCTTTGGTAGGTTATTATATTTCAAGTGGCCTGTTTGTGTGTATGTCTGTAAAGTACCTGTACTGTGAGTTTTCTTTCTTTTTTTTTCAGATGAATTGATACGCCAAGTGACGATCAACTGTGCCGAAAGGGGACTGCTCTTGCTTCGAGTACGAGATGAAATCCGAATGACTATTGCGGCCTACCAAACATTATATGAAAGCAGTATAGCTTTTGGTATGAGAAAAGCTCTCATGGCGGAACAACGTCGGGCTCATCTCAAAGAAAAGCTCGAGCAGCTACGCAGCGAAAAATCAGACTTACAACAGCAAGTTGAATCCCTTCGACAAAAGCTTGATCAAATGCAGCAAGACGAGGAACGAAAAGCGAAACAGGAAGAAGATGAACACCAGACCGAGGTTCAGCGGCTTACGGATATAAATAACCAATTGAAGGGTCAATTAGAGGACCTGTTGGCGGCACCGACCAAAAAGTAGATCCATTCCTCCTAATCCAAATAACCACACGCTATTGCTACCCCAGAATAGCATGCATTTTTCGAGTTTTCTTTCCTTTAATTACCTATATAGTGACGACACCACAAAAGCATGCTAGCAGCATCACTGTCGGGACGGGCGGTTCTAGGAATCACTGTCGGTGAAGGTTCTAGATAAACCATTTGCCCTACATGGTACGCCCATCTATCGATACAGAGAAAATGTATACATCGAAGCTACGCACGTACCGCTGGGACTATCGATAGACTGTTCACTACTCTCCTTGTCTCTGCCCGACTAGATAGCGGTGCCACGTATTTCGCAGCAATGCATAGGCCACGTATTTCGCAGCAATGCAGGACCACCTGCACAACCCTGTGGATAGGGGTCTTGAACTCAAAAATAATTTTCCCTCCTTCTCAAGTTGCAGCTCTCTCAACTCCCCTCTTCACTGACCTCATGGTCTTCCAGTCTAGGGCTGTGTCCCGAGGCCTTTACTTCAGGAAGGACAGAACTGCTTTCCAGTAGTGTATCAGTTGGCGAACAGGAGCATGAACGCATTTTTGCCAGTAGGAACTCGTTGCAACCACTACTCCCGGTAATACTTGTGACCTGTTGCTGAAAGTCTCTACATCGGTTGCCTGCTTTCTCCGTTTTCAGAAGCATGCACCTGTCCAAGATACATCGCTGCAGCTGCTTTTCGCACTCTCCAAACTTGGTTTCACACTTATCGTAGCACTGCACTTAGTTCCATTATGTCTCTATGAATTGTACGGAAGTTGTAGGGAGTTAATGGACTCACTTACCTCGCGTCGTTGGTCCAAGCAGTGCGTCAGTCCATACTTCCGTGCAGGGGACAAGAACGCCTTCGTAAACAAGACTTCCGAAATATTCATTCCTTGAGAAGAATCTGGATATTTTCTGCTCACGCACACCTCATGCTGAAAGCTGCAGTCCGGGCCTCGTTCCGTCCTTTTCGGGAAGCCATCCGTCAACCCCAAGCGTTTGAATACCGATCGCCTTATTTGATTCGCCCGACTGACCAGCCCTTCCTGCTTCCTCACATTTTCTGAGGAAGCAGAGCTACCCCAGCCGAACCATGCATGTGTTGTAGAAGACTGGTATACGACCACGAGAAGTACAAGGATCAGTCGCCGTCCTCCCATTATATTTTCCCCTGCAAACACGTTCTACTACAACCCAAGGTGTATGATGTATTGACTCCTAACTAGAGTCTATTTCATGCCAACAACCCCTTGTACATGGCCATTCACCTCATAACGCTGCGAGTCAGACTTCCGGTCTGTGAAGTTCAGGGTGAGACTGTTGCAGTTCTGCACAGCCCATCTACGAATCGGCTCTGCCGTTGAACGCACGTCACCCGCCACCATTCATGCATAAGGTCGTCGTCATCATAATCCCACAATTTGGACCACCATTGAAGCTCTGGAATGGTTCAACTTCATGATATCTGACTTCTAACTGCACTGAGGTACGTAGCAGTACGTTGTTGTGGCGCACGCACAAATATCGAAATTAAGAAGAGAGGGGCGGTTATACATTTTTGCTTGATAACATTTGACTATAGTATCTGGTACGGTTCATCTCGAAGTCCCATCGTGTGTTTAGGTATTCGTCTACAGCCGATGTGTCCAACGGACGTGATCATTTGCCACTTGACTAAACGTACCAATTTTACGCGCGCAAAGACGTAGGACTGCAGTACCTTGCCCGTGGTTCTAGTTCCATCGAACCGGCCTCACTCATGGTGTCTCCTTCGTCTACGACATTCGTCCCCGCTCAACAAGAGACCATTCGGTGGCCAACTTCACAAACGCACTCTGAAAGATATGTTTGTCTCTTCTTCAGAAGTTCTTGTTGACGGACACATGGAAGGGCTGCTAGTTGAGCTCAGTGTGGATACGTAGATTGTTGATACATGCCATGTTTTGATTCGCCTCGTTGGGCCTAAGGATTTCCAGATCGGGAGAGCGAGGTAAGGTGCGTACTTACGGGAATACGAAAGGATTCGGAAGTATCCGAAGGAATCGAAAAGGAGCTTGAGATTGCATGTCCTGTGTGCTTTTGTATGATGATATGCAGGCTATTCTGATACAAAGAGCGTGAGAAACACATCAAAACTGACATTTGCTTCTTTCTTTCTTTCCGCTTTCTTTCTGAAATACGACGAACAGTACTCAAAAAAGAATTGTGCTTGGTTTTCTCCTTGCATTCAAGGGACTACATACACGGCATCTATTCTTTTTTTTGCACTGATTCGCCGAGCTCGTTCTTCCTCGATCTTCCCCATTGGCTGAGCAAGTTTGAAGAAAATCACACACGGAAAAAGAAAAAAAAAATGCAAAAGCGCTATTCCCAGATGCCAATTCCTCCACCTCCAGCTCCCGGTGGAAAGAGGGCTCCCCCAAGAGCTCTCGAAGATGATTACGACGAAGCTCCTCCGGAAAATCAGCGGTACGCTGGGGAAAGTCGAGAAGAACGGCGGAGAGAAAGAAGAAAGGAAGTTAGTCGAAGACCGACCACGGCTGCAGAACGACGGGAACGGAGACGCAGAGCCAGCCGAGACCGGGAGGAAGGAAGCATTGACAGAGACTCCGAAGAGGATAGTCCTACAATGGCAGATGAACATGATAGAGGAGTTATGAGGCCAAGAAGAGAGCCAGTGGAAGAAGAATACCCGAGGCTCGAGAAACGATACAGACGCACTGAAAGCCCTGAACCGGATGAATTTGAGCCACCACCCCGTCGAAGGGACACAGGTCCTCGTCCATATGTTAGAGAACCTCGTTCTCCCCCTCGAGACGAATATCCACCAGAACGCTATCCGCCTGTTGGGCCTCCATCTCGACCGCCTATGGAAGCTTACCCCCAGATGCAAATGGCCCCGCAACCGCAGTATCAAGTGGAGTATGCTTATCAAGGGGGCCAGCCTTGGGCGCCTCCGGGGGAACCAATGTATGCGGGGGGTCATCCCTATTACGCCGTTTCGCAAGCCCCTCCAACTGCCCAAACTGTTCCTATTATGCAAGGCCCACAGGCACCACCGGCTCCTCAGCAGCCTCTACCAGCTGGTGCTTCACAGACGGAGTCGTTTTCGTTTCAAGAGCGGCAAGAATTGGATCGCAACATAGTTCCTCCTAGTATGGCAATGAATTCTACCACTGGTGGTGCCCCAGTGCAACAGCAAATAACAAGGTCAACCATGCTAATCCCAGACGACGTTCTTCTTTCTCTATGTCAAGACTGGATTAGCGCCGACGATCTGAAACCCCAGCTGCCACCGCAGTATGCACAGTATTCCAAGAAGAAGATTTTGAAAATGCTCCGAGAATTGAGAGATGTTGGGTTGGTTGATATGGCTCACCCGTGGGGGCACAAGCCCCCTTTCTTCCGTGCAAGAGCCACGACGGCGGCTCCGACCCCTGATGATATACCTCCAGAGGTGCTCCTACCTTGTTGTGAAGGAGGAGCAACGCCCGTGAATGTCAAAGCTCGTATGCCCCCACAATACCAGAGTTTTCCCCTACAGACTATAAGAGAAAAGTTGAAAAGTTTGGTGGGCAGATACGTGGAGGAAGCTTTCCCAAGTGGGGGTTCGCAGCCTGTCTATTACCCTATAATGGCTACTCAACCAGCTACGTCAGAAGCTGGTCATAGTGGATTACCGCAACTTGAAGACGCAAAACCGAGTGATAGCGAAAACAGCTCACAACTTGTGACGTACAATCATAACAGTGCAACCAATGGAGCTGGGTCTACCTCAATTGAAGCATATAAGAGTAATGCGGCATCAAGTGCAACTGCAGCCACCCAAAATCAATCTTCCGGTTCACAAACCGCTCACGAAATATTGCCGTATATGAATACGCATGCCGACGGGCAAACGGCGCAAAACAAGAAAGAAGTCGAGAAAGTTGCTCGGCCCGGCGCTTATAGTGCGAAAAACCTTGTCATTATTGACTTGGACAACATGGCTCACAACGTTGACGTGTTTAACGAAGTTAAGTGCCGTGAACCAGACCATTGGGAGATCGTTTCGGTCTGCGGGGCAGCGTACAGTGGCCCTGCATTAGGCACCGTCATTCGCTCCAGTGAAGGTGTCAAGGACGAGGCAGACTGCTGGGCAGCCTATATTCTGTTTTCAAGGGCAGGTAGACGCGAGCTCAAAGGCAGAACGATTCACTTAGTAAGTAGAGATAGCATCTTTCGCTCCTTTAAGTTCGTTTTGGAGGCACTTCCGGAAGATCAGCGACCGGAGAAAGTGTTTTTTGTAGCTAATACATCCTAGATTGACATGTACTAGATGTAGTTCCACGTTGGACGACATTGGAATGTATACAAAAACTCTATAAGCAGCGGCCTATACCGTATCACTCGGTAGACAGCGTTGAGAGAGTTTTAAAAGTAGTATCTCCTAACCGGGACGTCGAGTGCCTTGCGTCCTCATATCCTCGATACCGTGATGAAGCATAGGTAGAACCCGCTATCGTTTGGTTCAGCTTGGAGTTTTCATTACCAACACGGCTATAATTGGACAGGCCTCCGTGATCACCCTGGGACTGCTCGCCTCTGTTAACTGGTCGATGCGTTAAGCTTGCAATCATAGAGTCACGAAGATATGAGCGATTTGTCTGAGCACGATTGTTCCAATCCTGAACCTGTCTTTGGACGTCGTTCGGTTGCCATGCTTTTGTCTTCGCATCGTGCCGGCCAACAGCTTCTCCGTCCTGAGGGTTCGTTGAATAACGAGCCAGAAGAGCTGCATCTGACGAAGGTGCATGCTTTTGCTCCTGCTCCGGGACGCTTCCTGCATTGGGCACCTCCATGGCGTTATCCTCTGGAAGCAAACGCTTCTGCCATTCAAACTCTAATTGCTTTACACGGAGGGAGCTCTTGGTCGCGTTCGCCCTTTCCTGGTGAAACTTCTGCTGCTCTTCAGCAAGAGAAACCCGTGCGTTCGCAATGCTATTCTTTTCGTTTTCGATGGATTTTGCTGTCTGTTCCAGTTCTTTCCATTTGCCTTCGTAGTACTGCCTCGTTTGGTGTGCTTGCCGTTCTTTTTCCTTCGCTTCATTGAGCATCTTCTCTGAATACTCTCGTTGCTCATTGACGTACTTCGCTTCATTTTGTATATCATTCGACATTTTTTCGAGTTTGCGCGCACGTTCCTGGTATTGGTTTTCCGCTTTCTCAAGTTCTTTCTTCCTTTGCTCCAGACCTTCTCTTTGCTGTTCTAACTCTTGCTTTGATTGAGAGACTTCTGCCTTCTCCTTCGCAGCCTCCTGCACCTTCTTTAAATAATCATTCGCCGCAGGTCTCAATTGTTCGTATTCCTTCTTAATCTCTGTCAATTTGTTTTCTTTGAACCGGTAGGCCTCTTCTTTCATTGTCTCTGCTTCTTTACGAGCAACGGTAGCGGCCTCTCGTTCCTCCTCGGCTTCGCGTAGAATCCTCTGTCTTTCATGTTCTATGTCTCGTCTCTGTTGTTGCATGGCACCCCTTTCTTCAGTAACCGTAGACCGCATCGACTTCATTCCTTCCTTAAAGGTTTCCTGGAGCGACCTTAACGACTCTGTTTCATTTTGCAATCTGGCCCTATCGGTTTCTAGACCATTCCGTATGGCATTGTTGCCTTCTTCGAAAGCAGAAAGAAGAGATTGCAGTCGTGATACCTGTTCGCTTATTTGTTGAACTTGATCGCGTGCGTTTTTTTCACTCTTATGAGCAGCTTCCTCACGAGCTTGTAGGTGGCGGCTAGCGGTGGACGAGACGCTTTGGCTTGCACTGTCTAGACGTGCTTGTATATCCCCAAGTTCAGATGTTGCGGTCCTTAATTTGGAAGCCAGATCCCCCAGAGCGCTGGCTTCATCTCCACGACGCCGAATCTCAGCAAGCTCCTGATTATGTCTGCGCTTTATCGTCGCCATATCCTCTTCCGCCTGTTGTTGAATTCTTTTGATTTCTTCTCGATATTCTTCCCGAACATCGCTTACAGCCCGCTGTTTCATTGATTCGGCCACTTCTCGCTCTTCCTTTCTTGCCCGAGATACGGCCTCGTTGATTCGGGAATCCATCGTTGCCCTTAATTTAGTTGCTTCTGCCTCAGCAGCTGCTATTCGAGATTCCGCAGCTTGTCTGCTGCGTTCCGAGTCTTCAACTAATTTTTGTTGCATCTCATAGGTTTGCGCATCTGTTTTCTCCCTCATTTGTCGTAAGTGGTTTTCGTAGTACTCCTTCATAGAGTTTACTTGTGAACTGCTGTCGTATGGCGGTCGTTCATACGAAATTGGGTCGCGATATTCCATACGCGAAAGGTGGGCCCCTTGAGTCTTGGAGTCCGTAAAATCCTGCTTGTTATCATAGCTTCCTCGGTTTTCATGCCCAGCCGCCTCGCCTTGGTATGATTCGACCAAGCGGCCATGTGACTGACTGGCATCCTTATCACCTCTTGAGGAAACACTCGAATCTGCATGCCCCGAACTCGGGGTAGAGACCTCGTCTCTTGCTGCGGATGGAGCAGAGTGGTGTGTCCCTCTTTGATCCGAATCTTGAAAGCCGGGAGATACGGCTTTTCTTTCCTTGGTTTTCTTGGGAGGAGAGTCGTCGTCCATTAATGGAAGTTCTTCATCTCCCCAACTGTCACCCAAACTGCTGGTATCCTCACGTCCATCCTCGCCGTGATGAGACGAACGAGAAGGAGATGAAGCCACGGAGTAAGCCATGACGGATTTAGTCGTCGAAGCCGATAAACCTGTATGCGACACAGCTTTAGCATTTTGCTTTGACGAATCGCGTCGTTTTACAGGCTCGTCTTCTACTTCCAAACCAACTGCAGAGAATAGCTTCTCAAAGTCCTCGTCGTCTGCAGTTAATAGAAACGACAAAGTGTAGTTCCCTTTCGCCAGTTCTAACAAAAAGCCAATAACTCTGCCATACCTGCACGACTAGGTTGCACATTTTTCTTGCTTTCCGTTTTTGCCACGCTCGGATCCAATGAAGACAACGCATCCTCAGCTGCAGCTGCAGGGTCTCGGGTAGTTCGATGACCTTCTTTCCGGGAAGTCCCTCGGTGGGTTGCTGAACCGGCTTCCTCATCTTCAGCTCCCGTAAATGAAACAGACTTTGACTTATGAGACTGTTTATCACTCTTCAACGCCGAACGCAGAGGCTTGTCCTTGCCCTGATGATCCTGAAACGACAGCTCAAGCACCCAGCAAACTACCTGTAGATGCCTTTGGACAATGGTATTACAGCTGCACATACCTTATCTTTCCGTTTCAGCTGTCCCGAGCGTTTTCCTGTACTCGTTTACAGTACATAGAACGTAATCCCGATAGCATAACACGTGAGCGTAGGTTTTGTTTCGAACGATAGCTCATCTTCCTAACGCCACTAGTGTGCTGGTCGAAGGACTTACCTTTACTACCCTTAAGGTTTCTCTTTTTTTGTTTGGACGAGGACGAACTCGACGGCGTGGCTTCTAAGAGAGCACCAAATGCTTCGTCGAATGAGTCCCCGCCGGCACTCAATTCATCGTCTTGCTGCGTGAGATCCCTCGATTCTCCTCCGGCGTCTCCCTCTTCCTCCATCTCGTCGTCCCAATCCCAACCACGCGAATTGGGGTTCGTACGATGCCCGGCTGAAGCTCTGCTCGCGGCTGCACTTTCGCCAATGGTGTTGTCATCTTCTAAGCCAAGATCGAACTTGGTCCGACTTTCCCTGGATAAGCGATCCGAAGCTCTCTGCTGCCGCGAGGACGACTTCTTGGCCGTTAACGGCGGGGCGTCCGCCAACCCCGACAACGACATCTCCTGCGGTCCACCTACAATCCAGAGAGACAAAGAGAGACAAGAACAGCAAAGGCGATATACGCTCGTGCGCATACAATCAAGAGACGAAGCGTACAAGTGATACAACAGCACTATAACACTCAAGTTGAAGTTTGACCCCAGAGTCTTCCCAGAGTCTGGCTACGCCGCACTTCACGTACGGTGTGCAGTTTGTATGCGCCGTGGGGTTTTCCATTTTCACTGGGGAACTCTCCCACTCTTCGAGGGCTCAGCGGGTGACCTCCCACGCTTCTTGACGGGAGTGCGAACGGGAAGTGCGACAAGTTCGAGTTAACCTAAGACTTAAGTTCAGCGAAGTTGATACTTCGCGATACACTCCGTCAGTCAGGAATCGGCGAAGCGTTGTGGGGGGAAATCTGCAGTTACTTGTGCAATTGCTCTAACAAGTGGGGCCAATGTGAGCAGTATGGTCAGATTGTATTCTAGGATTGCTAATTGTGTGGTTCAAGTGATTCCGATGTGATTCCATCGGATTCGCAACTCCAGCCACGATGTCATATCTGACTCTGTATGTGATATTTTACAAAACTTGCTCCAGGAAGAGCCACTTAAATGGCCATGGAACAATGCACCATACTACAGGCATCGAACACGTTCTAGGATGGCCTTAGACTCTTAACCACGGCGAGTACTGTGCATCTTAGCCTTCCCGACTGTTTCGGCAGCATTCACTGCCACCGGAGACCCACCTCTGGCTGTGGTCCTCACAGGAAGCTGATCCGTTCCTGTTCGTCCATTAACCACTAACAAAGGATTATCATCATCTACAGTATCCTCTTTTACTCGTACGCCCTCAAGATAATGCTGTACCAAATACTGTAACTGCTGGTTCTCCTGTCGCAAGCGATCACGCTCAGCTTCCATTGTTAATTCATCCATTAAGGCGCGATTGTAGACCTGGTGGAAGTTTTCTAAGGCTTCTATTTGCCCACTATCGAACGCTTCTGCAACATTCAAATCATCTTCCTTCTGTTCTCCCGTCTCGGTCGGAAGTGGGTGCATATGGGCCGGTTGCGCACCCTCGTCTTCGTCTGAATCCGTCGGCATGTTTCTCAGTGCTGGCGCTTGTTCTCCCGTGCGAGCTCGAATATCAGCCGCAAGTTCTCTCGACCGTTCAGCTGTGGGTGACATCAATTTCGACCATTGTCCTCGATGTGACGAACCTGTTGTTGTTCTTTGTACTTCGAAGGTACCGGGGCTGTCTTGTACAGTTTTAAACCCACGGGTCCATGAAGGACGATCTTCATCATTGCTTTCGTTCGTGGAAAAAGGCATGACTTTTTCTTCATCATTCATCAGTTGTCGGCTTCGTTCCGAGAGTTGCAAAATTCGTTCAGCCAACCTCAAGTTTTCGCCAATTTTATTTTTCGATTCTTGCGCAGCCTTCGATATTTCAGATAGACGCTGACTCTGCACAAACTACCATTGAAACGGATTACGTTCTCATTAACGGAGATTATGAGTTGATGGACGTACCGCTGTCTGTCTCCGGTTCTCCATGCGCTTCTTCAGCTCATTAACATGGGAAGCCATGTGATCTCGTTCTTTTACAAGGGACTCATTGCGATCGTTGTAGTCTCTAGAATTAGCACTCATTTTCGCCCTCCAGGAAGCCAACTGAGCCTGTAACTTGTCGATTTCGCGCATTTTCCTGTAGGGTCAAGCAAACAGAAGGAATATCAGAGAAGACTGCTGGGGGGAGTTGAAGCGCTTCACATACTTTTCAATTTCTTTGGTAGCTTTCTGGTCACATAGGGTCAATTTCTTGAATTCTTCAGTTTTCGCGTCGGTATTTTGAAGATAATTCAGATGGGCTTGTTCAAACTCACTCTCCAATTCCTGAACACACAACAAAACATGAGCAATATCGCTTCCAGCTGTTACTAGTTAGAGGTCTTACCGATATCTCGTCATCCAAAGTCCTACTGAGTTCTTGAATTCTCTCAATACTTCGATTTCTCAATTCTTCTCTAGCAGTTTCGTAATTGTTGCGGGCTACAGCCGCCTTATTTTCTTCTTGTTCCTTAATCGTGTTGATTACGGCAGTGATTTCGTGTACCGCTTTGGCATGCTGCATTCCCACTAAACCATCAGCATTACTTAGTCCCCTTACCTTGGGTTTTGCACTTACGTTATCCTCAATTTCTTTCCGTTCCTCGGTATATTCCTCCTGAATAGTCTGCAACTGCTCCTCGAATTCCGTCTCCAAAGCATTTAGCCTGGAATCTTGTAGTTCAATCAGTCTGCAGACGTGGTGAGGAACAGAAGCCACGTGGATTAAGTCTTGTACCTGGCCACCAAAGAACGCTTACTTGTCCATATGTAATAAGTTGGCACGAATGGCTGTTTGATACTGCTCTTCGGCTTCATCCAGATCTCTGTCGAGCATTTGCAGGATAGCATCTCGTCTATCAACTTCACGTTCATGATTTTGTGCGATAATTTCTAAGTCTTTCTTCAGCTCGTCCACTTTTGTCTTGCGCATAATTCGTAACCAGGCGTTTTCGATTTTTTTCTTGTTGACCCGAGTGTACTCCTTTTCCTTTTCTAATCGTTCCTGCAGAGGTCGCACGACATTATTCTCTAATTATTGTATACAGTATACAGGACTTCAAGTGTTCATGCAGGAACTCTGAATCCTTAAAGTTGAAGAGCGGGTCGCTCAACGTACCTTTAACATTTTTTTCGTATGCTCTGCTAATTTCTTCAAATATTCGGCTTCTCTTTCCACCTGTGCTTGAGCTAGTACAGTAGCATCCATTCTCCCTGCAGGGGCGGCTGCTTCACCACCTGAGCCTTCTTTCCCCTTCTTGGCGCCACCCTTCATGGTCTTGCCGAGATTCGCGCCTCCAAGTCCCATAGTTCCCGTCTATTCCCTCGTTTGACGAATGCAGAAATACGCTCTCCCTTCGTGTGTACTAGATGAGAATAGTAATGGGCCATAACAACCCCTCATCGCCGGTGTATATTGTCCAGGCGGTACACACAATGGAATACAAGGCTAAACGTGCGAGCCCCTGGAGTGCGACCCAAGGGCTTGCGACTGGAAACGCGCAAGTTGCAACTTGCAACTGGACCATAAACCGGGAAGTCAACAAGAGCAGATGAAGAAGATAGCGCACCATTCAATTGAAACAAGGTATTGGGCGAATACAGTACAGACCTGTATGAGTCGATCAATGAGCAATGGCAGCGGGGACTTCCAGAGCACCTTGGGGTTGTGGACCAACTATTTAGAGGGCCATGACAAGTTAATAACAAGTACAACACTTCATCCGGTTTTGCAGGAAGGAAATAGGCCATTACACACACATAAATGAACCCTTTGAGCGCCTCCTCTTTGTGAAGCAGTGGAAAGATGAACACCATCATGGATTGGTCCATCAAGCTTGTTCTCTACGCAAGCGCCTTTGCTGCGCACCAGAGAAGACGGTAACACGGGAATCATCTCGTGTAGTACAGATTCTGATACGCACATATTTCATTCCAGGCCATGGGTGCTTAGGACGCGGACATTGGTCATTCCCCCCTCATTTGAATTGTCTAACTTCAACCAACTGCCCACTGTTACTACCAGTGCTGTTTCTTCAGTATAGACATATTCTACTCCCTTGTACTATGAGCTTCAAATTACGCTGATAGATAATTTGAAAATATTGTAGTCCAGTATACACAGTGGCTCTTTTGCACCCTAATGGGACACGAAGAGGGGCTTGTGAAGTAGGCGTGAAACGCATCAAGTGACTGTATACTTGGAATTTCATCCAGAATGGCGCTATTTCCTGCCAAGACGAAGCAATGCCCAATTCTAACGTTTTCTGGGACACGGATTCTAGTAATGGCATGGCTGGCAACATCAGCTTCCCTGTGCTGCACTCCAAGCCATGGCGCTCCGCCGAATTCCCTGTCACAACGAGATATGACACGACGCGCTGCATTCGATGAAGATGATGAATTACTGGATGCAGGGCTTTTCAATGTGGAATTTTTCTCTCATGATCCTTTGGGTATACGGTTTGATGAGAGGTTACAAATAGTGGGGTTTTCGAAAATAAACGGGAAAATGGGTCAAGGAGAAGTAAAGGGATGGCTAAAAGCCGGAGACGCTTTAGTGGCTGTGAATGGTGAAGACATCAAAGAACTCCCGGTAATGGATGTCGTTCAAATGATTCACGAAGCTGATATTCCCAAGACCTTAACATTCCGAGCTCCAAATGGCGAAAACAGGACAGAGATTATGATGAATCTCCTCTACGGAACCAATCGTATTGACGGTTCCACCGGAAAGGTAGAAATAGTCAAAGATGACTATCCTGTGACTTCGATTCCCTACGTGAAAGCTTTGTTTGGAGGGCCAGCATTCTGTAAAAGAGCCCCTTTGGTTCAAGCAGACCCTCCTCATGGCTGCAGTGTATACAAGAATCAGGAGGAAGTGGCGAATAGTTTTGTTGTAGTCCAACGGGGGACATGCTCGTTTAGTGACAAAGCACTCATCGCGCAATCCCAGATTGCTTTAGGAGTGATCGTCGTAAACGATTTTGGTGAACCTTTCAGAATGCCGCTAACGGAAACAGAAACTCAGGATATTGACCTTCCTGTGGTCATGGTAGGAAGTGAAGCACTAAAGATTCTTGCGGAGCTTCAGCAGGACTCCGGTGAACTTGCTGCAAGAATCCCCAGAGATGGTCAATACTGTAAGTCACTGCATCCTGATGACCAAGTCGATGAAGATCCTCGGAAGGAAGAGGATGATGGAAACTCTACTTCTGGCCTCTTGCGAGTTCAGCTTCCCCAAACACGAAAACAGGAATATGAAAAGAAAGTCAGTATTGAAGAGAATAAACGCCGGGCTATACTTCAGGCAACTAAGGGAGATATGACTTCAAGTATGAACGAGCTGGATGCAGAAGAAGTAGAGATGGATCAAAATGGAGATCTCATTTGGAAGGATGCAGATGGAGAAACGCATCGTCTTTCAATGTCAGAAGACGATGATGAGGATGAGGCTGAAGATCCAGACAACTGGAAATTCGATATTGAGGATGAATTTTTGAGGGGTGAGTTTGGAGATAGATATCCTGTGAATCCACTGAGGATTGTGCTCGGTGATCCGCAATTAGCATGCGAACCTTTGAAAAACGACCCGGAGGAAACGGAGAATGCATTCGTGGTAGTCCTTCGAGGAGTCTGTCCCTTTGGCGAGAAACAACACTATGTCAGAACTGCCGGAGCGGCTGCTATGATCGTAGTCAACAATGAACTTGGTTTAATACATGTGCCAGCGGCTGCAGTAGAAAGAAGCGATCCTGACGATGCAGCCCTCCCCGTGCTATTAATTACTCTTAATGCTGGAAAGAAGCTAATTTCAGCGATCTCGGCAGCTGACGAACTAGTTCGTAATTCTGCTGCTCATAGTGAGTTTCCTGCTCTTGCTCGTCTCCGCAGCAATTCCGATATCAGTTACCACTGGGAAGAGCTCTCCCGAGTTCTCGACGCTACTTCATGGCACGCTGATCCTAAACAACGTCGGAAGTTGTATCACAGACTTTCACAAGTTCATCACCCAGACAAGGAAACGGGAAGTAATGATCGCTTTGACGCTCTGAACTATGTATACAGAAGAGCCAACCATTATTGGAATCCAGATGTAAGTGAGGTCTCGACGCTTAATTAATGAAATTGAGAGGTTGCTATATGAATCATGCTTTGACTACACAGCAATTCGAAGCTCCTCAAGCTTATGGATCCTAAACAGGAAAGCACCGGGCTCCCGCTGGGGAACAACGGGAACTTTCGAAAGCTGAAGACGGCTAAACTGTCACGTTGATGCGCCACAACGTGAAGATGTTGGAGCGATTCCGGATAGGGTTCACTCCTAGCGTAGTCTGTAGATTACACGTCTTCCGCTAGGAGCAATACTAATACACACATCCTAAACAAGCAATCACCGGACAGTTTTGTGAGGAACCACAGAAGCAGTGTCAGCCTGGTTTGTTTAAGGTAGAAACATAAACAAAATGAACAACTGTACCACACTATAATGATCAAATCAAAGACGCTCCTAATATTGGCTATCCTTCACGCTGGCATCTAAAGATGCATCGTCATTGTTTCCAGTCCGAATCTCCAGGTGCCCTGCAAACTACATCCGATAATTCTGAATTTCGATTCCACTGAGCTGTGAAGCTGGATTCCAGCCAAGACGTTTTGTCCAGTTACATGGTACATTCTCCTCCAATAGAAAACAAAGTGTTGTCCATAGGGAAGTTTACATAGTTCTTGGGCTTGCGCCATTCATTTATACCATATTTCGTGGCCTGTGCTCTTTGATTTTCACCCTGACCCCATAACGGTAGCTTGTGTTTTTTTTTGAAAAGCCTCCCGGTTATCAATTCATCAAAGATGGTGCTCACGTCGACTTCAAGACAACGATCCTTCGTTGTCACGGTATTCTTGCTGGCATTGATCGTGGTGGAATGGGGGTTCGTGCTTAAGGCTGGGATGAAGCCTCCTCCGGACGACGATGTAAGGAGGCTTTTACCGGTGCTGTGGCAGTGGCAGTGGCATAATTCAATTATCAAAATGCATATTGTATTTTTGCAGGATTTTGTTCGTCGGGACTGCTATTTAAGTGCAAAAGGCGGGAAAGAACCAAATACTGAACGGGACTGTGGGAACCACCAAGGCCCCTTTTGCACCAAATCTCAACCGTGTACACCATGCACAGATACCACTGCAGAAATCCCCTGCAGAACATGCCAACGTGAAGAGGATAAAATCTGTCAATTTGTCCCCACTGTTGGACCCTATTGTCGTGTAGGGCAAAACAAGGTCGAACCTTGCACCCAATGCTGCGCAGAGGCTAGGTAGTGGAAAAGAAGAAAGCGACCCCAGCTGTAAGGGCGCGATAGTGAAGTGAATCCTTGCCTGGGGGATCGCTGGTATCTTATCCTCTGCGAAAGTTGGAATGCTTTCGAGTGTGTCTGTCTCAAGGAATCCGGCGGATGTGGGCTGCTTTTGGTATGTTGAAAAGCTGTAAAACGGCTGTTGAGTTTGTTCCTGCGCCTTTACAAGGATTCTATCTGAACAGCTCCGTGTGATGGGCGGAAAAGTTCTGGGAGAGCCCTTGCCTTGCACACTCAGGTTGGAGAACAGTACCCGGTAATCTTGGATAATCAAGTTGGATTCCTCTCCGCTGCCTTGTGAAGCTCACCTTCACACGACGTCTTCTATCGCTAGAGGACGTCTAGGGATTGTTTATGCACAAGCCGACACCGTTCTCAAAGTTACATCATATGGTATTCTTTCAATATTGTACTCTAGGCCTGTTTGCCGTCGTTGAAACTAGGCGAAAAGACTGATTACTGAGTGAAATAGAACGAAAGGAATCGAGAGTGGCTGTGTCTTTCAAAAGAGGAATTCACATTTTTCCGGCGAATTCTGCTCCTTACACAAATTGTGTATCAGGATCCGTTTACTGGATGAATTGATTGAAAACGGAATAACGTTCCTCATGCCTCCCAAACGGCGCGTAGGAAAAAGAGCTGCGGAGGCTCCAAACGAGCCTCAAAACAGCTCAGTAGGGAAGAGGAATCGACGCGTTTCCAGCTCTTATTTTAATACTTCAGAGGCTGATAAAAGCGAATATATAGATCATATTGGAGATAATATGAATAACAAACTGAGACGTGTGACGAAACGTGCGCGGTCTGCTAAACAGGATTCCACTGAAGGAAAGAATTTCCCTACGTGGGAGGGAGTATGCAGTGGATATGAACCAACACATTCACCATCTTCATCACCACCATCACTTCGGGCATATAAAAGAAAGAGGACATGCAATGCAAGTCGTTCCGGATGCTTTGCTGGATCAAAGAAGGCTGCCACTACCAAACAGCAAGCGACAGCTACACCAGAATCTCCAACCTCTTCATCCAATGCACTGGACCCGAAAAAGTCGAGGACTTTGAACCCCCATGCACGGAATAAGTATGATCACGGTATTACCACAAGCAAACGCCGTGCAGCGCGAAAGGGCTATACAAAGAGCTCTGGCCGAAAGAACAAGTCCCTCTGCTCAGGTAAGATTCTTACGGGTCCCCTATACACCAGTGGGTAATATATTAATGCGATGCAACCAAGAATATATGCAGAGCAAAATCAAACTCAGAAGGATGTGACTAGTGATTGGACGGAGTTTGCCTTCACTGTGCATGGCCAGAAATTCTACATTGGTGACGATATTTCTGTTTCCTCCCCGGGAGAATCACTACCGTTTATTGCTAAAGTCATGGGAGCGAAATCCTTGAAGAAGGGTCAAGAGGTAAATGTCTACTGGTATTATAGAAAGTCGGGTATGTTGTTGGAAAGGCAATTTAGTTTCCAGTACGCTGCTGTGCCTATAACTCGATTCACTGCTTGTGTCAGAACTCGGATGTCGAAAATGCATTGGTTCAAGAGAGCTATGCCTTGCACCCGATGCGCAGGATTCCATTCCTATTGAGTCTATAAATCATAAAGAAAATGTTTGGTCTATTGTAAGTGGAAAAGAGACATGCTTTTACTTTACAATTTTGAGGCCACCCGAGGCTTGATTACAGGGCACCGATTGCGATTCTATTGCGGATGTTCCTCTTGATGCTTATTTCCGTAAGTGCGCTAACATCTTGATTTGTTCCTTGGAATCTTTCCTAGAGAATTTATTTGACTTGATTCGCAACAGGCCGATTCGACTACGATCTAAAAAGCAAGAAGATCTTGTTTCCGGAAGGCTATAGACCCACCGATATTCAAGGGGTGTGGGAGCGCAGCTTGAAACGGTGGAAGAACTCAGGAGCGTCTGTTGAGGAGGCAATCGACATGTTCAAGAAAATGAAGAAAGAAACTCCCCGCCCTCCTGCGGGCAATGCGCGGAACAAGGCAGCGAGTGGTGTTTGCAACTCCTCGCCACGTAATACTGTTCAAGTGCCTAAACGTGCAACCGGCTGTGCTTCTAGAGAAGCACGGACTGAGGCTGCGACGAGTGATACTGCTAAAAAAAGCAACCGCGTTGGCAAACGACGAAGCCTGGAAAAATCTAAATCAACCAAAGGGACAAAAGAGCACGAGAAGAACTTGAAACATACTGCAGAGTGTCAAAGGGATTACGCGCTCCAGGAAGACATTGTGGTTGCTTCGGAGAACCATGAAGAAACAGTACGTTGTGGGTTTGATGGCTACTTCTATTTGATGCTTGATGCAAATGTGCTTATACGCAGATAGTGCGGATAGTAAACTTTTACTCTACTGACCGCAAATTGTTACTTGTTTCCCCCTATCGCTCTCCTCGGCAATGCGGAAATCACCGTTGGATGGGTACCCGCGAATTGTTCTTTGCTCCATCGACGACATACGTCGTTCCGACAACAGCTGTACGGAGGAAAGCTAGCGTTTGGTCTCTTGTAAGTGAACTGCCCAGTTCAGAGGACGCACGGTGTCATGAGTTCACTTTTCATTACACGTACTTTGGCACAGAGTGAAGTGGACTTTACCGATATCCCCGAGTCAGACTTTTTCTGTACGTGGATCCAACTCGTCCAGCAAGCCAATAGCTGTTGACTTTATGGTACTTGTCGACGCAGGTCGTTTTGAATTTGACGAAGAAACGGGCACAGTTTGTACTGGTGACAACGCACCAGTGAACGTACAAAGCGTGTGGGAAAAGCAAATAAAGCCCTGTATCGGAAAATTTGCACCTGTAACTTGCAAGCCGGAACCGTTAGAGAGCCGAGCGTCTGGAGGAAATTTATCTGACTCGCCGTTTGGTGACGACCGCCTTGTAGGGAATGAGAGCAACACTTCGCAAGTTCTCTCGTGTCATAGACTCTTTCAAGAATACCAACCAGAACCTGCATATACGGGCAATTCCGTTGCTTTCCGGGACGGTGGTACTCCTACTTGCTCAATCCCTCCCCGCTCTAGCCTATCTCCCTCCGATAGCGAGTATAGCCTCGAGGATATTTCGCCGAACGAAGGTATTTCCTACACTCATGAGGACTTCAGCCCTTCGTGTGCACTCTCGCGACTCTCTGAATCGTCACCCTCGTTTTTGCGATCGGATTCCGGAATGCAATTGGGAATGGGCTAATAACGAATGGCGCTTCTGGCTGCTGAAAAGGGATTGGTCTCCTGCGTGTCTCTTATCATGGACAGGAGTACCCGGCGGGTATTTGTCGAAGTGGGCGTCTCTGCTGAGAACCGAACTACATGCAACGGTATTACCCCTAAAACCTGCTAAGCGCGGATAGAATATCAATATACATGTTCAGTCTCTTAAGTTTCATTTTGGCTTGTACTTGCTCAGATCTATTTGCTTATTCTGTAATCGCTGTTTCAGATGCGCGATATTGCTCTTGCGAATTTTATTTGCTTCTTCACTCGCTCCCTGCAACTTGACGCTACGTTCCCGCTTTACTCCATTACTTTGAGTTTCAATTCCAGTTTCCCTATATCCCTCTGTATGCGCAGTATCTGTGGCTTGGGATGATGAGGAAGGGACTTTGGACGGTGGCTTGGAGAAGCGATCCAGCTGCACCTTTGAATAGTCCAAGTTTCCTGCATCAAACCAATCGCCACGGCCAACAGTGCTCAATAGGTTCCTGAGAGCTCCACCTTCGGTCTCTTCGGTTTCTCTCTCCATAGCCTTTGCAGACAAAAACTCGTGAGACTGTATCCTGGATGCAAATCCATGTAGCATCATTTCCATGTAATTTAGCTGCCCTTGTAGATTAATAAGGGTTTCATATCGTGACAAGGCATTCTCTGCAATCATCTTGCATTCTTCATCATGCTGCTTGCACCAACGTATAACTTCAGCTAGATCGCTAAAATCTGATTTTACCGGGATATGATCTGTAGCCGGCACCTTACTATATGTACCAGTCCCTTTGAGGGTGTAAAAAACGCAACGTACCGCCATGTATATCAGGTTCATTACTGTATATATCATACTTCCGTAGTAAAGGAAAGTACCACATTGTGTCCGCCTTCGTATACGAATCCACCTGCAACAGACATCGCACAGTGAGTTTCCGGTCTCCACGGAAATTTATACTCCAGCGAGAATGTTACCTTCAGTATAACGCTGCCCAAGGCCATCATTGAGGCATATCTCATGGCTGCACAGTGTCCGTCAACGTATATCTGATACTTATATTTCAACTGCTCATACATAGGTATTCTCTCTACTAAGGGTATGCCCAGTTGCTGCAATCGAACGCATTCCATCCGTATCTAGTGATACACAAATGACAACCATTATGCTTGGCCGGACTTACGTCACGCTTTATATACGTCATAGGCTGACCTTGCATCTTACGATCTCGCATATTGAACGAAACAACCCCAGCATCAAGAAACGGGATACCATCGATCTCATTACCCTCTCCATACAATTTTTTTAGTTCGCTATTCGTCGACCAGCTGTGGGAAATTTTCGCTAGCAGGAGACGCTGATTCGTCTCGGGAGTCGTTCCCGGTCCTGTGGAATTTCCCCGAAAAACGGCCGTCGGCTGTCGACGATACCATGAAGTGCGTGACTGGTCTCGTTTCGCCTTGGAGCGAATATCTACACCGTCCGGGGGATATACTCGTCCTGCATTCCAGCACAGCATAGAGGCAGGCGATAAAAACGAAACAAATTTACGAATGAAACCCAAGAACATCTTTCGTACCTGTGGCAGTTTCCCAGTCGTCTGTGCAAACGAAAGGAAAATCCGCAAACTCCGTGCTTCGGGAAACAAAGAACGATGCAATTGGAGCGTAGAATTTGTACTTTTCGCGCCCCAAAGGTACGTCGTCCTGTTCATAGAGAAAATCGTACGGTTCTGTTAGGTTTCCCTTGAGATGAGGAAAGTCTCTTTTATTGATAAAAAATTCGCAGTCGGGGAGTGTCCGGTGATGGCATAAAGTTTGTAGCATATCACGTAGTTGAGTCAAGTAGCTGTCGCCCCAAAATCGTCGACTCTGTACGTTACAAATGATATTTCCGTTCGCCCACCAGCGTGTTTTATCCCGAATCACATTCTCGTGAATAAACTTCCTTTTTTCACGGTAGTATTCATCCATTGGCTTCTCAAGCTTGAGTTGATGCCCCCATGTATTGACATAATCTTTGTTAACAAATGGGACAAACATGACCAGTCGATTGCGCCGTATCATGACAAAAATTCCACACCGCATATGGAAGAACAAGTACCGCAGCGTGTTCAATGTGCTTTCCTCGCACAAAACCTCATGGCATGGCAGTTGTAGACGTTGTTGCACCTGGTCTCTGAGTTTTCGTATCTCTGGAGAGCATTCCACGTTAGCACGAGGGTCTCCCGAGAACAATTTCCTTGCAGGGTTGTCCGTGGCAGGCGCCCGAAGTGGGTATCTGGCGCGGTACTGCTCCAGAGGCTTGAGCAGCAGTGATTCGACTTGTTCCCAGTCACAGGCATGTGTATAAATGTGGTCACATTGGGGGTATTTAGGGTTAGTGCATCGTCGATGCTGTTTGTACCATTCCTTCGCTTGTTCTCCTGTATCAAAGCTGCGCACCTCTTCAAACTCGTCTGGGTTCTGGTCCACTTGAAGGTGCTTCACTTTTTGAGCGGCTTGGGTGAAGGAATTACGGTATTCAGCTTCATAAATGCCCCGAACGACGTAAGCATGGCCTGATTCCTCACAAGCCAGTTGGGGGAAATACCCCCCGTTTTGTCTCTCATTCATTATTCACACAGTGTGGGTGTCCACCACACCAACACACAGAGTATGACACGCACATACGCGTGGTCACACGTTTGGGGGCTGACAATACGGCGCTCCATACAAGATAATGACTAGTAATCGTCTATCCGGGCGCTCGGCCCGGACCGGATGTGGTGGTTAGGAATTTTTTACTTCGGGGACAGTTAGCTGGTACAACAAGTACAGTGTAGCCAAGATCATACCAATTAGTATACACTACTTTTACTGATCTAAAGTGTTATAGTCGAGTGATATCCCTCAAAAAGTGGCTGAATTGCGAATAGAACAGAGATTCCTGGAAGAAGTGGTCAATGATCCTTCTTTGATGAACCAAATTGAGAATTCCATATACCCGTTAATAGAGCTACCGGTATAGTGTTCGGGTGTTGTTAAACTGCAGTAATTCGTCTCTCAATTCCAGTTCTTCCACGTATTCTTTGTTGGTTTCCCGTTATTTACCAGCTTTACCACCAATTTTTGCAAGTTACTTAATATGCCCGAGTATCGGGGTGTACGACGTACGGATACGTTCTATCTCTGTATTTTTTTCAAGATGCGATTCGTCAATTCGGCTGGATCCTGTTAAGTACGAATGTTTCTTCAGAGCGTAAGCTTCACGGTATCATTTTATGTAGCCGAAAGAAATGCGGCATAGCTCCACAGGTACATTGTACCCGCGCTGTACGTAACTTCCCAAGGCATGTAACAAGTGGCCACTCCTAGCACTAACAACAACGTGGTAAAGTGGGTATTATACTAAATAAGAACTCGAAGATAGACATCGGTTTGAAAGTTTTTGATTTTTAAGATTTTTCTAACAGGGACAGCAAACCCGACGATGTGACTGCAGTTATCACAAATTCTGGCAAAGTCAGTTTCCAGCTTTGACTTGGGCTACAGCATCTTCGCACAGGTGACACTTAATCCTCTGCTTATTCACCCTGGCCCAAGCTGAAGGCTCTGTTGTTATCAATGTAGTATAAGTTTTCGGTCTTGATGACCTCAATACCATTACCGTGAAGATTTTGCATAAGCTTGAGGAAACCGTCATAATCCACTTTAGGATACCCAGCGGTTTTTTCTCCTTCCTCAAACACTCGTGCATCCTTCGACACGATGCGGCAACGCCAATGATCCGTACAGAAAATTCCTTCTACAGCATTGGGGTACACTTTTGTACCCCGATTGGTGATCATTTTCAGCTGCAGTTGGTCGGGAAGAGCTGCTTCGATTCGCTTCCCCAGAGTTTCAGCGTTTCGCTCGTCGAAATAGACGAATACATCCATACCCACAAGATCTCGAGGAGTTTGCTTGGGAGTGTATTCCCTAACCTGTATTCGACGATCACCAGTTTGTGTGTAGTGGGCGGGTGGAAAATGTCGTGGGAATTTGCCCATTCGATCTATTATCGCCTGCGTAAATTCTTTACAGCCAGCTAATTTCTTGCTTATCCCTTCTTGATGTATATCTGCGGTATGAATACCGTCTTCGATGGTCCTCAACCAAGCATTGCGAGTACGGTCAGCCACCTCGGCTTCCCCGACGTGCACCAACATAGAAACAGCCGCACTCAAGAGGCCCGAGGGATTGGCCATATCCTTACCAGCGATGGCGGGGGCCGATCCATGTATCGCTTCGAACATGGCGTATTCCTTTCCAATGTTAGCCGAACCTGCAAGCCCTACCGATCCAGAAACCTGAGCCGCAACATCGGAAATAATATCCCCATATAAATTCAAAGTAACGATAACGTCAAACGATGAGGGATTGTCAGCCAACTGAGCCGTGCCAATGTCAATGATTTGGTGCTCAGTTTCAATTTCAGGATATTCTTGAGAAATCTCAGTGAATACTTGATGAAAAAGGCCGTCCGTGTGTTTCATGATGTTGTCCTTGGTCATGCATGTGACTTTCTTTCGGCCGTATACTCGTGCGTGCTCAAATGCATACCTTACGATTCTCTCACAACCAGGGCGAGACACGAGCTTCAGAGTTTGCACCACTTCTGGAGTCTGCTGGTGCTCAATACCTCCGTATAAGTCTTCTTCATTTTCGCGTACAATCACTAGGTCCAAATCGGGATGATTAGTCTTTACAAACGGAGCTAACGAGACCACCGGTCGGACATTGGCAAAGAGTCCGAGGTTTTTACGGATTGATACATTCAGACTTTTGTACCCGTCCCCTTGTGGAGTAGTAATAGGTGCCTTTAGGATCACCTTGTGCTCCTGCATTGCCTTCCACGCCTCTGGTGTGATTCCGGAAGTGTAGCCACTCTCGTAAACTTCCTTGCCAATTCGAATTGGCACAGGTTCGATCTCACTCCCGGCAGCCTTGAGAACATCCAGAGTCCCCGACATAATTTCGGGTCCGATACCATCTCCATGGGCAACGCAGACTTTAGGCCTTCCTGCAAAGCAAAGTAGCAGCAGTTACTTGCATGTCTGTTGATTCGTGATTGTCGCTGGGTAGAACTTTGATGGCAACAGCATATTCTCCTGTCGTTCGTGGAGTTTTCCTCATCCACTATGTATGTTCCATCTTGTATCGTAAGACCCATTGATCAAAACCCGAGTGTCAAGGAGTCACTCCGCATCCCGCGCAACCGATACTGTGACGTATAAGTATATAAAACAACTCACCTTCTTGCAGGCGCGTGCTGCTGCAGAACCCTTTCCCCCACATGGATTGCGAGCCGAGAATGGCCTGTGCACGAGTGAAATGGCATTGTTTGAAGCCAAAACGACGTCTTGTTGGAGCGGCGCGCATCATGGTTGCTGGTCTTTTGGACGCCTCTGTTCAATACAATTTGCAAGTACTATCGACGCAAAGTGTGGCGCGTGTGCTTTTCTTCTAACCTCGGCTCTTGGCGTAGGGAATTAACAAACCTCCATTTTGTGTATGGTATGGCATCCACGGCACGGAACAACGGACCCAAGACTGGGGGGGTCACCCAGCCGGTACCGTCGGTACGGCACGGTCTCCAGGCCTTATTCAACTTCAACTACAGTACAAAGCAATGCGCTTACGTGCTGTATGATACATGTAGGCCGTCTAACGGATCCGATCCTTTTTGGTCAGGGAGCATCGAATGTCTGTGGCCAATGTGAGCCGCATGCCTCCGAATCTGAGAGGCAGTACCGAGTTTAGCGAGCGGGGTGTTGGCGCTCGGTGCGTTCAGGTCCCAGCGACAACGACCATCATGATCGCTTCGGCGAAGGCTAGCGTTGCCTATTTTTTGTTGGGTACTGTTCGAAGCAGCTAGTTGATCGCTGGGATGCAAGTCAGTCTCCGGAACAAGTACCTATATTGAAGGCCTCTGTCTCTGCGGCTCCAGGTACAGTTTGCAACGTCTACAATGTTGGTGTGTGCTCAAACAAGCGTATAAGTATAGAGAGGCCTACAATGACATCTGTTCTGTCCGTATTCCAGGCCGTCCACTCTAGGAATACCGTATTGAATTACCTACACACGAAATGGAAGACGAGTTCCACCCACGTACCCAGTTTTCAGTGCACTGGAACTGGGGCTCATTTCCCTAGAAGAACCGAGAGTGGTACCGAGTCAGAAGTTCGGGCTACAGGGTAGTTAAGACTTTGCTAACCGAAATCGAAGTGGAAGAGTTCAGAGGGTTTAGGTTTGGGAAGTCATGATCCCCTATTGGGAAGTTATACGGTAGGAACAATGGATAGGCATTCGCCCTACGCACTGGTGTATTTATGGTCAGGTTCGGGAGTGCGCAACACGCTGGGAATTGTAACGGCAACGAAAATGGAAAATGCTAACAGAGACTCTTGGACTCATCCTATACTTACCGATGTGGACCCATGGGATTACCAATTGAATTACAGTGGACGACGAAACGGCCAAGTTACCAATATAAGTAACAAGTGTGGACAGGGGACATTGAAGACACTTGTGGAAGTCAGTGATAGGAGACACGTGAAGGTATAGTACCCGGTAATGTCCTTCACGTGAGCCGTTGTGTCAACATTGGAACTAAGAAAACTGGGAATGATACATCATCGACTCACAGTACAACTTAAGCACACACGATTGTACATGAACTACGAGCTCAACCTACATGTACGTAAGCTGCCAAGTCAAGTATAGTGTGCTCCCGAAAGCAGAGTTCGGGTGTTTTGTAATATCTTGATAATAACTCTTTCGAATGGCCAAATTTTCCTAAGTCATGCTGTAGTATTGCACTATCATAGTTGCATCTGCACAGTTTGTGGTAATCGAAGCTTCTTGGCTTAACAGTGCTGCTGCTTCTTGTCTTGGTTTGACAGAGGTAAGCTAGCTGGTGTAGAATCAAGAAGCCGTACCGCTCGACACAAAGCGCAATACCTCGTAGTATGTATGCTATAAACGTTAAGTTCTTAGTGTTCAGTAAGCATAGGACGTATCAATTGCATGAATGCGATCCAAGCGGACCAGTCACCAAACTGGGCAGAGGGAGAGCGGCACAGCGAATGCATCTCCCATATCCACGACTGTGTGTTCGAAGTCAAGGTTCTATACGCTTATTCTATGCAGCAGGCCGATGAGGGTATGAAAGATTGATAAAGAGTCTCCAGCGCCCCTCCTCGTCGCTGCCTGCGACAGTAAACGTTCGTCTGTGAGAATCGATGCTCTTTGGGCTTTGACGAACTTTTGCTTCCTGAACTTCGAGCAACAGGGGGGAGGTGCGTCAAATTCTCAGTGGTTATGTGGCTGGTCGATGATGCCATATGTATCAGAAATGTTTGCATAGCTCGACTTGCCTATCATTCATCCTTCAGTAAGGATGCGCCGCGAATTGGTAGATACAACCACCATCAAACATGGTCACTTGTACGACCCTGACCTTCCATATGCGCAGAACTACGCATTATGGCTCAGATTACTAATGATGGCAATGCCATTGCAGGCAATATGTCGGAGCCCCTTTGCACTACCCGGAACCACTACAGAAGCATTTCTTATTCCTGCAGTGGAGTCCGCGAAGCACAGTCTTTGAGGCTCGTTCAACAGGCGCTATATGACTGCTTCTCGAAGCATTCTACTCCGATTAAAACACTGCGCTCTTCAGGAAAATCGCTCGAAGAGGTGAACATCGAACAACGTCAGCAACACTTATATGAAGCCCTAGATTTGATTTACGAACGGGCACTGGAATTTATACTCACACTGCCATCTAGTTTTACAGAACTTCTTCCTCCGAAAGATGTCAAACGTTGGATCAAAGATCAGCATCGACATATCACAAGGCATTAACGTTCCTAGGTTTCGTCAGAGTCGGTCGAACGGTCCTCAACCACTTCGTTTCGAAATACGGTACCACTGAGCGCTAGGGTGTCGACCCAACTCCCTCATTGGGATGGTAAAGATGGCCTGGAAGCCTTCGGTCGATTTGTTTGATTGATGTTTTCGTTTAATTCTTCGTGCGCAGTTTCATCTGCTTCTTGAGACTGACTGCTGTTCTGGGATACCAACGGAGATCCACTCTTCTCCACTAAGGACCTGCGGGCACCTGGATTCAATGGAGAGAGGCGTCGACTCCGAGGCGGTGTCGAGTCTTCAGGGCTCCCCTTGTCGCTGCCTGATTCCTCATCCGAAGAAAATCTGCCACGGAAAGACTGGGGACCGGGACTAAATCCAACGGTCTCGGCCGAAATCCCCTCTGCAACGTCGGCACTGGGTGTGGGTGCTCCACCTTGGTTATCGTGACCCAGAGCCATCGCCAGGCTATACGCCCGACGTTGTAGAGTCGACATACTGTTATTTGAGTAGCCCTGCGGTGAGCCTTTCACCGAAGAAGATAGGAATGCAGAGCCTGGAGACGAAGACCTCGGAAAACTTTCAGGGGAATTCATTGGACTTTGGAAGCCATTCGACACGTTATAAGGGCTCATTTTTGCTGGCGATTCGACGTCAAATGCGACTGGTGACGACAACTTGCCACTATCGTCATGTTGGATATCAACTTTATACGCGCTGTACCGAATCTTGGGCCCTTCAGAGAGGTCTAAGACTGGAACCTCAAGAGCACCGATGTCATCTTGACTGCAAAGCTGTCGAACCGAAGCATCACCCCGCAGCGTCGAATCATTCTTCTGAATTAGCCGACCAATATTCTCGTTAGGGCTTACTCCTCCCGTGCGGTTTTGCGTCTCTCTCGATTCTAGTTGATGCCAGTACAGTTTGTAGAATTGCGGCACAGCAAATTCGTTAGTCAATATGTCGTCCATTGCATTATCAAAGGCAGCCGAAGCATTCCGGTGGACCCTTAACGTATATCCACCATCAAACACATGTTGCGGAACGCTGGATGGCAAATTCCCTTCTCCCCACATCTTCATTTGAATAGACTCTAAGTATTGCTGCTGCGGCCCAAGAACGCACCCGGGTCGACATATTCGTTCCCAGGCGATAGCCTCCCTAGCAGTGAACCCATAGTGCTTCATAAGATACGCCCCAATGCAAGTACCCGTTCTGCCTAGCCCTGCCTTACAATGTACAGCTACTGCGCATGGCTCACCCTTCGAATTCTTCCCCTTACCAGTTTTGTGTGCATACTCACATATTTTCATAAACTTGGACAAGATATCCTGTGGGGGTAAACCTCCGTCTGGGTAATACAGGTCATAGTGATCTATTCCGGCCTTGGTAAAGGCGCGCTTGTCGTAGCACGGCTGATTCAAACGTATTACCACGCCCACATTGTTAGCCTTGAAGTATTCCGCGTACTTCGCGGCAGTCCAAGTGTAACAAGCCTCGTCAATTTGCTTGGGAGAATCCAATGGCCCAGAAAAAGCACAAAACTGCCCCGGAACAATCCAGTTGATATCGCCATTACATAGCTGTTCATCATGCTCATATTGCGCAATATTAAACCTGCAAAGGCCAAAGGACATGCCAAACACTAAAATCAACACACTCGCCGACGAACGGGACACGTACATGCTGTACTCAAATATGTTTCGCCTTATGGCCACGGAGACAGCTCGAAGGCAGTCTAGAACTGTCAGATGATATGTACAGAGGCCGAAAGCTGCGTCTCGATACGTTGCAATAGGAGGGGAAATCCCCAGGAAGGGGATGAATGCTTCCTCCGGCGCAAAGCCATAGCGGATTATCAAATACGACGCAAGGAGAAAGGCTGCGTTAGCTCGTTGATGCGGGTGATCCGTACTATAGCAACACACTCTCGCTGTGTCCGCAGATTTTAATGCATGATCAATGCGCTCGCAAAATCTATACACCTGAGAGTGGGGAAACAAAGAGACGATAAGCATGAGAAGAGAGACTTCAAACGAGTCAGAACGCAAACACTCACGCGTCCCAAATTCAACGGACCAAAGTCCGCAAAAAATGGAATATATGTAAAGTCACCCGTATGTACAAACTGACATCGGTACTCTACAGTTCTCTCGAGCTGTTGCCCTTCGGGGATGGCTACGTAGTACAAAGTATCTGCAGGAAAAGCGCCGGATACACAAGCTCGGGTTGTCGATATCATCAGGAGCAAAGTAACTCATGCACTTACCCGGTAAAAGGACCAATGCCTTCTCTAACAATCCCGACAGACCTGCTCGAGCATCTGCTATCCCTTTACTGTTCGAAGTAAAGGAGGAATTAGACGAGCACCATTGCTTCTGCTGTTGTTGTTGCTTGGACCGTTGCTCTGCTCCTAGTAGATAAGAAATGCTAAAACCACTAAGACGAACAAGCTCGGCAGAGTCCGTGGTCGACGTAGGCGGAATTTCAGGCACCTTGAACCCACTTGTATTCGCCGATTGAGTCGTCCCATTCAAGGATCTCGACGAGGATCCAGAGGAATTACTAAAGAGTCCACTAGTTCGACGCGTATCGGATCCATTTGATGAGCTGCTTGGCGAATTTGAAGCAGTCACAGTCTCCATCGTTCCTCGTCGCTGGTAAGACGATGGCGTCGCTCTTCGCATGCTGATTTCGTCACTGTGAGCCGATATTTCGCCACTCAACCACCGAAGAATCTAATCAATACCTAGTGCAGAAGCGAACACGAATATTCCCGACTAAACGCAGTGTGTATACACGACGCAGGATTGCAAAAGGAATCTTGCTCTCCGGGATCTGCACGTCCCTTGACGTGTTCGCTATTGCTTCCAAACAAAAATGCTACCCTACCAAGCACGTACCGCGGATTGAGAACACAGCACGTTTACAAACTAAATACGACTACACTGACAACTACCCCTTCGTGCATCATCCATGCAACTGACATGACCGTAGGATACGAAGCCCCGCCCCACAACCGCCCCTGGTGCGGTGGTGTCCGGTGTCTTCCGAGACTCTTCCCCGTCCCCTCGGCCCACGCCTCGGCTGCTTCTATCGAGGCTACAAAGCAGCAGTTTACCACGCAAAAATGTATGGAAGCTCCATAGGAGGTGTACTATGGTGTCAGCATAAAATACTAGGGCCTGCCTTGTCGAGAGAGCAGTTGCGTAAGGGGCTCTCCGTGCCACCCTGCTGCTGATCCGGTCCGTGTTTGCGGTCAAGTTACGACAGCCCAATAGTTTGTCAGCCATTGCGGGATCGTCTGACATATTCCTCTAAGTGCGGCAGGTAAGTTATTCTACCATCGAGCATATTTGTTTTTCACTGCCGTTCCTGCGGGAATGGCATGGCAGCGGAGATCCCTTTCCCATAATCCCCTGAAAAGCTTTTTTGTCGTTTTCTGGTGTTCCGGACGGCCAAAGGGAAGCAAAGTGATGCCACTTCTTTCCATTGATTATGTGCGAGGAGTGGGTGGACGGAGATGCGTTTCCTGAAGCTCGCCTCTCGTTTATGCACATATTGAAACTAGCTCTTTATCCGCTGATTTTAATGAATAAAGGTCTGATTGCTAGCTTTTGGCCGTCGCTTGGGCAGTGAACTTCGGTAGAATTCCGGGACAAGTTGTAAAGCATCAATACCCTTTTTTTTTGCATGCCGCAGGAGAGACCAACGAAGACAACAAAATGTCGTCTACTGCGGCCGACACTGCCACCTCCACGGCGGATGCTCAACGCCGAGACAGCAAACTGGAAAAACAGGAGCTCAGAACTGCGGACTCGTCCGCTACGGGAGAACACGATGAGGGACATACAGTAACTTCGGCATTCGATGAAATCGGATTCGGAAGGTATCAGTGGAAAATGCTGATTCTAACACAGCTCATCTGGATTGCCGATGCCATGGAGATGATGATCTTGTCCTTCTTAGGGCCAGAACTCAAGTGTCAATGGGATCTCAGCTCCAGTGCAGAATCTCTTTTAACTACAGTAGTGTTCATCGGAATGATGATGTGAGTTGTGCTTCCTTCCGCTCCCTCGTCCTACAATAATCTGACGTTTCACGATAAATTAAATCGATGGTCGTGGTTGCTTTACAGAGGGACCTCTTTCTGGGGTGTGATTGCTGACCGATACGGAAGGAAGACCAGTGTGCTAGTGTCGTCTTTATCGCTGCTGCTATTCGGAATTGGCTCAGCCTTTGCACCCAGCTACGCGATGATGTTATTTCTTCGAGGGGTAGTGGGGTTTGGAATAGGAGGTATCCCGGTGTCTTTTAGTATGTTCATGGAGGTAATACCAACTGCGCACAGGGGGCTATGGGCGATTGTCGTAGAGTCCTCCTGGACCTTCGGTACTGTATTCTCTGCCCTTATCGCATGGGCCGTCTTACCTCCACTGGGATGGCAATACTTACTCGCTATTGCTACTACTCCCATTTTTCTCTTCATGATTTTCTATTTAAATGTTTACGAGAGCCCTCGCTACTTGGTCCGCATGGGAGACCACAAGAAGGCAGAAGAGAATTTGAGGAGGATTGCGGAATATAATAAAAAGCATGATCTGGCCAATTTGGTCTTGAGATCATCAAACACACCATTGGTATCCCAAAATTATGCGGAACACTGGTACGGATCGAACGGAGCCACTGGGGAACCACATATAGAGGAAGATGGCAAAGAAAGTTCGATGCATGAACCAAAGCCTTCCTCTCCGGAAGAAAAAGCGAAACCTGAGGACGGAGCCCCAGAAACGAGCACGTCTCTGAAGATGGTGAAAGTTTCGCCTAAAGGCAAATTGGCTGAGCTCAAGGACGGTTTTATGGAGTCGCAATTTGTCGACAACCTCAAGGAGATCATCGTCAAACCGGTGGAACCGTACATGAGAAGGTTGACACTATTACTTTGGTTTATTTGGACTGCCGTATCCTTTGGTTATTACGGCATCGTACTGCTGACCACCGAGTTACAACTCGGAGAGAAAGGTAGCGGTTGTAAAGGAGAAACGGCCGACTTTTCCAGTAAGTATAGACATTCTTTTTATTTAGTATATGGAGGATGTAGTACTATATCGATTTTGTCGTTTTGTTTTTGCATCACAGCCCACGACTTTACGAATATCATAATCGCGTCTACGGCAGAAATGCCTGGATTATTTATTGCGGCTCTGCTGATTGACTGGAGAAAACTTGGACGACGGGGGACAATGGCGATCCTTGTCACAATTTGTACTGCGGCTTTCTTTTTGATTAACGTCACCCTGCACAACCATGACGACAGTGGACAGTTGGCTCTCCTCTTCATCGGCCGCGCAGCTATTCTCGGGGCTTTCCAGGTCGCCTACTTGTATACCCCAGAAGTTTACTCGACTAATGTGCGTTCCACCGCCGTGGGCATAGCTAACGGTTGGGCTCGTGTTGGCGGTATGGTAGCTCCTTTTGTCGGGCAGGGGCTGGTAGCAAGTGGCCATGTGGTAGAATCGATCTTCGTTTTCGGTGGTGTGTCGTTCCTCGGTGCTATTGCTAGTGTGTTACTGCCGGTTGAGACTGTTGGTAAGCCCTTGCACGATAGCGAAACAGACGAAGAAGAAACGGAGGAAAAGCAACGGGGAACTTCGAGTCACTAAAACTAGTGCGTCCCACTTAGGCGTCTGCACCTTTAATTGTTTGAACAGAGCCCCACCCACCTCCTTCCGTAGAAGATGATGCAGCGGGGGCTGGGCGTTCGCCCTTCCAGTCTTGATAGGCATCAATGATGTCCTGAGCCAGGTTGAACATCCCATACGTTTCTTTGTTGCAAGCGGCACAGCTGGAATCGCGTTTGTGTCTCTTCAATGCACATTCCTCGCAAAAGTAGTGTCCGCATAGAGTTTTCACTGGTTTTAGGTTTGCTTCCTTGTCCGACCATTGTTTCCGGCAAAGAAAGCATGCAAAAGGGAGATCGGATTTGTTTCCGTTATCTTCTTCTCCTTCGCCATCTTCCCCTACTATCTCGTTGACTCTGTTCTTCAATTTCTCCTCTTGTTTTTTCTTGGCCTCTTCCCATTCTTGATCTTGCTTCCACCCGGGGGTATACGATTCTCTCATATGCAGATAAATACACGTGTCCCCGTACCCACAGAATCCCGTTTCGTAATAGTCTTTACAAAGGGACGGTTCATAGTCCATTTGGTTCGTGGTACGAATGTGAGATGGCCCCCGTACAGGACCTAGCGTCCCTCTCAATTTTGCGCTGTGCATGCTATCAGCATCTCGTTTGATGTAGTCCGTGTAGCTGGATTTCCCTTGGTAGATTTTCTTTCCATCTTCCGTCACTGTCGGTCCTGAAGAATTGCCTTCCATTTGCTGTTGGTATTTCTCTCGTCCATCCTCTGTGTCAATGTTGAGTGTAGCTGTGGCATCATTTCGGCGAGGATTCGTATCCGTGTCTTCGATCACCGAGGCTGTCTCTTGGAAGTGGCTTCCCTGAGGCTCTAATTCCTCCTCGTTTTCACCACGAGGAGCTGAAGTACGTCTTATCTCCTGCACATACAACACAAATAAGTATAATTCATTTCAGTTCATTTCATTTCGTTGACATTCAACAATGGAATTAATCACATACTCCAAATGCGGCGCCTCGTTTCTGTTTCTTGCGCTTTTGTTTCTCCGTTGTCCTAATGAGCTCCTCCGTGTCCTTATCGTCGTCTCCTTTCCCTCCCATGAGTCCGTCTTCCTCCTCATCGTCGTCATCTGTACGCTGCTGCTTCCTCAGCTTCTTCTTGCCCTTCTTGAAGCCACCGGAAGACATTATGCAATCACACTCTTTCACTTTTGCAGAGAGCACGAGGAGGGGTACCGGTAAGCTTTGCTCTTAACTACAAACCCATGGATGCAATGCAATGTCTCAATACGTATGGAGCGCCAACAACACAAAAATGTGAAGGTTGTACTTCAAGGCTCTTGTCAACAGGAGGGACGGTGATCGAGGTTGCTGAGTGCGTGGTTTCACTATCATCACAGTGGTATTCCTCGTCAGTGTAAGAAGGAGCTACTAAGTATGCTAGGAGAAGAAAGATCAGGGTCAAAGGCGAAGGTCTGAACGACTATTAAACTTGTACACAACAGAAAACGAAACTTGCACACTGACTACTTGACCAGGCAGCATGAACAAAAGCTGGTAGGGTAACCGGAACACAAATTGAAAGCAAAAGGAGCGCGATGATAGAGAGCCATGGTATGATTCTTGGCCAGGGCTTCAGAGAAGAACACACACACACACACACACACACACACCGCACAAGGGATCAAGTGAACTGATAAATCACAGACGTTCCGAAATCCTCAGTTTGGCAAGCAGACGATGCGCAATAGAAATGCTGCCTAATAGTATCTGTACCCTACACTACGTTGAACTATCGGTTTTTAGTCCATAGCGTCCAAGTCCACTGTCTCGCTACATCTACTCACAGGCACAGCGGGAGGAGCAGATCCTGACTGGACGGGGACTCCAGGAGGTTGAGCACTTTGCTTTTCAGGAGTAGAAGCATCGTCACTAGACTCGCCAGTACCTCCAGAGGATTTGCGATTTTTGCGCTTCTTCTTTTTCTTCTTATTTTTATTGGAGAAAGATGAAGCACTGGAGGTTGATTCGTCTTCCGAAGTAACAGCTCCACTATCTGCGCTATCATGCTCCGTCTCTTGTTGTTCCCGTTGCGGTTGGGCTTGTACACGGGAAATTGGAGTCCAGCCCTCAAACCCTAACTCTTTAGCATAGTTACTGCCTAGCTCTAAGTCGCTCTCTTTGAACTGGTGACTCTCTTGCTGTAACTCGTTGCCCCGCTGCATCTGTAGACGTAACTGTTCAAACTGGTTGCGAATRCCGAACATGCCACTAAAATCATTTGATCGGTCAGGTGGAGGGACCAATGGTTCCACAAGTACTCGAGTATGCTGTCTCAGTGTGGGTTCAAAGTCGTTCCAATGTGCGTGGTCACGCAAGTGCGAAGCCAGAAAGCTCCCGTGCGCAGATGCGGTGGCGGCTAACCGAATTGCATTTAGGATACTCAAAGTTGTTCCCCTTGAGGAGAGGCTACCATCAGCATGCGCGTTGATTAAGCGAGTAATGAGCTTATATGAGGTCAATAATATCTTGAGACAGGGAACATGCCCGACTTCCTGTTCTTTACTGCCTTTTGCATCGTATCCATACTGCAAGGCTTTCAGAACTAACTGATAAAAAATTTGATGATATATGTTTGAATGCGGATATTCAAAATACCAAGCAATCAGACATCCCCAGAGCTCGGGCTCGTTGGCCATAGCATCCAGCGTTTCTTTCGGAGAAAATTGAATCAGAGATTGCAGCAGTTTTACAGCGCTTAGGCGATAAGACCCGAACGGTGCAGGAGCGACATACTCCCCGGGATGCGCCACCGAAACATCCTCGTCCATCGTTTTGTCAGGATGGGGACGTGGAGACGCTGGAAGCTGCCCAGTCGTGGCTGTAGTCGCTGGCTCTGTACTTGGTTGATCTTTGGACGAATTATTTTCGTTGGAGTTCTTTTTATTCTTCTTTCGCGACGTCTTCTTAGCCTGTGTAATGCTGACTTTCGGATGAAGCCGCTTGTGTAAAGTAATTAACGCTTTGGACAAAGCTGGTAAATAGGATATCAATGAAGACGCGATGTCCGGGGCAGCGTGAATGCGAAGATAGTTTTTTTTCTTCGTCTGAGTCTTCATAGCATTATTCATCGCCATAGGTGGTTGGTCCGAGGGTTCGGGAATAGTTTCTTCGAAGGCCAGCTCTGCCAGTTCACATAAAAACTTCATGCAAGGTGTTCCACAGTCAACGTGAGGAGGGATTTCCTCCGAAGTAGACGGCTCCTCTTTGGGCAGATCACTCTTGATACTGTGGAGATGCGGCATCGGAAGGTAGGTACATGCGGAGATCATCAAGCCCTTTAAAATGGGTGTATCGGGCGATTGTAACAAGCGGCAATCTTTGGCCAGTTGATGAATCTTGCGGGTACTTTGGAAGCATTTGAATAAGCACTTCGCAGCATCCACCTCTCTAAGAGAACGAAGGAGCTCGAGAAACGCCTGGGTAGACTCTTCGGCGTGACCTGGTATTGACGCATATCTCTCGTGCCAGATATGCTCTCCCAAAACACGAAAAAAGTCCCATTGAGCCAGAGCATTCCACAGTTCCTTACAAGTTTCTTCGGGGACCGTGCTTCCTTTAGAAGAGAACAAATGTGGGCCTACCTTTGCGGCATTCGGAGGGTTGAAAGCAGCTCCCATAGGTCCTGCAATACCCATACTTGCACCTCGACCAATCCCACCCGCAGCAGTCAACGTGTGCGAAAGAGAGATCAATTGCACCAACGAGTCGGGTACTGGAGGATGATGCAAAAACATCAACATACGGGGAACAAGAAGGTGCGATCTCTCATTGAAAGCGTCGGCAAGTTCATGCGGATGTGTCTGAATAACTTTTTGAATTATGCCACATGCATGATGAAAACTCCCCTTGGAGTTGGTATGAAATACCATGAAGCATTGGCGGAATATTAACCTTGCGTGATCGTTCATAATGTCGTTACTCGCCGCACTTTGTTCCATCATCATACAGGCAACATTGAACGAGTTGAGAAGACGCTGTTCCTCCTCAGCGTTAGAATGTTCATTTCGATCCATGAGTAGCTTTCTTCTTCCTTCTCTTGAAAACCATGAATCGTCAACGGGGACTGTCTTGGAGTTAAGATGACCCGGGTCTGGCACTGGATGCGTCGGCGTGTTGTCACGAATAAGTTGAACGTCTGAGTTGGCTCCTACCAGAGGGAGAGTTGCCACGGACTCAGGCTCATGGGAAGGAGATTCGTGTTGTATAACAAAATTAATTAAGTATCCTAGCTTTACCGTATCCTGAACGGCACAATAGACCGTGAAACGACGCATGTCTCGTCCACAGAGGATGAACACTTACTGAGTACAATTCTTCTACATAGCCTCGTTTACTTGATATTCCTTGTTCCATGATCAATTGAGCCAGCAAACGGGAGTAAATCTGTTGGTAACTCTTCCTCTTCTCAGCCTGCTTTCGAAACAGCGCACTCAAAACACATATAAAGAAATGGTCGAGACTGGCATCACCAAAAGAAAAAGTTCACCCACCTTTGCGTTTTCATCCTCGTCCTCGTTTCGATCCGCTGCAAGTACTTCCTCGAGCGCCTCCTTAATCGTTCGTGGTTCAGAGTTAAGTAGCGCTTCATACGGGTTTTCCAGCTGCATGATGGTCTCTTCCCCGTCGGTAGATGCCTGATCCGTATTCATGCTCTTTCGTCTCTCTGAGCTCCCTCTATGCCTTCTCAAAGAATGGCCTACATACGTCGGTTCATCGTCATCGTCGGAATCCTCATCAAAGAAACGATTGTCCATTAATTGCCTATCAATGCTGTCCCCTATAGCTTGACTGCTTCGCATGCCGTGTCCCATCTGGTACCCGGTGCCCCCACCTATGGACGAGGAATAATGGCCTCCAAATTCTATACTGGCCTCTGGAGGCTCCGTTAAGCTGTATGAAGTGCTTTCTTCGAAAACATGCTCAAACCCCTGTCCGATACGCTCTCGGTCTGCAGCTTGTTGCGCCCTTCGGCGGTACAGATTGTTGGTGGCAATTTCGTCACCCTCATCGTCGTCGTCCCCGTCAGATTGGGTGGACGTAGAGGAGCCGGAAGAGCTCGAATCGGCGTCATTTCCCTCCGTATGGCCTTGATTGTCCGAAGACGCCGCTTTGCGCCGCTGCTCCTCCTCCACAAAAGCCATGTACTCCTCATATGTGAGGGACGTTGCGTTAGTACCGCTATCCATGTTGCTATCCCAGGAGTCGAGAGCTACTACCACATCAACTAGACCATGGAAATATGCACTATGGAAGCCATACAAGCCAAACGTCTGTGGGTGACAAGGGGTGGGTGTGATCCAGACACCGCGTGACCTTTTTTGCTCCCCTCTCGCTTCCCCTTGGGGCGATCCCGCCAGCTGGAACACCAAGGCGACGAAAAGATTGCATCCTTCTAATCCCCAGAGTTGAAGTTGGAAACGAGGGAATCTCTCTGGAAGGTTAAGAAGCGTCAAAGTGTTGATTGCTGCGGGAAAAGGGTGTAAAATGTAATTTTTCACCATTTATTGGAGTATCGACGTGGTCCGTGACTATGGACGTGGGAATGATGACATCGGAGGAGAAAACGCATTTTTTGGATGATCATGAACCTGCCGCCGATGAGGATTATACAAAGACACAAGGGGATAATAGAGGCGCTTCAGCCTCATCTAGCGGTCTACAGAAGCTTCAGGAGGAGCAGAACGCCCCGCGCAACAGATGCCGCTTCTCAGAGAACGAGCGTCCTCGTAATGTGATTGCGTTCTGGATCTTGGGGCTCTTAAATAACTACGGATATGTTGTGATGCTATCTGCGGCAAAAGATATAGATGAAAACAAGGCAGGCCTGGTTCTACTGGCAGATATAGTGCCTACAGTGCTGATAAAGGTATGATGGAGCTCTTCGTTTCGTCTCTGAAGTTCTGTTCGGTGATAAGGACAATGAACCATGCAGGTGACTGCACCATTTTGGGTGCACTACCTCAGTTATAGGCTACGTATCGCACTGTGCGGCCTAAGCAAAATAGCATCCTTTTATGTCGTTGCCAGTACACCATACTTGGGACTGAAATTGATGGGAGTTGTGCTAGCGTCCATCGGAGCAGGTATGCAGGGTTTTAGTGATGACTTACAATGCGCGGCCCAATGCTACTTATGCCTTTCGTGTACAGGGTGGGGTGAAGTGACGTTTTTGGCATACTCAGCATTCTATGATAAAGCAGTGATTACATATTGGAGTAGTGGTACTGGATTTGCAGGAATCGCCGGAGCGGGTAAGTTCTGGCGTGAAACTGGTTGGAATCAACTCGCACATTGATTGCGGATGATGTGTGCACAGGATGGTATTTACTGTTTCGGAACATATTCGACGTCTCGCCAAGGATTACGCTAGAACTATGTGGGATATTTCCCGTCTTATACGTCCTTACATTTTTCTTGCTTTTGACGAAATCTCCTATGTTGATGAAAGCACAAGAAACCGCTGCGCTGAGCGACTCCGTCGCAGACCCAGCCCATCCTCACGGAAAGGAATCTTTTGAGGTTGAGTCTCAAAATTTATTGAGGTCGACTGGTGAACATAAAGTTGCAGAATCGAAGGAATTATGGAGGCCCGAAGAAGAAGGTAAGACGATTTGTTGGTGGCTTGCAAGCCTTGAGACACAATTCCTTTCATTGTTTCCACAGGCGGTACATACGGAGATGATAACTCCGATGAACTAGGAAATAAAGTTCATTCGTATACGTCTAATATGACGCTCGAGGAGAGGGTGAAAGCGATAGTTCCCCTCTACAAGTATGTTCGTCTGAATTCTGGAAATGCTCTCTTATTTACCCTGTACGAACTGTCGCGCAGATACATGGTTCCCCTTTGTGTGGTATATTTTGCTGAATACCTGATAAATACGGGTGTTAATTCTGAAGTATCTTTCTGCGGAGGCATGAACACCAACGAGTTTTATGTATATGCCTCATTCGTCTATCAAGTGCGTGTCGGTTTTAAACGATGTTATTAGCTGGAGATCCGAATATGCCGAAACACATCTATTGCGCAGATTGGAGTTTTCCTGTCACGTTCCAGTGGGAGTGTCATCAGGTTCCAAAAACTTTGGCTACTGCCCATTCTTCAGATGGCCACTCTCGTGTATTTTATTATTCAAGCAATGACCAACCTTATCCCGGTCGTGGAAGTAGTTTTGCTCTTGGTACTCTGGGAGGGGCTTTTAGGAGGAGCTTGTTGTAAGTATTGTGGACGTCCACTTATATATTCCCTTTGTTAAATTTTGAAGTATTTCTGGCCATCAGATGTGAATGCGTTTCGCCGTATTGCCGAGGACGTTTCGGCAGAACTCAAAGAATTCAGTCTGGGTGTCGCCAGTATCGCCGACAGCTTCGGTATTGCATTGGCTAGTCTAGTGGCAATTGGAATAGAGTCTGGGCTTCGAGACTTTCGTCACGACCAGGGTCTTCCCTGTCATGGAGGTGTTTCTAGTTGAGCGGACTGGTATAATTGTGAACACAGCTGAGCAAAGCGGCTACAGACTATCGGTTTCCAGACGAAGTTGTTACAGGTGATTGGCATGTAGGCCATTCAGATTTAGTATGGAGTTATACGGGATATTTTTGATTGAATGGGCTAGCGGTTGTACAGGAGAACTTCCCTGGCCGACGCATACCCGAACCGCAACAATGAGCTGGACAAGTACAACCCACTGGTAGTACTCAGTTTGAGTTTCGAATGCCCAAAATTTGAATACATGTGCGGTTGTCAATAAGTTATTCATAAGAGCATTATTCGAGTTTCTTCCACCAAAATTATGGTGAACCACGGTAATTCGGTAGGTATACCACACTTCCTCGTGGCATCACATTCTTCAACCGGTTAGCTCCAAGTCTCTGGGCCTGAGTCAGTCGTTGAGGAATTCAAAACGATTGTTTCAAGCTCATGTGCTCGCTATGCGACTCCAGTTCCTTGTGTTTGTTGATCCAAGATTCTTCCAGCGTGAGTCATCCTGTGCTTGCTCTGCTTTCTATCATCACTATATTCTCTTACATATCTTATCTCTCTGTAACTGTATCGTCTCTTTATTGAAGGTTTCAAGCAAAACAAAAAATGGAAGACAAAGATTCAGCTCTTTCCTCGCTCACTCGTGCCTCCTTGTGGAGTCTTTTGGGAGCCGCGGGCATCTCCGTGGCTGCCCTTATTGGCCTCCGAAGGAGTCGACGGCGGCTCAATGTGGCGGTAAGCCACGACGAGCCCCAAACACGAAGTCAGGCGGACGCCGACGCAGGAGAGGAAGGTGTTTCTCCAACTCTACGCTATTCCATCGGATATCGCTCATTGGGACAAAATGCAGCACGTGCGCGGCACGTTAATTATCAATCACCGTCATTATCGTCGTCATCGTCCCCTCATCATACAGCTGCGCCCCCTGAACTTTCGTTGGACGAGAAGGGGACCGAGGACCAGAATCTGTCCTACGAAGCCGCACATGAGCAGCAATTGCAGCATTTCGAGCGCGGGACCACGCATCAGACGAGTACAAAACATGAGAGTGGCTCGGCATCGCCGCTTCGATTTGATCAGACGCCGACTGTCCTCCGGTTCGTACTGACGGGGGGACCCTGTGCCGGCAAGACCACGGCGCTGGCTAGGTTGTCCTCCTTTCTCAGACATCGTGGTTACAGGGTGTATACCGTCCCTGAAGCAGCCACCATGCTCTTCACGAATGGCGCTTCGTTCCGGGACCTGGACACGGACGACCGCCAAATTGCATTCCAAGCGGCTGTGATGAACACGCAGATTCATCTGGAGGACTCATTTGCGCGTATTGCAATGGCCCATGCGAAAAATATTGAGGGATCGGATCAAAAGAAATACCCAGCTGTCTTGCTATGTGATCGAGGTACCATGGACGGATGTGCATACTTGGATAAGAGTCTCTGGGGCAGACTTCTGCGCAACTATGATATCCCGAACGAAGTAGCTATTCGGGATCAGAGATATAATGCAGTGTTCCATTTAGTGACCGCTGCGAATGGTGCGGAGCCTTTTTATACTTTAGATAATAATGCGACGAGACTTGAAAGCCCGGAGCAAGCCCGAAAGCTAGACCTGCAGTTACAACGTGCGTGGAATGGTCATCCACGACTCATGGTCTTTGATAATTCGACCGACTTTGAAGGAAAACTGGAGAGGGTAGTCAATTCTCTCTCAAGACTTTTGGGGCTGCCATCCAGTCGCCGATGCTTCCGCAAGCACTTACTCAGAACCCCGTCTTACCCTGTGGCCACGAACGATGATGGAGATGGAGAACCTTGCTTCTTTGATCCAGCCAAGCTCCCCGTCCCGCATCAAACATTTGATGTCGAAAAGGTTTATGTCACTGTACACTCTGGACTGGAAACTGCTGGAGGCCGGCAGCACAGTGATACGTCGTCTAAACTTACCCCTCACGATCTCAAACAGAAGGGCAGCTCACGCTCCCCAGAACACTTGCAGAAAGTCATCAATAGTTGGGCACAAGATGAAGGAGCGAGTGATGCAAACAAGAAATTTTTGGATAGTTCCGGACAACAGAAACAAGCAGTATCGTCTGTCAACCAGAGAGGTACGATACACTCGTCGTTCGGGGAAGATGTATACAGAGACTCCGGCAATGTCGTCCGTTTCCCTTATGGGTTTTTGCGGCGTCGTACCCAAGGTAGGTGACTAGTCTTACATTTGTAATTAAAATGAGTAGAAATTTTTTAAACTCAATTGTATACTCCTTTGCAGGTGGAGTAAGTAGCTATGGACATACGCTAGTGACCCTAACCGAGACCTCTCCCGCGTCCGGCCAAGAAGCACCCACTCTCCAGACAATTGAGACGAAGAGAATTATTTCGGCCTCAGCCTATTTTGCGGGCAAACAGTTTCAAAGTGACCCGCTTCATCTCCCGGTTCGACAGCGTCGGACAAGTTTCCTTTGGAATAATCAATACTATGAAATCACTGAGTTTATTTCACCAAGACCGGAGAACGGGCTAGTGCTTTTGGCGGTACAAGAAAACGAGGACAGCCAAGCTAGTGGAACAGATCTCCTTCCCCCATTCTTGGACGCTGTTGAGGAAGTGACGGGTAGAGAAGAGTACAGTGCATATTACGTGAGCTTAGACGAGGAGGAAAGGGAGCGACGGCTTGCTGCATCCAATAAAACGTGAAGATGATACACTTCAGCATTGTCACAGCCGCATTGACTAGTGTATGCAAGCTTTTTACAGCTCAACAGTAAAGCTGACACCTCCTTTGGAAGCTTTCATTGAGTCCTCGGTACTGTGGCCCCTAAGGGGTTGCCCGCACCTGTCTCTCAGCTTTGTAGTAGACCTCGTGCCGCGTATTTTCGAACGCTTCGTTACAAGATTATCATTTTCTTTATCTGAAAACACTGAACAGCGTCGTTTTTGTGTTGCTCCATATCCCTGTCGGCGACTTGATGCCACAGATTCCGTGCTGTTCCGCAGGAAATCCTTTACATGTTCAGAAAGAATATCTACTCTCTGGGGTGATACATCTAGAGATTGCAGTTCTTGTACGGTCTTGTAAAGCTGAGTATCCTCCCAGCATCCTTCCATATTACGGTAGAAGACTTCAACCAGTTTGGATGCTGATGCCTGTAAGGCTTCATGCTTCTGCTGCATGGTAGCCAAGTCTCTATGCAACGAGTCATTCTTCCGCTTCTGGATTGTATGCTCGCCCCCAACAAAATTGAGAGCGTGTAGCTGATTCAAGGCGTCATCTCTCTTTTCTTTTACTTTCTGTATGGACAGGAAAACGTTGCAAAGCATCCAGACTTTGACAGTACTGGATACAGAGCTTACCCGTGATTCTGTCTTCTCTTGCAACTTGTTCTGGAGCTTCGCAGTTTTCGTCTCTTCTTGATTCAACCTTGATTGAAGTACCCGTACTTGATTGTTTAAGTCAGAACACTGTGGAACAAAGTTACAGCGCGTTCAAACGATCGAAATGAGAGCAAATTGGGGTGAAACTGTGGACATACTTTCGACCTCCATTGCTCTTCTGTTTGCCGATACAGCCTCTCATTAGCGGCAAGCTTTTTCCTTGCATTTTCAAGTTCAAATTCCAGTCTTGCCGTTTTGCGTCGCTCTTCTTCTAGCTCTTCTTCTGTAGCTCGAGGATCTCCTCCGTGCTGCTGCAAATTCGAGATGCGTAACCCACCGAATAGCAACGAGTCCCATTTAAATGGAAGCCTTACATTCTCTGCATCCGCGTTGGGCGAGCGAAGCACGTTGGTCGCTACTGTTAGAAGTTGTATTCCTTGAGGTGAGAGGTCGAGCGACCCATTCGAGGCTTGCTCTTGTATTCCACTCAATACTTTCTGGTCCTCCGGCGAAGCAAATTTCGCCAAGCACTTGACAACGTCGTCTACTCGCTCTGACGGCCGATCGATACTTTTATTTTGACTCTCTTGAACACAGCTTCTTTCCAGACTTGTTTCCTGGTCATTTTCCTCCCAGGCGCTCCGTATATGGTGTGTATCGTCCATTGTGGCGTCTAAACGGCTGCGGCTTTCCAATCAAGGAACCACTACGCACGAAATAAAGCGAAATTGAGGACAAAGCCAAACCCAAAGTCTAAGTACAGTGCTCGATCAATTCTACTGGGAAAATCATCAGTTTTGGTGTTCATTTTAGAGCAAGCAAATCGCATTGATTCCAGCCAGTTGGAAGTTCAACTTGGAACCTGGTTTGTGAAGTTGGGGGACGCTGAAGTTCACGACGTGTTTCATTGCCTACAGACGCATCCAGTGTTGTAGTGTCGCACTCATGTATTAGTTGAAGGGAGGGGATTCGTTGGAATATAGCTGTCCGGCGTTGATCTTCCCCCGTGAATGTGTTTTTGGGTGCATGCGGATTACTTCGGGGATTGTTGAAGTTCAGCTGTGATCTACCTTATCAAGGCCATACTATCGATGGAGACGCTCTCCATTGACCATATCCGGGCTATACAGAGCCCTTCACATGCTCCTCCAGAGAGGCTTGAAACTTTGCGCGGAAACGCTCAGTGGGACGAGGATGAGGCATTGGCGCTGGCACAGTCTCCGCGGGGACGTATCCTACTCAGAGCCAATGGAATGGTACAGGCCATTACAGAGCAATTACGCAAGATTTCTCAGGAGAATTTACCGCAGAAAGAGACTGAAAAGTTGATAAAGGTTTGCCATCTATACTACTCCTTCCACAGAACCTGCAGGCATTGAATCAACTCCTGCCGTGTTGCAGGTGTTTCGGACTGTGACAGCGCTATGCCAGGATAGAGATAGTGCTATTCATTTCGGAATTATTGGAGCTCATAGAATTCTCGCAAGGATTGTTGAATTAAGCCAAACTTACAGCGATGAGATTGATGAGGAGCTAGCTAATGTACGTGTCGTGTTTCGTCTTGCACCAAGGTTGAGAGCATGTTTGTTGCATGTAGTCGTTCTGCAGGTTGCAGCCGAGGCCGTGGGACAAATAATTGATGTACTTCCTCCGGTTGCGGGATTCGGATTTCCCATGAGCATAAAACATCACGAAGGAACTCCAGAGTTTCCACAATTAATGCGCTTTTCCTACGAAGACCAGAAGGCAACGACCAACACGTTGAGCATAGCGTTGCGCGCTGAAAAGCATATCCGAATGAAAAGTCAAGATGATGTTGGACAGATTCTATGGCCCGGTGCGGTACTTCTCTCTCAATGGATAATCAATAATAGGTCGCTCTTCTGTGACAAGGCAGTTCTCGAAGTGGGTGCTGGGATGGGACTCTCGGGTATCGTGGCGAGCCATTTCGCCTCTACAACTCGCGTAACAGACTTTATGCCCGAAGTCCTCAAAAACTTGCGCTATAATGCGATGCTGAATAAGGACCCGATGGGTAATGCCGAGAGGTTGTTTCCGGAACAGGATCTCATTTTGGAACTATTGCCCCACCCAATTCCGAGCTCTCACGTACTTGAAGCTCATTACCTAGACTGGTCTGATACAACTCTAGGCTCGGCTGATGCTTCCAAGCATTTACCAGCGGGAAAGCTATCGAGGTTGCCAACTTGGTCAGAAGTTTCAGAAAAAGCAGATCAACCTCAGGATTTTCTGCAAACTGACGGAGATACAGACTTCCTTCAAGAGAATGATTCCAGCAACGAGACGAGAGAAGAGATCGATTTGCATACATTGCCCTCGCTTGCACGGAACTATCGTTTTGATTATGTCATTGGGTCGGATATGGTATGCTCCCCTGCGGATGTCGCAGGGATAGTCCGCGTGTTGCATCAGTGGTTGGCTTACCCGCAGGGTGTTGCCTATTTCGTGTTACCTCCCTCGAATGTTCGATGGGGAATCCAGTTCCTGCATCCAGTACTTTCGGCTACCGGCTTCGACGTGTGCCTGATTCCTTTGGATACGGGAGCAGTACATGCGTTGAACGACACGCAAGTATATTGCGCTCTATCTAGCGGTGCGTACTCTAATGGAATGCAACTCTGGTGTGTACGGTGGATCTCTTAAATGGTATATTCAGAGGAAACAAGGCGGGAACGCGACGATAGCTGATTGCGATTCGACCATAAATTGATCACTAACTTAACTATCAGACGCTGTTGGAGATATGCATTATGCATTAAGACCCCTACTGCGTGGAAGAGCACATTGTGTGCTGAAGACAGAAACATGAGCAACTCGTCTCTTGTGACAGTCGCAACATCGGGACTATGAGCGATATATTTCCCACCAACCAGTGTGTTACTCCAGTTCCACTTCCGCTCCCAGCTCTTTGAATTTGGTAGCCATCTCTTCTGCTTCCTCTTTCTTCACATCCTTCATTATTGTCGCAGGAGTGTTCTCAACTAGCTCCTTGGCCTGTTAAATACGAACTTGCGGAGGTATAAAAATTAACAAAGAAAGAGACAAACACTAAAGATTGAATACTTACTTCTTTTAGCCCTAAGCCAGCAATACCTCGGACTTCTTTGATAATCTTAATCTTTGCCTTGGCATCAAAGCCTGTAATCTTAACGCTAAAATGCGTCTTTTGCTCCTGTTGTTCAGCTTCGTCTTCTCCCTCTTGCTGCGCCTGCGCCTGCGCAGGGCCACCGCCACCACCACCCATGGGCATGAAGAAGTCTGCTTCGTCAATTCCCATTCGGTCCTTTAACAAATCACACAGATCGTTTATCTCGATCAGGTTGAGTTTGGAAATCCGATCCGCCAGGTCTTTGATTTCCTGACTGTATTCCTTTTTGCCCATAGCATCAAACGTGGAGACAGTTTGATCAATCCCTAGGTCGTCGACAGTTTTACCTGCAACTTCTTCTGTGGAAGCCTCCTGAATAATATTTTGACGTTTGCCGGTCTCTTCGCCTTCCGTGGCTTCCTGTTGCTGTCGTATACAGAGGCTTGTGCTATACAAGGACGCTTGTGTACCACTGGCACTGTTAATCATGCTTTGGGCATATCGTGGGGACCTAACTCTGCGCAGAAAACAGAGAAGAAACATCTAAAATCAAGGGTAAACCATGACATTCCGGCATCACTCACGCTCTCCTCAAGCCTATGGAGCTCAATAAGCTCCTCGCAACGACGGCCGACGCCATTTCCCAGGGTCCAACGATATACAGTGGTACGATATGATAAGATGGGACGCAAAAATAGGGAAATTCAAAGCTGTATCGTCGTGTATAACTGGAGTAATGAGGCTGACAGAGGGAGTGACCCCGGTAATTAAAGGACGCACATTCATGTATACCATAAGAAATGGGACAATTTGCGCATTTTCCGCAGTTGAAGCAGCGTACCTCTATAGATAGCAGAAAAATCCCTTCGCCCTTTTGGCCTGCCCCTTGTGGGCAGAGCCATCTGTTAAAATTGGAACGATACAGAGAAGATTAGCATGGCCCCTGCATCAAGGATGACACGCACAAATCGTGAAGGTATCCACTTTTTTTTTTATCATTCATTCATTTCATGTTCACCCTTTTCATTCCCCCATGCTTGTCATGTATGGATCTCATGCATTTTGTGGTTTGTAAAACTTTGTATGCGTTTAATAGGGTCGAGTTCGCGCCGCGGCGGCTGCTGTTTTTTGCCCGGGCCGGGCCGAACTTCAACGCTGTGGGTTTGTCGCAGAATGTTCCAGCGAGTCAAGCGCAGAAGAAGAAGCAGAGAAATGGGTTGAAATCAGGGATTCTGTAAAGTGTCCGAGAAAGAAGGTACTCGAGAGACGTTCTCGCTTCGAAGGCGCGCATTGGTAGCGTGAAGGATTGCCTGTCTGATTGAGAGCAACTGGAGAAAGTAAGTGCGCTGCGCTGTAGAACATTTGAACCCTGGCTTTTTTGGAATTCTGTACAAGGGGAAGCAGCAGGGGAACTGAGGATCGCAAGGAGCGTAGCTAATGGATGCAAGAAGTCCTACTTCATTAGCTCAGCGGATGCGTCTGATTGATGCAACCAAGTTTTCGTCCAGCAGTATTAAGAATGCACTGCGACGTGGGGGGGGGGTTGATGTGTTACGTTCGGACTTTCTTGCCCGAGGTAAACACGTTTCGAACTGAGTGGAACGCAGATGGCAAACAACGGAGAGGACCACACGGAGTTAGACACTCGCACCATGCGAGTTGGGAACAGGACTTATCATCTCAATCTTCGTGAGAATGATAGGTACGGGATTGAGTATGCGCCGTCAAATGTCGACAGTCGACACTGACTTGTTGCCTCATTCTGCGATTCCAGAGGGAAGTTCGTGAAACTGGTTTGCCAAGAAAACAGTGGTAAAACGAAAATGATCATTCCTGAAGAAGGAGCGCTACGTTTTCGTGATGGTTTGAAGGCTGTTGTCGACAAACTGGACGAACTGCCGGCCTTTGATTCCAATGCCGATCCAGAAGAATCGCCGCTTCATTCCGTAATGCTCCCAATGACTCCAAAGATTTTCTACTTGGATCTCTTGGCAAACCAGCGAGGAAGATTCCTCAAAGTTACCAGTGCTACGACGACGCGGGTGACTTTTATCATCCCTGAGAAAGGAATTCGGGAGTACTACGAGGCCTTTGATTCCTTGGTCTCAAAGAACGAAGTTCGCCCAGCCGCAGAAATTATCCAGCAAAAACCGGGCACATTCAAAGAACTGCCCCCATCGAAGTGCATCAACATCGGCCGAAGGAAGCGATTGTTTGTTGACGCTGGCAATGGTGCTCGTGGAGGCTTCGTTCGCATCGCTCAAGTGGCAGATGGCCAAAGGTAAGTCTTCCTAGGTTGAAAATTTGCTCTGTTCGAATTGGGGAGATACGTGTTTCGGATAAACCGCAGGGATACGATCGTGATTCCTTACAACGCGGTCAACGCCCTGAAGGCTGTTGTCGGAGACTTTGCTTCGTTCGTCGACCCTGAGGAGGAAGTGAAAGGCGACCAACCAGACGTTAGCGTCACTGACATGAAGAGAGGACGTTAAGCTCAGTGACTCTGGAAAATACGCCAACATATTGATACTACTTTAAAGCTACTGAAGAACGTACAAATACACTGCTATACTAAAACGCTGTCCATTATTGCTCTAAGTTCGTTGAATGTACGCTACATAAACAGCCACGGCCAGTATTGCCAGCTTAAATAACAACGGCGTCCATTGTGAGGAACGGTTTGCAGAACTCTGGGCCGTATTGGGCTTACCGTCCTGCGCTACTTCTCCAGTATTTTTTCCATTGGTGGGAGTATTAGTGGCGTCAAGGGACTCTTCGGGAGGCCTGTACCGTTCAGCAATTTCGGGGAATAGCCGTCTAAATGTTGCGTCCCCTACGTTATATTCTAAGCTTTTGTTTGCTAATTTGCGCTTTTCATCGTCCGTGGTATTCACAGTTCCGACGCTATGGGTATTCTCCGTCATAAACGATAACAACCCTGTGGGTCATTCGGGAACCTCAGGGTACATAGATAGAAAGCCTGTCGTTACCTTATTACCGTTATACATACCTGTTAATATAGTAGCTATAGACCACGCTGCAATGCAATTCCTCAGGATATGTATCGGAGCGAGCGGAGAAGGAAAACATCCAGTGGAACTCACCTGGATTCCATGTCTCTGCATGATAATCACTCATGCTCAGACATATTCGTTTCCCTGGGACAAAGCGTCCACTGGGGGTATACATTCTTATCGCGGGTGGTTTCATGGGATACTCAGATGGTAGATCTAGCACTCCGTGATAATATCCCCCTTCCTGTACGTGAACACTTGTCAAATTCCCTCACGATAGCGCAACCGCGTCTGTTCATACGTACATAGGGAGTATTCTTCGGCCCCTTTATCACATAATGTATTTGCAAGATATTTTTATCGTGTGGCTTGGCCTGTGTCACGCAGAAACACATATGAATCAGTGCATATATCTGCTGTTTTTTGGCATAGGAGGTATTTATTTCCATACCGTGATTTCCTGTGGCAGATTTTGGCTCAATTTTCTGAGCTCATGCTGTATTCGGTTCCTCGCCATAAGGGGGACTCTACTGTTGGATGAGGACATGCTAGATCCTCACCGAGTAGCAAGAGCTCTCTATAGTCTAGGTAATAATGCTGGGGAGGTTGAAGCAGCGCGTCGAAAGACTGAATTACCAGGATACAACTTCCTCCAAGTTTATGCAGACAAGCACATGAGCATTGGTGAGACATTAACAATGATATGGAATTCTGCCTGGATATAGCAAAGATTGAATCCATACTGTTATGAAAGTTCGTAAGCTTCTCACAAACTTCAACCACGGCTCTCATGATGAGTCTCATCTTCAAGAACTCTCTATGCTACGAACGACAGGGCCATTAGTTAAGGGCTCAGGCTGACAAGGTGTTATTAGTAGCATGGCGATGACCATCGCTCACTGCAGTATAGAAACATTTTGTGGTCGTGTCGATTACGATTCATACCAGTGGACTACGGTCTCCGGTGTTGCATAGGTGAATCCCTCATAGGGCTGAGAGCGGCGCGAATACAGATTGGGCTATCGCGATATTCCGAAGAGCCCAGCTGCGATGGAATTTTCATCTTGTATGGTGTTGAGAGCCTAGAAACCGATAACTGATGTGGCGTGGAATCAGACATTTAAGGGAAGACACTTACAGTCACAGTCATGTTGTGGTGTGGTCACGCTCGCATGTATTCACATCCCTGAGATAACACCGCGTGACTTCGCTGTCTCCCAAAGAGGAGTCCAAACCACTTACCAGCTGGCCGTGGAATCAGAACCAGGCGATGGACTCACGTAGGATACGTACCCACGGAACGGTTACCCACTTGATGAAGGAGTTTCATTATGTCATAGCTAGGAAGGCTATTACTCTGCGCCACACTCTCCTTGGTAGTACAGTATCAGGGCTATCTGTCACATTTGTGTATGTGACAGTATCTGCAGTCGTGTCAACTGGTTCCTGTTGCTGTTGGTTTCTATGAATTCCTGCTACCCACGGCTATAATGAGTTACCGAGTGGGTCCACTTGAGTTCACATTATTGGCAGTTGGTACACAGTAGGAAATCGCCAGACATCAAACAATAAATTTGATATCTTATTTCAGCATCTCCGAATCTGCCGGTACCTTTTTGGATGAAACGGCTTGGCGAAGATTTGGCATGAGATGCTCATTTAGCAAGAAAACGTTAATCCACGAGCAATGGTACGTCGGTACTGTATGTAATTCATAAATTTCCCGTTCTCCGAGTACTACTTTGCCCTATATTTTCATTGCACCGGAGCTGAGTCTCCGCTGCCCCTTCGGTTCCCTGCTTCCAAAAATTACAAAAAAGCCTTGCTATTGTGGACTCAGGCGGCGACGACTACCTTAAATGAGAGGCAAAAAGAAGAATCGTAGTACCGGAAAAAGAGGAATCCTAGTGGAGAAAAGTATGTACATTACGTATGTAATCGCATAGTCATACGCTTTAAGGATAGCCCCTCTAATTTCCATCATCTACACGGCGAAAGGACATCTGCCATCGAGGCTGTGTCTGCCCTCGTGTACGCATTAGGCAGCCGGCGTTGAGCTGAGAAAAGAACTGACCTCTGTGTTAATATTGTGGGAAGCTGTATAGTGGAATCCAACTTAAGGTGGGGGGTTGCTATATACAGTCGTGCGTGCGTCCATTGAGCCGGAAGCGAGGGGGCAATTTTGCCAGTTAGTCTGTAGATATTTTTTGAAGTGTTTCTATGCCAGTATTCAAGCATTCCATTAAGAGTAGAACGGTATAATAAGAAGCATATTTGGCAAGCGCAGGTAGAGTGGATTTATCGGAGGTTGCCCCGTTTTGAATACCTCTATTATCGAGAGAGGAAGGCGGTCGTGTGTCGTAGAAGAGTCTCACCCTAGTACAATGGATGAGAATCACCATCCTCCTCATCCCCAGCAGCAGATGAATCAGTACCCTCCCGTAGGTGTAGGAGAAGCTGCTGGAGGTGGTATGCGGCCTCCAGTGAGTGGCGGGGCAAGTGCCCCATATCGACCGGAATCTGGCGGAGGAATGACGGCTCCCGTTAGAAATGGCTCCGCCGGTGGTGAACAGAGCCTGGAGCAACTGTCAACAACTTTGCGTCCGGGAGAGTTCGAGGCAGTCGTTCCTCGAGTAGATGGAAGTCTCTGTTTGCAGGTTCAAATGCTTCGGATCGTCAATGGCATACCATGCAACGAGCAAAACCAACCGCTGATTGACTTACCGGACGCGTTGCCCCCAAATACTCCAGTACAGGCAATTTCATCAGCGCCTGTAGTTGTCGGATTTACGCCTTCGCACTTAGGAAATCGTTCACCAATTGAGAATGCGTTAGACTTGCACGCTGGAGACATCATCGTCGGTGTAAATGATAAAGACCTCCGTCGCGCAAACAAGTCTCAGGTGCAGGCTGTCCTAGGGCCGCGAACTGGAGAGCAGCTAGCAAAGATACGATTTTGGCGCCCATGGCCCGGTGAATGGAAATGGCAAGGGCTAGGTCAATCATCAGATAAGTTGCTCCAACACTTGCGTTCCCGCGGCGTCAACCCTGACAGTTTTCCGGCAAATCACCTGCTGAGTATACGCGTTCGAACGCGTAACCATGGGAGTTCTTCTCCAATTGTTTACGAGTATGGGCCTTGTGTGATCCAAGGAAATGACGTTACCGGCTCCCTTTCTCACTATGCTCGTATTTATGATCTTATGGTAGTTGAAGTCTGGGGCTGGGCAGACCCGAGAATCAGGTTTTCAACAAATTTCCTATATGCTAATCTACAACTACAAGATGAGCTGGCCAAGGTAGCAGGTAGAGGAGTCCCCTCTGCTATAGACGGAATGGTTTCTGTTCAACACCATGCGGATGATCCCGGAAGCACCGATGGTAGCTGTTCAGCAATTGACAGCCCCTGTTGCACTCTTGTAATTCAGCCCTCTGTTACATGTGTAAATGCCTGGAAGGCAGTACAGCATCAGCAACAACAACAACAGCATCAGCAAGGCACAAAGCCCGAATCCAATGCTCCCAGTGGTGGTGTACCAAACACACAACAACACCAGCAACAGAAAACTCCGGGTGTGCCAGATGTTCCAAAACCGGCTCTTGTTGGGAGTTTTCAACCCAACCAAATGCAACAGCTTCGGTCACAAATATTAGCTTTCAAGTATCTTTCGAACCAGACGGTGCCCCCTAAAGAAGTTTACGTCCCTGCCACTGGGGGATCGCTGGAAGAGCAGCCTCGAATGCAGCAACAGATGGCTTATCATCACTCTGGTATGCAGAGGAACACTCAACTTCCGAGCAGAGATAGAGCACAGGGTATACCGTCGCGCTTTAACAGTAAGAACCGGAAGAAGCGACAGGCAGATGATGATGATGACGACGCTGAAGAAAATTTCCGAGCTTCCGTCCCAAGTGACTTATTGCAACAGCAGGGACAGCGGCGGACCTCGAGGAGAAGTGCCGGGCGACGAAACAGGGACGATGAGGATGTGGTTTCGGATGTCAGCAGTGATTTATACGACGATGATGACTCAGAGGTTACTTACGCGCAGAGAACGGGTAACAAGAGTCAAGACGGGACGTTTAAAATCGAGAAAGTATTTGGCGTACGTTACGGGGAACTAGAAGAATGGAAGTGGGAAGATCAGGATCCGCAAGCGGCGGCCGAGCTTAAACGAGATGATCTCTCAGAAAGCGAGAAGGAGTTGCTTGAGCGCAGAAGAGACAGGGCAATAATGCAAAAGAGGCTCCAATTGCATCCAGATGAAAATGACAGGAGGAAATGGGACAAACTAGAATATCTTGTTAAATGGAAAGGGTTAAGCTACTTGCATGTAGAATGGGTTACCGTTCACTTACTACGAGAATTAGGACGATGGGCCGTTCAAAAAGCGAGAAAATTTGCAGAGAATGAGGAAGGTCGTCTCCAACTTGATCAAGAAGAGTCATCTATCCTTGCTCTAAGAGATCCACCAAGCGTACATATCAGTGGATATTTTGACAGCAGTTACATTGAAGTGGATAGGATTGTTGCGAAGAAACACATTGATGTTCAAGATTTGGATCCCAAGGAAAGAGAAGAATTAGAGAAGATTGGAGCCACATCGAAAGCTCTGTATCTGGTGAAATGGGTATCTTTACCGTACAGTGAAGCCACTTGGGAAATCGCAGATGAGATTCAGGATGACGAGAAAATTAGTCAGTTTGAGCGCAACAACAAGCCTCCGACGCCAGCCACGCTTCAAGCCCATCCGACAATTTTATGGGACGAGAGACCGCCTCCCACTTCGTGGAAAAAGTATGGGGAATCGCAAGTATACAAGGGTGGAAGGACGCTCCGTGAATACCAAGTTGAGGGGTTGAATTGGCTCATTTTCAACTGGTATAATCGCCGCAGCGCGATCCTTGCAGATGAAATGGGTTTAGGGAAGACCGTTCAAACAATCTCGTTCCTGGACCATTTGCGCTCACGGGAGCACGTGCCGGGGCCGTTTTTGCTTCTGGCTCCACTTTCTACGCTAGGTCATTGGAAGAGTGAAGTGGAGAGCTGGACTAACTTAAACGCCGTCGTCTATCATGACCAAAACGGGGGTGCAGCGGGGCGAGAGCTGATTCGGGAATATGAATGGTTTTACGAGGGCGAATATGGACAACAACTGGCGCAGAGGGGTGTCTATAAGTTCAATTTGCTTCTCACCTCGTATCAGGTGCTTCTACAGGACTGGGAATACTTATCGAGAATATCCTGGCGAACAGTCATTGTGGACGAAGCTCATGCTTTGAAGAATGCATTTTCGCAGCTTAGCACTTCCCTACGAGGTTTAGACATAAAACATTTAATTCTCTTGACCGGTACCCCATTGCAAAACAATGTGACGGAATTGTGGACGCTCCTGAATCTGGTATCACCCCAGAAGTTTCCCTCTTTGGAGGATTTCGTTGCCAAATATGGAGAAATGCGTAACCAGGATCAAGTGAAGGAGTTGCTAGAGGCTGTGAGGCCTATTCTTCTTCGCCGGATTAAGACTGACGTAGAGAAGAGCCTTCCACCCAAAGAGGAAACCATCATTAATGTTGAGCTGACCAACCTGCAGAAGCAATATTACCGCGCCGTGTTTGATAAAAACCGCTCATTTCTTAGTCGAGGAGCAGAGAAGATTCCAATGGCCAATTTGTCCAACATCGAAATGGAATTGAGAAAGTGTTGCAACCACCCGTACCTGATTGACGGTGTAGAACAGCGGGAAGCTGAGGAGCTTTTACACCAAGGACTTTCGGCAGCTGAACTTGCTTCCCAGAGGCTTTCGCGGCTGATTAGCAGCAGCGGCAAAATGGTCTTGCTAGACAAGCTTTTACCAAAGTTGCAATCGGAGGGTCACAGAAGCCTTCTTTTTAGCCAGTTTTCCATAATGCTCGATCTGCTGGAGGAGTACTTACGGTGGAAGAGCATTAAGTATGAGAGGATAGATGGGTCTGTGCGTGGAAATTCTCGACAAGCAGCCATTGACAGATTCAATGCCCCAAACAGCGATACAACCGTCTTCTTGCTTTCTACAAAAGCGGGTGGACAAGGGATTAATTTGACTTCGGCAGACACTGTAATAATTTTCGACAGTGATTGGAATCCTCAAAATGATATTCAAGCCCAAGCTCGGTGTCATCGCATTGGGCAGACGGCGGACATAGTGCGTGTGTATCGTCTAGTTACGTCTCGCACGTATGAAAGCGAGATGTTTAGGCGAGCGAGTAAGAAATTAGGCCTTCATCAAGCAGTGTTTGAAACAGGTGAGCTGAAGAGTAAAGAAGCTGAAAATGAGGAAACTGAGCTAACGTCTCTGCTGAAACTTGATAAAGACAAAGTGGAAGCATTACTTCGATACGGAGCATACGCTGTGATGGACGAAGATTCCCAGAAAACAAGGTCGGATATATTCAATGATGCTGACATCGACTCCATTCTTAAGAATAGCATGACTGTACGATATGGTAGTGATGGTGAAATTCAAACTGCCGAAGCAGGTGGAAAAGTAGTAGATGCAGCCCCAAGTGAAGAAAGCAAGAAGCAGAATGAAGACCCTAATGAGCTTTTCCACTTCAACAAGGCCACGTTTGCAAGCTCGGAGAATAATGAGAATCTTGATGTGAACGACCCTTCCTTTTGGGAAAAGGTTCTTGGTCCACGACCGATTGACAAACTGCAACGAACCCTAGAAGAAGGGAAAGTGGTGGGACTGAAAGCGACGGACTCGCAAAAGCAGGCCGGAACTAATGAAGGAGGCAACAGCAGCTCTACGGAAGAGATGTCACTAGAACAGTTCCTATCAGATATTTGCGCCCTTGTTAAGGAGGTCGATGCTGATGCACGTCAGGGTCAAAGACACGACGATGCAGAGTCCATTGAATCTTTACTAGTGGAACTCAAAGTTCGTGGAAGTGGTGTTGCAGCTCCTGCAGAAAGTAATTTTCCTCCTCCATCTTTCTTAAGCAAAAGTTCACACGGTGGTAATATGATTTCAGAATCGGAAAGGGAAAGCTGCGATACTGTCGACAAGTTGGCGTCAACCTGGCTATCGCAGCTGTCACAAGGACCTAGCAAACGGGTGCGCTCACGGAAGCGAGGGCCTCGTCCCACTATGGCTGCCGATATCTATGGAATACCTACTGCTAAGCCTCGAAGTGGAGGGGCAAAGCGTGGCAGAGGCAAAACGGATTCCGACAAGAAGAAAGGAAAGAAACCAGTTGAGTCCAACTTTGCTGTGCGCTTGCGTAAGCTTGATAAGATTGAGGCTAGCACGAGTGGGGACGAGGAAGGATCATCTAATGAAGACACTGCTGATCAGGAAACTGAATCCGGAACGAAGAAAGATTTATACCGATATTGCAGAGTTGCCATCTTCGAACGAGCGTCTGGTAAAGAGGTGAAACGCGCGGGGACCCGAGGATCAGCTCCCACTTTACCCAAGTGGGTTCTCGAAGGAAGACAGCCCCAAGAAGACGAGCAGCCCTATGATTGTGACGCTGTTGCTAAGGCTGCTAGCACGACTACTTCGTCTGAGGCGGCTTCGTCTGAGGCGACCCCGACACCGGTTGGAAGCGAAGCTACTGTCGGTACCGAAGTTACGACCGCCCCTGCATCGTCTTCCACCGCTCCACCCCAAGAAAGTGGGACGGCAGATGCTACCTCGGGCTCCATGACGGAGGTAACCTCGCCATCTGCTCCTTCTTCAATGGCGTCACAATGATGGATGTGTTGGTGTTTGTTTCGATCCTAATTAAGCGGACAAAGTTTCCTTCGACTTGAGATCTACCTTCCGTATCTTTGCTGCGCTTAAAATACACATGTCTTAGGGGTTCGATAAAATATCAACCAGTTTATAATTTTCGTCTATTTTTCTCTCCTTGACTCTTTTAGTGTCGAAATGGCGCATTTAATGCCGTATCAGCTCCCTTTCGGGGAGAGCCAGAAGGCGCCTCAGAGGGACATTTACGAGGAAAATGCTGATTCAGAGCACTCTCCCATCAAATTAGTACGTCCCCACCCCCTTTTCGAGTACTCCAGAGCCGTCTTTAGTGATACATGTGCGGCTTGCAGAGTAACGGGATCGAAATAAGTGCAAACGATGACCGAGAGTACAGGCACCTTGAATTGGGCAATGGCCTCTCTGTGATGCTCATTTCCGACGAGAAGGCTGATCGGACCGGAGCCGCTATGGACGTCAATGTGGGTCACTTTTCAGATCCGGAAGAAATACCAGGATTGGCTCATTTTTGCGAAGTATGTCTGTCCCCTTGCCGAACTTTAGATGTTGGGTGAATGACAATTGATTTTGTGGGCGGTCACAGCATATGTTGTTTCTGGGAAGTGAAAAGTACCCTTCAGAAAATGAGTATTCCGAGTATTTGAACCAAAATGGTGGTGAATCTAACGCGTTCACGGATATGGAACACACTTGCTTTTTTTTTGAAGTGCAACCGAATGCACTGGAAGGAGCGTTGGATCGATTCGCGCAATTCTTTGTCAGCCCACTATTTACTGAAGATTGCACCGAACGCGAACTAAACGTGAGTACGAGTATCGTTGAGCAATCCAATTCTTTACGACAGAAAAAGAGTATCAATTTCTCTGTATGGTGCTGTTGCTATCTGCAGGCGGTAGACTCGGAACATTCGAAAAACTACCAGAGTGATTTCTGGAGATTGTTTCAACTAGACAAGTCTACCTCAGACGAAAGACATGCATATTCGAAGTTTGCTACTGGTGACTCGAGAACGCTGAGGGATGAACCACAAAAGACAGCGATCGACGTCCGGCGATCTTTGCTTCATTTTCATGCAAAGCATTACGTGGCAAAGAACCTTAAACTTGCCGTGGCTGGAAAGCAGAGTCTGGATGAGCTCCAGCAATGGGTTGAAAAATTCTTTGCTGATGTCCCAAAAGCGCCAGAAGAGAACATTCAACAAATCTCGGAGACACCAGAAGAAGGAAAGAGAGTTCCACCGCTACCTGATCACCCTAACATTTCCCAAGATGTTTATCTGCCTTATCAGGAAGGAGTACACACAGGGATATGTCAACGGGTAGTACCTAACAAAGACCTACGGACGCTACAACTTGGTTGGGCGGTTCCCTCTGTTGTCCTTCATTATCAGACGAAACCGGGTCACTACACTTCACACCTTCTGGGCCATGAGGGCCCTGGGTCGGTTCTGTCCCTGCTGAAAAGGAGAGGCTTAGCTACTGAGTTGATGGCAGGAATCTTTCATTCTGAGGAAACGTTTGCTATCTTTGGAGTGAAAGTAGAGCTTACAACAGAAGGGCTCGAGAATACTACTACCGTAATTGATATTATCTTCTCTTATTTGAACATTCTTCGGAAGGAGGGACCTCAGAAATGGATCTGGGAGGAGCTGCAGAAAACAGATGAGAACTCCTTCCGATTTAGGCCAAAACGGGACCCATCAGATACACTGATTCCCTTGGTTAGAAATCTCCAGTATCACTCACCGAAGCACGTTGTGGCGTGCGACAATCTCATGTGGCTGTATGATCCAACTCCGATCAATGCTCTACTTGAACGACTTACCCCTGGTAAAGCAAAAGTACAAATCATTTCCAAAGAATTTGACGGAAAAACGGATCTACACGAAAAATGGTACGGCACAGCGTATTCTCAAACAAGGGTTGAGGGCTCGTTGCTTTCTCAATGGGAAACCCCATCGTTTGCCTCGAAGGAACATTTGCACCTCCCGACACCAAATGAGTTCATTGCTTCGGATTTCACGCTACGATTCCCCAAAGTCCCACAACCAACAGCCCAGCATGAGTATGAACGTATCGTGCGTAACGTCTCAAACGAGAAAATCCGAGGAGTATTGGAGGGGCTAAAGCATGCGCGTACTCTTCAACCTACAGTTGTGAAAGATACAAGCCATGCATTTGCACTCTGGCAAGGGGATGCGCGGTTTGGAGAACCCAAAGGAGCAATCAAGGCTAAGTTTAATTTTCCGGCCACGTACAAGTCAGCAAAGAATACCGTCATGACAGAAATCTTTTGTGATTTGTGGAAAGAGAGTCTCAATGAGTTTGCATATGCAGCTAGTATCGCCGATCTTCAATATGATGTTAGCGTCACTTCTGAGGGTATTACCCTCTCGGTGTTTGGCTTCAACGATAAGCTACAAACGTTGTTGAAGCGAGTGCTTGAAGAGGTCATGCCAGAAGTCGATTCCTCCGGAGTCAAAGAATTTAAGAAACAGTTCTTTGATGACGATCAGTTTGAACGTATCAGAGATGTATGTGAGCGCAACTACCTGAATTTTTACAAAAATCTTCCCGCAAGGTTGAGTAAGTCTTTATATCAAGATGTCCTCAGTCGACAGACACCCTTGACTTGCTTGTTTTACTACCCCTTCAGGCATCTATGAACAGTCGTATTGCACTACCGTTCCACGCTGGCATGTTGCCGACAAATTGCAGGCAACGAAAACTGTCACAGCGAACGACATTCGCAACTTTGTCGAGGAGCTCTTTGAAGATGGCTTTGTAACGACCCTAATACATGGTAACTTCTCCAGTGAGGAAGCAGCAAACATTGCCAACCAACTTGATCACCCATTTCGACACTCTAACTTGTCCCGGGCTCAGCTAACACGTCTTCGCTCTCTCTCCATCCCCGGGGGCTCCAAACTTTGCGTGCAGCTACCTGCGTTCAATCCTCTGGAAGAAAACTGTGCAGTCACGGTCTGCTATCAGCTAGGCCCTGATACGATCTATAACCAAGTCATGGGTAGTATTTTATCCCAACTTATGGAAGAACCAGCGTTTCACACTCTGCGAACTCAAAAGACATTGGGGTACATAGTTCAGGTTATGAAGATGAGCCAAAACGGTGCTATTGATCTGCACATTCTGATTCAAAGCAACAAGGTAGGATCCCGAGACCTCCAAGAGCACGTTCTGGATTTTGTTGAGATTTTCGAAGATCATTTAAAGCAAATGGAAGAAGAAACTTTCAATTCACATATTGCTGCGTTGATATCCGACGAGTTGGAATTGGACAAGAATCTTGCCGAAGAAATCCGTCGGACTTGGCAACAAGTGAATTCGTCGAGATACAGATTCAACCAACCAATTGAAATGACCAACCTGTTGAGTAGGATCACGAAGGACGATGTTCTCGAATTCTATTACAATCAGCTTCATCCCTCAGGAAAGAGCATTCGCCGTCTATCGATTCTGATCAGATCTGGCACGCAAGAAGAACAGACTACAGATACTACAGGGGAACTGAACGTTTTCAATGCAATCTCAGAGCATTTTGTGAAAGCTCCCAAGAATAGGATCATCGAGGCTATGGATGAAGTGCTGCTGCGATCTCGCGAAGATGTGGATCTGCTTAGGATGTCGTATCCACTTTTGCCCGATCTGGCGGAATTCTATGAAAAGGAGTTCAAATCACAAGCATCTAATTTGGTTGAAGAATAGCATTGCATGCCGATATATGGAGGTGAATATGAGATATTTGGCTACATATTTCATGAGAAACATGATAGGCTGTATTTGGGAATACCAATCAAATTGTGATCCTAAGCTATCCTACTACCATTGTCCCTTGCCATAACTAGTTCTGCTTCTATCATAGATGTTGATCCAAAATGAAGCGATTCCCTTCACTATGCTTTCCATCGTATCTCGTTGTCTCTACACGTAGAAAAGCTGTAGGCTTTTTCGTCTGTTTTTCCTCGTGTTCCCCGTCTGAGAACTCATCACTGAAGCTTTGCGCGTATGATGAACGCTCTTCCGGTGGCACGTTATCAGCACCCCCGTGGCTATCGGCAGAGGTCAGTCCACCATCTAATGCGGACCAAACATTATCTGCTTTATTTGTTTGGGCAGGCATGCTCTGGTTGCTACCCACTGAAGACATGGAGCCCGTTCGGCCCCGAAGTTCCCCCGTGTGTCTCGACGATTCCGACATGGAATTTCGCTTTTTCGGAGGCTTCCGAACCGCTAAGAACTGTCCTCTTCGCTTTGCTTCTCTCCTTTCTTCCGCTTTAATGGGTGAACTATCCAGAAACATTAATTGCGGTAAACGGTAAATTACATACAATCTATGGCGTTCCATGGCGGCCACATCTTCTTCCGAGAGGCAGACCATGGGCGGCGAGGCCGGATTTCGCATCACACTGAGTTTCGTAATATTCGGGAACGATTTCTGAGCTTGGGTCAAAAAAGTCTCCACATCCTGTATGTAATTGTTATTACACCATAGAGTTCTAACGCTCTCCATCCGGGGACAGCCTTCCAGGTTGGTTAGCCCATTTTTATCCAAGATCAGTGTATCTAAGTTGGTGAACATATTCAGGCGTTTAAATTTCCTGCACAGACACGTGTATAAGGCCAAAAATGGACGTGAATGGAGCTGTAGAGAGCGAGAAAGAGGCCTCAAGACGGGCCGACGGACTTACTCGAGGGCATTTCCCGTGAGATTGAGTGTCTTTACGCTCTCAGCCTGGTCTTCCACCCAAGCCGGAATCTCCGGGAGGTTCTTATCGAGCAACGCCAGTTCCATTAGAGTCTATTATACCACTATAACTAGCGTATGAGTGTCCCTCACGTGGAAAACCGTGTCACCCTCTACTGCCTCTATTGAATGCACCCTTTCCCCCACACGCACGCAAACCAGCCAATATGTGCATACACACCACCTCCACACTACATACAATCCACAGCTTTGTCGGTGTATAATTGAGAGAGCAACAGCGAATCTCCCGAGGACTCCGGCGGGAGACGGTTTGGTACTTCCGCATCCCAGGACGGGAATGCTGGTTCAACCCCCTTAAGGGTCCCTCGGGCATCTGATTCTGACATACCATGGTACGGTACCCAAAAGCAAGCAGGAAGAAAAGGAGGACTTGGGATGCAAAGCTACAACTCGGATGTACAGTAAGGCTTGTGGGAGGATGTCATGCAACTACAGTATCGGTTACTCCCGAGTTACGTCACGTATCGATGGATGGAAGTGTACTGTACATATATATAAACGTCCAACTACTGTAACTCCTCCAAAGCTTTGTTGAGATTGCTCACACGTCACGAGAAAGATTGAACTCGTAATATGGAGTGTGTAGGATTAATTATTGTGTGCAATGGCATGTCGCTCATCATCATCCATAACCAATAGTTTCTGTACAGGGCTAGACATTGGCTAGACGTTGCACGTTTACTGCCCAATGGTAATGACAGTAGGTATTTCCCGGCATTCGAGAAGGAAGTCGTTCCGCGTTCGCCTCAATTACATACATTCTGCGATGTGCGCATCTGGATCCCAACAATAGTATGTAATTTCTTGAACATACATGTAAGACCTTTCTAATAATTTATTTCTGTCCCTTCTTGCGGCCCCACAGACGACTCAACCTTCGCTGTGTGCGGCGGGCAAAGGACAATTGTGACATTGATTTTTTCTCCTGGTTGCGTTGGCCTTTTATGCTGGCGCGGACTGGAACTTGTTGGAATTCTGTCTTGAGAGGATACCGCGGCCGCTGTTGCTGAGATTTTGCAGAAGCATGAGTACCTCGACGTGAGAATTCTAGATGGTTAAAACCAGCGGAATCAGCTCCGTTTCGGATACTCGTGTTGGGGGAATCCGTTTCAATTTGTACCAATGGTGGTGGCTCCGCTAACATATGCGCCTTCCATTGTCTTAGTTTCAAGACCGTTCGAGCCACTAGGTGAAGATTAGATGTATCGATTCTGTCCGCAGTGGTCAGCTTCACGTGCTGATTGCTGTTGTTGTGACTGACCGTCGCTCGACTTGGTGAACTTGCTGAGACTACTCGGACTTTATCCGCTGATGGGGAATCCTCGTCGTCTAGTTTCAGAAACGTCACTGGCGCACATTGACCTGAATCATTAGGTCGCTGAGACTGATCACCAAACCTGACTGGCTCAGCAGATGCAACCCCCTCAAATTGTACAGCTGCCCGCTGGACATTCTCTGAATTTGCGTTTTTTCCGCTCAATAATCCTGAAGCACCTACAACAAGTGGGTTAGAATTCATTTCCTCCACATCACAGCCTTCATTTGAGTCACCACCGCTGTTGGTTGTTGACTGTTTCGCTTCAGATTCGCCTCCTATCAGAGGGTCCGCACGGCGCTCTGCTTTGTAGCTTCCTTGCTGGTCTGTGAGCACTTCCAGTGGTACTCCCAATTGGCTCGCATACACGCGTAGTGGGTCATCTGTTTGTGACGCTTTCCCTGTATTCCTCCGTCTTTTAATTACAATGAAGGCCAACAGCAGTAGTATGGCTATGCCAAGGAATGTAGGCACTCCATAGTTTACTGCAATTTCCCGGATTGAGGTATGCGACTGGACGGTATGGCAACGAGAGTCCTCCGTACCCGCGGTGGATCCTTGGGGGCAAGCTTCGCATCTCGTTTGCGTAAACGATGGGACAAAGTCGGGACCGCACAAAGTGCATTGAGATTTATTTGCCCCTGCTACTGCATACAGTGGGCATCGTATGCACATTGTTTGGTTGAAATCAGGTACTTCGCCAAGATCACAATTATGACACATTGAATCAAGCATTGCTGAAACTTCATGTTCGGAGCAATTGTCGCATCCGTTTTGTTCATCATTCGGTATCAAGCCATGTCCACAAACCTGGCACGTCGCATCAGTACTTGTGGCATATTCGTGAGGCATGCAGTCCCTGCATCCGCTATGGTCAGAGTTTGGAACCTCCCCAGCGGGACATTCATGACACGTCGCATTCACTTCCGTCGAATACTGATGGCTTTCGCAGGCGACACACCCGTCTTGCTCGTTTGTAGGATGATATCCAGGGTCACATAATTGACAAGACGCGTGCTCTGCAAGAGCATATTTGTGTTCCGGGCAATCTGCGCAACCGTTGCGAGTGCTGTTTGGCACGCGACCAGCTACACAAGGTTGGCAAGTATCGTCCAATTCAGTTGCAAACTGATGCGCAGGACAATCTTCGCATTGGTCTTGGATAGGGTTCGGTATGTTTCCCCGTCCACAAGACTCGCAGTTGCTATCGAACTTCGTGGCCATTTGGTGAGGATCACACGATGAGCACTTACTTTGATCCAAGTTCGGAATTTTACCCGCTCCGCAAGCTCGACATTCGGTATCAGTTTCTGTTGCAATTTCAAAGTCTGAGCAGTTCTTACACCCGTCTTTGTTTGCGTTTGGTACCTCACCCGCTCCGCAGATTTCACAGTCGGAACTTCTCAGGGTAGCAAATTGATGAGCAAAGCAAGATACACAAGCCTCTTGGTTCGGAGTCGGCACTCTATTGACACTGCACAATTTGCATTCAAAACCATCACCCTGCGCATATTCATGGGGAGCGCACATTCGGCAACCATCCTTGGTTGCGTTTGGTACTCTGCCCACACCGCAACTTCGACAAACCTCCTCTCCTTGAGCTGCTACTTCGTGCTGTAAGCACGGAATGCAGCTGTCTTGGTTAGTATTGGGCACTGTACCTCCTCGGCAGATGTGGCAAGTACCGTCTAGCTCAGAAGCAACTTCACCGGGATCGCAGTCCACGCATCTGTCTTGATCTGATGTTGGAACTTGACCACCGCTGCATGACTGGCACCGGGGGTCGATACCCCCGGCATATTGGTGCATCATGCACTTCTGACAGCCATCTCGAGTGGCATTCGGTTCTTCCCCGGCTCCGCAAGTGCGGCAATCGATGCTATATTCACCGGCTACTTGATATGCAGCGCAATCTAAGCAACTATCTTGCTGATCATTAGGCACTGTGCCTGGACGACAAACCCTGCATTCTGTATCCGTTAATGTCGCTACTTTATGCTCCGCACACGCTTCGCAAACCGTTTGGTTAAGACTTGGTACTTTTCCTGATCCACAGGCTTCACAATCCTCACTACGGTCTGTAGCAACTTCATATTTTTGGCAAAACACGCAACCATGTTGGAGCTCATTTGGAACTTGCCCATCTCCACAGACCCTACATGCTGCATCATAATCTGCGGCAAACTTTCCTCTGTCACAAGCTTTGCAGCCATTTCTTTCGACGTTTGAAACGGCCCCACCACCACATGATCGACAATCGAAATCCACCAAAGTAGCAAACTGATATGCTCGACATTTAACGCAGTCTATCTGATCAGCGTTGGGTACGCTTCCCTCATGGCAAATTTGACACTCAGGTGAGGTCAAATTGTCGCCTTCCGTAGCGTACATGTGGTCCGGGCATCTCCTACAAAGACCCTGGCTAGGTGTTGGTACTCTCCCTGACGCACAGAAATGACATTCAGTGTCACTCTCAGCTGATACTTTGTTGGCATCGCAAGCAATGCATTCCGATCTCTTGGGGATTTGGCCGACGCCGCATGCTATACATTTGTCGTTATGCGGGAACTCATAGTCTAAGCAAGGAACGCATCCATCCCTGTTTCCATTGGGAACTTGATTGCCATTACAAAGTCGACATTTTCCGTCAGTAGTTGTCGCGAATTCCCCGATTCCACAGGATACGCATCCATCCTTTGTTGCATTTGGAACCATTCCAGCACCACATGATCGACAATCGAAATCCACCAAAGTAGCAAACTGATATGCTTGACATTTAACGCAGTCTGTCTGATCAGCGTTGGGTACGCTTCCCTCATGGCAAATTTGACACTCAGGTGAGGTCAAATTGTCGCCTTCCGTAGCGTACATGTGGTCCGGGCATCTCCTACAATCACCCTGGCTAGGTGTTGGTACTCTCCCTGACGCACAGAAATGACATTCAGTGTCACTCTCAGCTGATACTTTGTTGGCATCGCAAGCAATACATTCCGATCTCTTGGGGATTTGGCCGACGCCGCATGCTATACATTTGTCGTTATGCGGGAACTCATAGTCTAAGCAGGGAACGCATCCATCCCTGTTTCCATTGGGAACTTGATTGCCATTACAAAGTCGACATTTTCCGTCAGTAGTTGTCGCGAATTCCCCGATTCCACAGGATACGCATCCATCCTTTGTTGCATTTGGAACCATTCCAGCATCACATGATTGACAGTCGAAATCCACCAAAGTAGCGATCTGGTATCCTCGACATTTAACGCAGTCTGTCTGATCAGCGTTGGGTACGCTTCCCTCATGGCAAATTTGACACTCAGGAGTGATCTCTCTGGTGCCTTCCGTAGCGTGCATATGGACGGGACATTTCCTGCAATGACCTTGGTTATATGTAGGTACTCTACCTGGTGTACAGGGATGACATTCAGTGTCACTCTCAGCGGAGACCTCGTTATCGTCACATAATGTACATGTGGATTTTTGTTCCCCGGGGAAGCTACCAAATCCACATGCTACGCATTTGCCTTCCTTCGAGATTTCATGCTGTAAACAAGGAACACACCCGTCTCTGTGTGTGTTGGGGACTTGACCCGCCCCGCATTCCTCACATTGTGTACCGGTAGGTGTAGCATAAGTTGTAGGGCCGCAGGAGATGCATCGAACTTCCCCTTCAGTTGTTTCTCGAACGGCTCCAGCGCCACAAGTTCGGCATTTCGCATCTCTACGAGTAGCGTACATATGGTCGGGGCAGTTCACGCAACCTGTTTGACTCCAATTTGGTACCTTGTTCAAACCGCACTTGTTGCATGAATATCCAGTGGTATACAAGTGCTCCGGGCAAGGTTCGCAGTCGTCTTGAGCGGGTGTGGGTACTTGCCCCTTAGGACACTCAAAGCATTCATCATCGCCATCCGGGGAATATTCGTTGGAGCTACAAGCCACACACACTGCACACTCCGAGCAAGTCGTCACCTCGCATTGTACCCCGTCCATATTTTGACAAGAAGTACAATCTTCACAATTAGAGCAACATGGACGTTGTTCCCCGGCTCCGCAATCTTGAAGAGCTCGATCAAATTTGTCGGTCCTTGAATGAGTGGCCCTCCGGGTGCCAATCGGGGTGAAGTCGATCCACAGGATCCAGCCGACTGCTCCGGCAAGAGCAACCACACAACAGACCGAAGTAATCGGTCTACGATAGACTTCCCTGCAAATCGCAGCTGTCATAGTAGAGTCTTCTGTATTTCGGGTCGAAGCACTATAGTATTTGAAGTATCGTCACAGAGAACCTAAGAAACGAGCTAGGTTTTCCCCAGGTTTTCTTCCGGATAACAGCGAACGAATGAGCACTCGAAGGATGCTGTATACAAAGATGGTGCATCTATCAAGACTGACTGTACTATATGACGTAAATTATGCATTGCTCTGACAATATAGTACAGCAGTGCTACTAACCAGATTAACAACAGACGTGTATGGTAGTTAAATTCGGGCGGGACGCCAGTCGCAAACCAGGTTCCAATTTCTGCGGCTGGAGACAATCTGGCCTCAACAAGATCAACATGTGTTCTAGTACGGGCCGCTCAGATGCAATTTCCCTCGCAAGATGGATCACTATTACCGGGGCTTGCAGTTTAGCGCCATTTACTTCATTTCCATCTTTACAGTTTGTAGAGCCACGTGTAAGACGGCCTCTGAGAGTTTCTTTCGAAGTTCTGTGGTCGTGATTCCTGGATTCAATGCATCGCAATACATAACCATGGGAGATTTTTCGTGCAGACAGAATACGCGTTTTACTGCTTACATTGTTCATGAAGCAGCCCCTTTTCCCGCTGCCTTGCAAATTGCAATGCGCTCATCCATCCGATCCGCTCCAGACAGAGGTCCCAGGGTTCAACAATGGACGTATTACAGTAGTGCTGTAGTTTTGGTCATGAGGCTGCAAAGCCACAAAATTTAACCTACCAGGAACTCAGTGGGAATAAGTCAATAGAGTGTCCTTGGCTGTGGGGCAACCGGCTACCAGCACACTCTTCATGCAAAACAGACACGAGCCATGCAAACACCATCTAGGCCATCCGGGAGTCTTCCCAGAAACTACGTTGTGTCCCAGATGCTTACACCCTCAAAAGCGTCACCACGAGGGCTTACATACTATCAACGGCGATGGGTAGAGAAGGCGCTCGTCTGGGTGGCACAAAGTAAGGAAGACTTTATCAGAGATGCCGTACTGATGTGGTCAATACTGGACCAATTGTTGCTATCCCAGATAAGAAAGGAAATTTATACCGGAAAGAGCATGTCTCCAGTGCCTTGCTATTGTGTGGTATACCACCGTCTACGGAATCGATTGCTCAGTTGTACAAACTTAACTACGAAAAGCACGGGAATCGAGATTATATTGACTCTGATACGGTACGTGAGTATTGGCTTCATTTATCGGCAAAATATGGAGTGCATGCATGGTTGTACAGTTTCTTCTGGGTCTAGAACGACTCTATCGACAACCCTCGACGTCAGCTAGGGAGATGGAGCAATGGTTCACCAACTCCATGCAAGCGTCTCGGAAATCTGCTAAAGGGGAAATATGTAAGTGTTACACATATACGAAAAAATATGAGCTTGATGTGACGTATTGGTTGTTGCAGTAAGTTTCAAGGACCTGGAGCAAGTATGCCTGAAAATGGGCAACTCCGTCACTCACCTGGGAGTGCAAAGGAACAAGGTAAGAACTCAACGATGCTACGCTCCCGTGCATCTAAGCAGCTAACTAAATGAACTTCTAATGGTACGAGCAGCTTCGACAAGTATACGCTGACATTTGGCAGATGAATAAAAGAGCCAATCCGGGAAAATCGCTCACTGTGAAGTATTTCCTAGAAGCTCTGACCACTCTTCCGGAGGACAGCTTGTCTTAAGAAGAGGAGGGATCTATGTTTGGTTCCACTGCCCATGCTTTATAGGTTACCTTTCGATTATTCGAGCTGACCCATCCGACGGCATGCTCATTCTTCCAAAGAGCAACATAGGTCCCATCCGTGGATGGCACCTCACGAAATTCCACGACACCGGTATCGCAGCCTGGATGAGGCTGCAGGGGGTATACATCCCTCCCTTTGTCTATTTCGTCCTGAGTAAGTTCTTGGTCTTTGACAGTTTCAACAAATTTCACGCCAAACTCTACCGCCTTTTGATCGGCCCACCAACGAACGCGATATCCTTGATCTTTGGAAGCGTATACTTTGGTCTGGACTGCGTGTTGACTAGCAGCAGGGATTTTTACGGTTGTCAGTTTGCTGCAAGCAAAAGGAAACAGCATGGTGTCACATAAGCTATCACATACAAAGAGTAGTCGAATATAGCTCAACAACGTACGATTCGAATAAAGGTCCATCTGGGCTCTCGTAGTTTCCTCCGTATTCTACCGGTGTATTATCCCTTCCTAACACCTCAAACAGTCGTGGTTTATACTGGCTTGGCCCTCCCAATATTTCGATCTTTCCAACTGTCCGGGGATCCAACCAACCCTTGACAACGCTCCACACAGTGGTGAAGAGCCCAGGAGCGTTGATAATTAGCATTTTGCCCATTGTCTCCGGATAGTAATTTTGATTAATCTCGGATACTTGGTTTAGATAAGCCTTCGTTTCTCCCATGAAAGACCCCAACGAAAATCCCTCTAAGTCAAGTATGGACGTGTTACAGTTGATCGCTCTATGATTTGGATTCTCCCTGCGTACCGTGTCCGTTGCTCGCTGCATCTCCCCTAACGAGCCATTTTCGACTGAGTGAACATGCCAACGGAGCAACTTTGCCGGTGTGGTAATTTTCATGATGCCGTGGACGTCAATCTTGCCGGTTTTTTCCAAGTATACCGGTCTATTTTCATTGTCCAAAGTCGGTATTCGCGCTTGAGGCCAATGGTGATGCACTTCTTCTTCAGTACACTCCAGGATCTCTTCCGGCTCCATTTGTGCCAACTCATTCGTCCCGAAATGGTTTCTCCAGTCGTGCAAGAATCAAAAGAGCCAGAAAAGAACAAATTAGTATCAGCTTCAGGCAGAGTCCAATAACAACAAAAATTCAAAATTCAGCAAGGGGACTTATCTTAATGCTTCTGGCCAATTCCAATGCAGCTTTGACGCTGAATTTCCTAGCTCGTAAAATTCGGCATCCAAAGTCATCATCGCGTTCACATGAGAATTTCGCTTCCTGTTTCTGATCCTCTGGCACCTTGGAGAGGAACTCCTCTAACACCTGTCCCATTCAATGTGACGTGGACAGACCATTGAAGCGTGTGAAGGGACAGATATACTTTGTATACACCCCCACATACCTCCCGTTGCTCGTCGCTGAGGTCATCGGGATACCCCGATGCGTACTTATTCCACTTTTTCGTGCCACAGACGCGCGCGTCCGGCCCTCCAGACTGTGTGTCGGACATGATAAATGAACAACGAGTGTCCGAGTGGCGTAATATTAAGCGCAAAGTCCTCTTGTTTGAGAGAGAGTGTGTCAAGGGACCACCAAAACTTAGCCCAATTGACCACTTTAAGCCCCTTTATGCAGTATTTGACTAGCCAATAGTCAAGTATAATGAATATATGATACTATAAAATTTCTCTATGGCAAATCGACGCAATATTTGGCTGTCAAAAGGCCAGAGTGAATCGACACCTGCAGAACAAATGCCCCGTCCAAGAGGACCCGAGTCAACCCAAGGAGACAAGATGAACCGTGACCGAAATAAGATAACGAAATGATTGTCGCTTTCAAAACCTTCAACAACTTCGGAACCGGCTGTTTGGCACGAGTCAACGCCGGTTCGCTGGCCGAGTGCACAGATTTCTAGACTTGGTAAATTGACCCTTTCGGAATAAGTTCATTTTAAAGCATTATATGCATCTACGAAAGGTATTGCGTCCGGATACCGATTGCAACGACCACATGGAGTTTCTCCGAATGTGCCTCTTCGTGGGCAGTAGCGAATCTTCGTTTGGAATCCATCAGATATCGTCTACGGTGGTATCATTCCATTGATCATCTTTGATAAAATAGCATGTATTGTATCCAAAGACTCTGTTCTAGGGGTACTCAATAGCGAAGCACTCTCAAATCGTGCTTCGTAGCCTAACGAATCGTAGGGCAGGCCCAGCAGGTGGTCTGCAGTTGCGAATTCCCCATGCATTCCTGGTCATGCACTCTAATTCGCCCCCTTACACTAATAGACGCTACCCACATCATCTATATCAGTTTACAATTAGCTCCGTCAGGCTGTAATCAAATGTCATATCATTCTCCCTGCGCTTGGAGTGCTGCATTTAAGGAACCCCACAACTGTTGATGCACATTTCTCCGCTCATCAATATATCCCCAAATAGAAGCAGTCACGTCGCCGCTGGAATAAACGCAGGTCCCTCGTTCAATAACATTTTCTACTGAGGACTCTGTGGCAGTTGCAGTGAAAGGGGAGCGTTCGCTACTCAAGTCTAAGCATGCACTCGTTACCGAGAGCAGTTTCTCCTTCAAAGACAAAGGCAACGTACAAGACAGCCTTTTTCGGCCATTCTTGCTTTGTCTTAGAACATTATCTAGATCCTCTTTTTTCCCATAGCATATCTTCGTCACGAGAATAAGTTCCTCTACGAAATAAGACTGAAGATCTTCGTAAGCGAACTCCCTCCTTCTCGACGGTGCTACAGAAATACGAAGCTGACCTTGGTCCTCCGACAGTTTTTCTTTGATATATCCTAAGTTCTTTAGTAATAAATTCCTGCAACACATTTTGAAAAAATGTTGGCAGGAAACAAATCAATGGAAGAGCCTCATGACTCAGCCATACCTTAGCTTGCGGAGTTCGTCATCAGAAGCGGCTGTAAGCGGAAATTCTACGCTCACACGCTCATTCGGATTGTTCTTTACTGTGAATCCTGAAAATTTTAAGAATTTGAAATTATCACGATCTCCGTAGTACATTGTGACTTCCTCGCCGTTACGGAAATTACGAGGAGCGAAATGAGACAGCACACACTGTCCATCATGGAGCTCCCCAGTAGTTGTAATCCCGGATTCAACGATGTTTTCATGGTTTATAATGTCCCATATTGGTACAAGCGATAACACACTCTCAGAAAATCCAGCAATCGGAACTTTGTTCTGACGCGACATCACCATACAAACAGCCCAGCGAAATCCGGCCCAGCTAAAGTTTGATCGACTCAGACCTGGAACAGAACACATGCTATCACCGAAACTTCCTTTCTTGTGGTCTTTCTGTTTACCATCATGTTTTTCAGGTACATAGCGTCGATGTAACGTCAAATAGGCCTTAACCGTCGATCGGATAGTCTTAATCCCTGTGAGCAACAGTTCTCGTCCGATTTTACCGCTGTGTCGTAACATATCCATATGACTCCCTTGAAGACTAAGAACGTTTGGACAAGTAGGAGGCAATAGCGCTAGATAGGGACGCCAGAACGATCCTCTAGTTAAGGCGGTGGCTTCACTACCTGCAGCATCAGTAGGAAGGTAGGCAGAATCACAGATAGCGTCTTCTGCCGCATTCGTAGCCTCGTTCGCGTGTGAAGCTTCGAGGAGCAGATGCAACGCTAACGATATTTCTGGCATGTTTTGGAGCTGAGGGTCATTCTTAATCGCTTTCCCCCATGGAGATTGAAGCGCAGTCTTCATCGATATCATTAGACTCTCAGGTACCTGTAGAATTCTTTCGGCCGTCTGCGCACAACAAGAGCCGTCTCAAACGCTTTGATGCACACATGTCCAACTCAGCGATTTCGAACGTTCAGCAGCACACGTACCGATATGTCATCCGTAGCGATCGTGCCTAAACCCTTCCCCTCGATACTGGCCACTTTCAATGGCGTTTGTTTGGATTCCAGATGCACACCACCTTCCTCGCGGACCCATCGGTTAAAGTTGTGAATTCGTCTGGCCAAAGGCAGCTGTGTGAAAAGATAGGAGCATTGAGAAACTGAAGCAGCTATTGCTTCATGCTCTAGGTATTACTTACGGCTGAATCGACTGGTACATACGCTGCCTGGAGCGATTCCAGGTGGTTTAATGACTGCATTAATTTCTTCGCATGGTTGAATGTGTTCTCTACAGGTTCCGAAAACTCTCCCGTATGTTGTACTCGTTCCTCCTCGTGTATAATTCCATCGACATGCTCCCATACACTTGTATCATGTATTAACTCCTCGATTTCGTCCAAGGCTTGGCTCACTCCAGAGTCTTTGCCGCCTCCTACAAACACATTCGACTTCGATGCCATTATCCGCCCTGGTCTGTTAACTTTATACAGTCATCCAAAAAGGGAACTAATACTAATGAACAACACCGACCACGTATCGTGTATACAGGAATATAGTGCAGGAGCGCGAACTTCACAAAAGGAAGAAGCTATGTTTGGGTCCATTATACACCCTTTTCGAAGCTCTTCATCCGACTGAATGTTCCTTGATTGACTGCTTCATTGTTTATATTTTCATTATTTGGAAACTCCCGAGGTGAGAATGCAGAGTTTGTGGCGTTTGGGCCGCTCTCTTGTCCCCACTTTTTCCGGCTCTGCCAGAAGTCAACCAGGGCAGACCCTTTACGGAAGGATGATAGGGCTAGGAGCCTCTACATCGTCCATGAGGGTCTCTCCGCAGAGCTTCTCTTTCTCCAGCCTTCCTGATGAGTACAATGATCGGGTGATCCGCTTCCAAGACGGAGAGGGGAACATGTCGTTTGGAGTCTTTGTGGAGGGCAAAAACCAGCAGTATGCAAGGCGTATTCGACCCAATTCCAGCCCTATGCGGTCTCATGAGCTGGAGGATGAAGAAGTTGAAGTGGCCAATATTCTGCCCCCTATTGACCCGGCTGTCATCTATGGAATTGGATTGAATTACAGGTAGGAAAGAACTCGCCCTGAGATTGTTGGTATACGCATGTATGTCTGTCTCTCGTAGGTTTGCAGAAAACACGCGGAAGAGACCGGTATTTCCCCGAATGACTTTCCAGGTAAGCCTGAAACTGCATAGGGCAGTAAAATGTTGCTCTTTTTATGATAATTGTGGTTCCCAAAAAACATTGCAGTTGTATTTATGAAGTCGATCACGTCAGTAGTGGGTCATCAGCAAGGCGTTGTAATTCCGAAGATTGCTAACGAGAAGCCTGAGGTACGTCGCAGAGCGCTTTGGTACTCTCAAAATAACTTAGACTTTGCTTCTTTTCAAGCCGCCGCAGGTGGATTACGAGGTGGAACTGGCGGTGGTTATCGGAAAGGAGGCAAAGGATGTCTCCAAAGATGAAGCACTGGATTATGTGCTTGGATACACGGTTGCCAATGACGGTACGTCAGCGGACCTCTTCATAACTAGTTATTGAAATCTATTGTGTATACTGTGGTTGTACACGCTTGATGTTGTACTTATTCCTCCTCCCTATGAAATGCAGTGACTGCTAGAAGATGGCAAGGCAAGAAAGGGGGCGGTCAATGGGTTTATAGTAAGAGTTTTGATACATTCTGTCCTCTAGGACCTTCTGTGGTACCGACGAAAAAGGTAAGACAGTGCCTCCATCGTCCAGATCTATTTGCGCTTGGATCACTTGACCAAGATTGCCTGATTCAGGTCGAAGATCCTCAGAACCTCGGCATTCGATTCTATCTCAATGATGAGCTGATGCAAGAGGGTAATACTGGAGATATGATGTTTACTGTGGCTGATCTCGTCAGCTTCCTCTCACAAGGGACGACCCTCCTTCCTGGAACTGTGATCCTTACGGGAACTCCCCCGGTATGTACAGAACTATGTTTATAAAACCATGCTTCACTATATATATATATATATACCCCTCCTCCACAGGGCGTAGGATTTAAGAGAGATCCACCCCGTTATCTCAAGAAGGGAGATGTTATGCGATGTGAAATAGACGGCATTGGACAACTGACGAATAGAGTTGGGGAGGAACATGACCTGGGAGTACAGTTCTAGATCTAAGTTAAGTCGTTTTGATCAGCCCTCCCTTAAGTTGTGGATCTCCTACACAAAGCACCAAATTGTGCGTCATCTGGCAAGCTATTTTTGAAGCAGATAGACCCTGCTAACAGGGTGACGTCTGTACCGCCTGTTCTGCTTTCACTTAATCAAAACAACTGCATTGCACCAGCAGTACAACAAGACTCTGTTGCTATTTTGGTTGCCACGTTCTCGGTCCTCCTAGCACTCAGTGACGGGAGGGACTACTTGTACCTGCTATCCATTCCAAAAATAAATTGCGATCAAATGCGCCAGCTCATCCGCAGTCACACTGCTCGTTGGCATCTCGGTATAAGTCCTTCCTTTGTATTGATGCTCGTGCAGCTTGAAACCGTCCATTGTATTCTGATGGATAATGCCGGTAACCATTGGGCCGTCCTTCTCGTGTAGTACCTAGCCTTTATGGAAGTACTTTGCTTCCTTCTTAAACCGTCATATGACCATATCTGATCTACAGGAGCCGCATGAAGCGATGAACGTTTGGTGAGGACACGTATGGAACTCAGGCAACTTCATGAAAAATCGAATCATCGTCCGTGGGATTGGCTTTGCTCTCCTCTATTATCGTATAGAAATCATCTGCCGGTAACGTATCGGCACGCTTTTGTCCAGCTTCACGAGCAGCTCTAAGCTGCGCGTTCCGGATATTCTTCAATATTTGTACCTGCACATACGCAACCGACTTTATGCGTTTACAAAACTCAATAGTAGGATATATTAATGCTTACTTCAGATACACTCAAATCGGGGTGCCATACATCAATGATCAATACTATCCGACTACTGTTTCCGTTGTTAGCAGCTTCGTGCTCAAATGAATCATCAAACACACAAATATTTCCCTCTGCAAGTTGTACGTATTCATCTCCCACACGCAAGTAACAACTCTCAGGATCTGGGACCACTAGTCCCAAATGTATCCTTAGCTTCTTGTTGGTAGGCCCGTGATGTGGACTTATATGCGTCTGTGGTGTCAATGCTGCCAAAAAAC